>JAOUWY010000038.1:2287339-2298092 GCA_025728095.1 Prietella phreatophila
GAGACAGCGGGAGAGAGAGCGAGAGCGAGAGCGAGAGAGAGAGAGAGAGAGCGAGAGAGAGAGAGAGAGAGAGAGTCCACAGAGCGCTGCCTCACTCGTTCTCTGGGAACCAGGCATGGGATTGGTGCCGTAGCCATAGGGAAAGAGATCTAGTAAGAGAAGATCATAGATGGAAAAAGGAAGGGTAATGGGGGGGGTGTTGTTCCCTCTGTGGAAGCCAACCGCTACAATGACTGTGATTGGTCAAAGCGGCGCAACAATCTCCAATCCTGTCCAAACAGGTCAGTTCCATATCCTGAGGAAGCTGTCCCATGAGCCGGTGGCCACGGCCATGCCGTCGTTGGTCACGCCTAAACAACTCACCCTGTTATCGTGTCCGGCCAAAACGCCTACGAAGGAAACAAAGCGAGACTTGCTTAAAATAGCTGCTTAATAAAACACACTTGTCAGAGTGGTATTTCATGGACTGTGAGACGAACGACGTCTCTAGTGCTTTAGCGGCGTAGACTCAGACCGAGACGCAGACCCACCTGCGCGTTCTCCCTTCAGCGTGTCCCACACATTGCAGTTGAAGTCGTCGTAGCCAGCAAGGAGCAGCCTGCCGCTCTTGGAGAAAGCCACGGACGTGATGCCGCAGATGATGTTGTCGTGAGAGTACATCATGAGCTCTTGGTCAGCACGCAGATCGAACAGACGACACGTGGCGTCGTCTGAACCGGTCGCAAACGCGTTCCCGTTGGGGAAGAACTGGGATGGGGGAGAGGTTGAGAGAGAGCGAGACACACACTTAAGCCACACTATATGAATATCTTGAGGCAAGACAGCTTCCTTCAGCCTTTTCTTCTTTTTGATTGTCATGGCTCATACAAGTTCCGATCAAAAGGTTTTTAAGCTCATGAGAAACATTTCAGTCGAGTGTCCACAAACCTTTGACCAGACGTGTATATTTTATTTCATTTTCCTCTTTAATTATCCCGGAATGTAGCTGATCAGCTAAAAACTGTTTGGTGTAACAACATTACTGCTTTCAAATGAACCACCTGGACATTTCTCTGTGACGTTACAGAATAGAGAGTGTATGTTGCACTCACACAAACGGCGTTGATGTCAGAGACGTGACCGGTAAAGGACTGCCTGCACATGCCGTCTCGGATGTCCCAGAGTTTGGAGGTGGCGTCGCAGGCTCCCGATATGAAGCTCCTGGAGTCCGGGCTCAGAGATAGACTCATCACGTCTCCGCTGTGGCCTGAGAAGATGGTGGCCTGCTGACCGGTCTCTATGTCCCACAGAGCACTGAGGAAACACCAAGGAGAAACAGTCAGCTGCACCTACTAAAAGTGCGGAGAACTGGACAAAGCTTCCTTAACTAAAACAATTACTACTACACTGTTGAGTGTTTTGTAATTATTTGGTATTGCGTCCAATCATTGAGCATTCTCGGTTCAAGCTGATGTAAGAAATTTGAGCAAGCGGTAGTGTCTGTAAATACAATAGAATGCGTGTTAAATATCACAAAAATACATTGAATCGAGTCCCAGTCCTGATCTTCACCACTTTGAATCGGTGGTCTCTAAGGCACCGAGTGATGCTGTGCCCTTTACTCACCATGTGGTGTCTCCGGAGCTGGTGACTATCTGGCTATCATCCAAGAAACGACAGCATGACAAATAACCTTATTAGAGGGGGGGGGGGGGGAAATAAATAAATAAATTGCAATGTTGTGAACTTCACTCAGAACCTACAACCAACTCATAACGATTTTCGGAACATCTAAAATAAATAAATAACCAAATAAATCTCTATTATTCCCACAAGCATTCCCGTGGTATGTCGTGCGTTTACCCGTGTGCCCGGGCAGTTCTCTGGTGACCCTGACATTGCCCTCACGGGTCTTCAGGCTGTAGATGGAGCAGATGTTGTCCAGGCCTCCACACGCCACGTAGTTCCCAGATGGAGCGTAGGCGCATGTCATGACCCAGGATGAGCGCAGAGGGATGGCGTGCATCTGAGAACATTTATCAAATAAAATAAATTTTTTTTTTTTTTTTAATGCACTGAAGTATATGTCCAAGTATACAATCTAAATGTACTCATGGACAGGATACATCCATGAGTAATGTAGGCGGGGTTTGTTGACGTGGGGTAAAAAATGCTTTTCACTTCCCAAAAAAAAAAAAAAAAAAATGATGCTTGCAGAAACGCATCTGAAACTCAGGCGAGTTGTTAACGTAAGGGATGAAACACTTGGGGGAGGTGCTGTTATAGGAAAATAATCAACAGGGTGGTGTGATGGCGTTACCGTCACCGGCCTGAGGATGATTATTTTCTAATAACATTGCTTTTTGTTAATTTTTTATTTATTCCTCTTTCCCAACATTTTTTTTTATTAAATGATACAACACCACTTTGTACTTTTTATCCATTTGTAGTTATAAATAATGTCAGCCTCTGCTAAATAAGCTTCTTTTCTCTTCTTTCCTCTTGATGGCCAATAAGACAAAAAGATTACAACCTGTAGTGTTAGAGAAGTAAACGTCTCCTGTCAGAGACGACCGATCAGAATCGAGACCCCAGCACCGACGGAGCCCCAGCCCACGCGCCGACGTACAGTGACGCGAAATGCCAATGACAAGGCATCCGAATACAACAGGGTGACGATACTTTATTTACTAATCGATGTGATAGTATATTACTTGAACAAGCCTAGCGTTTAGCTTAACCCTCGCATGTACATTCTACTGTACAAATGTTCGTAAAGAAACTGATCATGCGTCGTTTTTTTTCCTCTGCACTTACCTTGTTTGTTGTGTAGCTGTCCCATATGATGAGTTTACCATCTTGAGATGCGCTCACTAACAACCTAAGTGCAAACAAAGTCAACTGGTTACAAATTGCCGACAAAACCGTAGTGTTGCATTAAGTTATAAATATATATATTTTTTTAATTAGCTGATATGTTTACTTAATATTTACAAGAATGCATTAACACAAACTGAAAGGAAAAAAAAAATCTTTTGCCTTAAAACAAACGATACTGCAATACCAGTGATCTCAGAAAAGTGTATTGTGACATACTGCGATATCGTGACACACATATCGTGTCACGATATTTACATGATGACACACTGCCCAGCCCTTATACCCGTTTATTTCCAAACTGTTGCACAAATCAGCCTGTCAAGTGAAGGTTCGATAGTGTTGGCTGTGATGGTGGAAATCAGCCTCAAAAACTAATTCCAAATTCCAGTTTTAGCTTTGAATGCAAATTGTACATCAGAAATCGTCAGAATCTTCCTGTTTAAGAAGAAGCTATTTATTTCCTGGTTTTGTTTTCAGGAAACACTAAACATCTTGGACAAGCGGTGCTTACACCAGACAGATGCCCAGCTAAATGCTAATTAAATTACAGGACTAGATGTATGCGTAGCTGACATTTAATGGCTCTAAACTATTTTTTCCAGAGAGTGAGTGAGAGAGAGAGAGATGGGGGGTATAATCTCAGGCCACCATTGAGTTGTGAGCAGGCTGCTGCATTATTCATCGAGTGTACACTGACAGAGCCGCAGGGTTTCCTCTGAGGGAACCCACCCATCCTCCTGACTCTCCTCTGAACTTTCTCTTCCTCTCTCCAGCACATGCTCCCTCCATCTCTCCCTCGGTGTACACTGACCTGGAATCAGTAGCCCAGTGCATGGCATAGATTTTGGCTAAATGGCCCCGCAGGGTTCGTCTCGTGCGCATCTGGATCCTCCCCACTGAATCCAGCCCAGCTGTGATCTACAGACAAGGTGGAGACAGAGAATCAGTGGAAGAAAATGAAATAACAGTGGAAAAATCTGCATGATAAAAGGGCGGGGCCGTGATGACGAAGGAGTACAAAACGTGCTACAGCTAAGCCCGTCGCAATCTAAAATTAGCATCGGGACTGCTGTGGAGAAGTTGTTTAGTCGGTGACGTCGCAATAACCGTCAGGAACGCTTCGATCGATCGATGATAAAAGCCCGATAATATCCCGTATTGCTCAAGCGTACCACAGGTTCACGATAAGCAACTTTACTTTCATCTACAGGACTGAAACTCTATAACTTTTTTTTCTTCCATTTAATATGCTACCATTTGAAAAAAGGCTTTACTGTGCTTTATTTTTATTTCAAATTCTACAATACAAGCCTATACAAATCCGAATCAATCATTTTATTTGTTACTAAAAGGAGTACGCTATTACAGTGTAAATAAATACCGCAGCTGCAAGTCACGTTTATATTAACGCGCTCATTCTAATACGTCATTGTTTCTATAGTAACAGCTTAAAAAATATTTTTTTAAAAGGCGTATAATTTCGTAACATTTTTGGATTTCTCTGCAACATCTCGATAATGTCCTGTCTTCCATCAAATGTACAAATCTCAAGCGTCAGAAGCGAGTCATCGAGTTAATTAATCGAGCGTTAACCGTTTTAACAGCTAGAATATTAGATTATAAAGTAAATAAATAAATGCAGAGGAGGCCGGTAAAACTCGTACACAGGTTGTAGTGGATATTTTACATTTATACTGTAGATCTTTTACTTACTTTCATATTTATTAATAGGTAAGATTTGCTTACCTGGGACAAACTGGAGTCGCTGCATGCTTTCCTGGCATCCTGCAACACACAGCAAGGAGATTACAGAAGACTGATTACCAAAACAACAATAAATCGTTTTTCCAATTAAAGCAAAATGTAGTCAGCAGAGAAGGATGGCTTTAAATGACATTGTTCGTCTTCATTTAAAGAAATTATGATTTGGATGATGCCCTGCGATGGACTAGCACCCTGTCCAGGGTGTACCCCGCCTTGTGCCCGATGCTTTCTGGGATAGGCTCCAGGTTCTCCGCGACCCTGAAGAAAGAGTAAGCAGTAGAAGATGGATGGATGGATAATTTTGATGATACAGTTGCAGGGAGAGTCTTTGTTTACAAAGCACAGAGCGAAACAATATCATCTGCATTCGTTTGAGCAATGGAGGGATCCCCCCCCCAATGTTGCATTAAGTCAAATCGCTCTACACTGGCCACTAGTGGGCGTTCCAGACGCACAAACCAGTATCCTACGCGCTAGCTACAGAACGCTTACAAAACCATCCGTCGGACCACAAAACAGACGTCTTCCCACTAAAAATAAAAAGCTCAAGGTAATACTATTTGTGCATGTATAAAATTCATCCATGCGGTGCATCACCATCTATTAGTGTCTGAATGAGCTTTTTTCTTTTTACAAGCTTAACGGGTTTGACGTACTGAAATAAACCAGCATCGATCTGCTCAATTTTAGCCGAATCGAATATTCAAAGCTCATTAAGCGCAGTGAGAATCAAAGTGCGACTCGGAAGCAGCAAGTAGGAAGAAAAAACCGTAACGCACACCAAATATACCGCCATCCCTCACCTCAATCCTATTGGTACGCACACTACCGAATCACTTTGCGTTCTCATTTGCATGTAATTACACGTCGCAACTCAACTTCGGCTCCGTTCACACCTGGTACAAACATACCGTCCGTCTCAAGCGATCCGATCATAGCTGGACAGCTGGCATTTTCAATGCACCACGTGTATCCAGATTTCATAACTCGTTTCATTTCAGGTAGAAGTTTCGTTTCCCATACTTCTGATGTACCTGTACGCACCAGTTTGAACATTTTGATTACATGGTCTGCTAACTAAAATTAGGAACGAAGACGAGATATGATAAAAGAAGCTACAAAAATAAGCTGCCCGGCAGTGAAGAACTCTACTATTCAGCGCCATTTTCGAACAGTCTCGCGACGATTATAGATTTTCCGCCCTAGGGCAAGGACAGTCGTTTAGGCGCTCCTTTGTTGCCCTCAGGGACGCTCAGAGACACTTTTACGTTCACATTACAAATGTAACGTGGTCATATGGGTCTCAGACAGCCTCTGAATATGATCCGAAAGCATCTGTACTTAGTGCTGTTCACTTATTAACGTGCCACCCAGCACACTTTTTGATGCCAGGTGTGGACAGGGCCTTTGGTGCATAACTCAACCTGCCCAATAAAGGTTGCCTCGCATATTGTCACTGGCTCTCGCTGGAAATGAACAACTTCTCAATAAGAAACAAGGAAAAATACATAAACAAACAAACAAACAAAAACAGTGTCTTGGCAATGGGAATACGATATGCAACATGTAGTCTTGTAAATATGTTCGGTGTGAAACTAATCACAAGCGACACCTGTGTTGAGATTCTCGATTCTGTGCAAATGGCCTACGATGCAGGGGAGTAATAAATCCAATAGATCGGCTCGTATGGGTTTTCGGACCAACCACATGGTCCGAATGTTCGTTCAATTCCCCGTTCGCAAGTCTGCATTTACTGTTTGATGTACAAAATGGAAGAAACCAATAACCATGGTTTCATCACATCCTGTCTTATGTGACCTCCCATTAAACATGTATAGAATTATTAGATTTACATAAAAGGGTTTTTAGGGAGTTCTACTAGTTGTATTACTACCCCGGGGTAACCAGATGGTGTTTCAATTTTTCCTTTAAGTAGTTATGCCTAAATATTGAAAAATTCATGCAATTTCGAGAGCCCACCAATGATGACACAAACAAAAATAAACCGCAAACAGCACTTCCCGGTCATGTGACATGGCATGTTTTTTTTTTGTCATGTCAAAGTTACAACCCCCTTTTCCTAGTTACATAGGAAAATAGTGCTTTTGAATTATTGCCCATGTAAAACTTGGAGATAAATTCATTGTTACCATATGGCAACACCATGCAGTAAAGGGTTAAAGGCAGTTTAAACAAAAGTGGTGTATATAAATCGCACAGTGAACTCTACATTTTGTCTACCACGTGACACGAGCGATTTGTCACATGCTTGAAAGAACGCAGAGCGGAAGGGAGCGCTAATTCGCTACAGACTCGGCGGTTACGGCTGTGTTACCGTCGTCACCTCGTTGTTTTGGATAAAGGAGTAAACGTAAACGTAGCGGCCGGACTCACTCGGATCTGATTGCGCAGCTGCTCGGCCTCCTGCCGCAACTGCTCCAGCTCGCTCATGATCCTCCGCTGAGGGCTTCACTCCCGCTTCACTTCTCACGCTGATGAACACACAGGCCTGCAAAGCATACAATCTGTTCAATCACCAGCAAAATATATATCTTTTTTAATGTTACATTTTATCGTTTCACTTTGGTGTCACGAAACGCTTTATGAGCAAGGCAAGATTTCCTTTTCATCCTAATACCTTTATCGTTTCGTAACGACCAAGTTAACGGAACTCAACAACTTCCCTTAGACTTTCTTTATAAGTGGGTTTAAAATATAAAACAGGGTTTCGCGCTCTTTTCTGTACACGAGGAAAACGTACAAGGCTGCTGAAATCCCCGGAGTTCTTTGAATTATCTTTTATAATTTTTTCCACACCTACGCTAAACGACTAGTGCAGGCCAGAACCACAGCACAATTTACACCATAGAATTAACTTTATATATATCTGTTCGGTCTAATTTGTTCTCCGATTCCTGCCCACTATCCTACGGCAGCAACCGAGGAGGGTGAAAGCTTCCTCTGAGACACGTGAAGTCAGCCGTGCTGCTCTTCGAGGAAAGCGCGATCTGCCCTCTTCCACATACAGATGCGCACGATTGGCTAGTGCTGCATTGATCGACAAAAGATAGACAGTATGCTCCACCAACCCAGACCGCACAGACTCCCAGTGGCTCGTCTAACCGTCACAATTTGGCCCTTGTCAAAGTCACTCCACTCCTTATGCTTGCACATTTTTCCTGCTCCCAACACGTCGACTGTTCACCTTGTAACGAGATAAATCAAATGTTATTCACTCCAGCTGTCGGTGGTTTTAACGTTACGGCCGATGGTACGTATTATTATTCGTATACTCGCTCGACGGACAAGCTACGCATCCGATCCGGCAATCAGTCGGACCGTTTCCAAGAAGCACCGACCATCTTTCCTGCAGTCGTGGAAATCGTGTCGGCATTGTCACAGCGCCACCTGTAGTACCGGAGATTCCCCTCGTATGTATGCATGCGAAGACCTATTATACGAAACTGCGTATCGCGTAAGCTGACAGAAGGTGGTTTCGTCTACGCTCGCAGACGCCTCCTGCTCATCGTTTCGGTCGGAAGTAAACGCCGTGGCCTCCGGTGCACTTTCGGCCCAGTTTCAAAGAACCACAGAGCCGCCTGCAGTGCGTGGGAAAAAAACAGGAAGGAAGGCCACCCCGTCTTCGGCAAGCACTTCACAGGAGGAAACACCGAAAAAAAATACAAGCAGACCAAGATGAACATGAACTAAATCCTAACCTCGAGAGATCAGACACACTGTTAAAGACATGCACAGAATTGGACTTTAAAAAAAAAATCAATCAATCAAAGCATGAAAGACAGATCTGATTCATTCAGAAGTTCATGGAGACTTCAGCCAGCATGGAACAGATCTGACTCAGTATCAGATTAACTCCAATGAACAGATCCACCATGTCTGCCCAGCAAAATGATGATCACAGTGATGACAGGAAGTGGAAGCTATACCACACACACTAAACGTATTTTCGCTCCCACCTTTAACTAAACTAGCTCAGTTTCAAGTCATAAAGATTTAGCTACGATTTCAAACCGCATGTTGCGTTCCAGAACGTCGACCTGACGAACCACGAGGTTTCAAAACAAACGAATCCGTTCATAGGCTTCAACTCCGCGCTGCTCCTCTGACTAGCAGCACTTCCACCAGGTTACAGCTTGCTAGCACTAGCTTAGCTGCTAACGCTTCACCGTCTCAAGGCTTTACCTACTGTCGATAGCTCGCAGGATCCGGCAGACCTTCCGTCAGTTCCTAGTCATGCTTTTGTAGAATGTTTTTAAACATGTAACGCGGTCATTTTGGTGTCTGTGGAGGGTCGTTTGTTATGTCCAGAAAAACAACAAGGCCTCAGGCGGCAAATTTCTGACGCGAATCTAACCGATTCATACCGGGATCTCCACCACACCCTACTGATATTGGAGCACAGCAACAATCGGACGGAGGGGGGAATCGAGAAAACGAAACGCAATGTCTTTTAATTATACGACAGCATTAAATGGAGTCGAGCGGATTTGAAAAGAGAAACGTCTGAAGAGTGTTTTGTTCATAGCGGGAAATTTTTGCAAAAACAGTCGTGTTCGCTGTGCGGCGTGAATTAGTTAGCAACCCCCTTCTAGGAGAATGGTATCGTCCGTTTGCTTCCTCAATTATCAAAATGACTGAACTCGCGAAAGCGGATGGATGTTCGATTCCAGAACTTTTGGAGTCGACTCCGATTCGAATCCACGTTTTTAGGCGCTGGGAACGAGTCGATTCTATGTGTCGGTTTCACACATTTAAAGTGCAGGAAACGTGATGTTAATACAGTATGATGATTGATAGGGCGAAGACAACAGCAGCAATAATAATAATAATAATAATAATTATTATTATTATTATTATTATCGAAAATTTGACATTTTATTCGCAAAGCTTTGGAATCGACTCTCACGTCCTAAACTAAAAGACTGGGATGGGAATATCGATTCTTTCTGGGATGGGCTCCCAGAACTAGGGTTGTGTATTTGGATTCTGAAGTTTGACATAGAAATGACTAGGGTTACTTATACTTCATATGATAAACTATAATTAAGAAAGTTGCATGGTGCACAGAAAAAGCTGCGAACTTTATAGTACATGGGACCGTTTTCTTTTCCCCCACAATGTTCATTATAATTGAATCCAAACCAAGACAACAAAACAAAGACACCTTACATTTAACTTGGGAGGTGCCTGTGCAGAGCTGTATTCCAGCAGCGTTTAACAGGTTTCGTGTGGTTTTTTTTAGGTGGATCTGCAAGCTACAGTTATGATTATAATCATATTTTCACACCCACAACCTTTTGGGTGGGAGCTCTACAACCATTCATATAAACAAATAAAAACTTTTTTTTTTAAGTCACTTCAGTAGCTAATGGGATTTATTTACCCCCTCACCATGATCATACTCCAGATTAAGGAGAAAAAAATGATCATGAAAACAAAATGGAAAGCATCTGAAAATGTATTACTTGATGCACATTGTGTACAGCAAGGAAATCTTACTTTTAAGGATTTCAAAGAGTCCCCAAACAGGACGCAGGACACTTCATTAAGACTAGTTTTACATGCTGCACCCCATAAATCCAGGACATGCTAAACTCCATGTGTATTAATCATATAGCAAAGTGGCTTATTAGTCTTACCCAAAACGATGCTTGTCTATGTGCTGGTCCCTAGTGGAGTGTGTCCTTCTCAGCGTTGTGTGTTTTTACTCTATGGATCAGACTGCTGGCACCGTGGAGGACTAACGGGTCCACAGCGGGTTTAACTCCAGCCTAGGTGGAGGGGTGTGAGCTCCTGGAGTGCCTTAAAGAGACAAAACCCGCAGTAATAGGGCGCAAGAGTGAAATTGTACGGTTTATCAATCTTACCTGTCAGATGTGAAAATGAAATAAATACTATAATTGGGTATGTCAAATACGCACCTTGATTTACAAGCTGAAAATACAGTAAGTGTCAAATTGAGTCACACCTTCTAAGGACTAATTTCCTACTAAGGTGCATATTGAGGTGACTTGAATTATCCATCCATCTTCTACCACTTACTCCTTCTTCAGGGTAGCGGGGAACCTGGAGCCTATCCCAGGCAGCATCGGGCAGGGTACACCCTGGA
>JAOUWY010000038.1:2333108-2348260 GCA_025728095.1 Prietella phreatophila
GACCAAGATGAATCCATAATTAAAGATTCTTAGTCTGATCATCTGTGTTAGATCAAATCAGACAGCGTGTGCTTCAATGGAAGGAATAATGGAAGGACTCAGGAAATAATCAATCTGGAAATCGATCACTGTCGTTTTACTCTTCATAACGTTCTTTCATTTTTAGTTTTATTTCCGGTTTCCCAGCTCTGATGAGCGCGTTGTAAAAATCTTCCCGAGCCATCGCGCGAGTTAAAACGAACGCCCGCGTTCGCAGGAGCTGAGCGCCCTCATAAATGTCTTGGAAATGCCAGTCACTGCCTGGGTACATATTTGCTTGCTGACACGGCTGTACTGAAACAATTACCGCGCTAGTGAGAAGCCAATTTCAGTCCAGCTCGATGGCCGAGCAAAAAAAGAATAAATACATGTCATCCCCCAGGGCTGTGAGGCTGTACAATATGGACAGAAATAGCCCATCCTGACTATAGTACAGATCTACTATATGCCCTGCAGTGTATTAAAACTACTTGGAGAACCGTTGTTTAAAAATTGGCATGCATTCATTTGACCTGAATGAGTATTTATTGTTTGATTCATGTCAATATGAGGTCTTATTTGGTTTGTTAAAGCACTGATTTACATACAATATAGGAGGCTTCTACAAAGGTCAATATTAGAGTCACAAACAATGCTGTACGTCGTCCGGTCTAACCAGCCAACGGTGGATGTGGTTCATGTGTACGTAGCTTCGCAAAATTCTGTCACTCAGATATATGCTTGTTCTTCCTCACTTGGGTTTCTTTCTTGCATTTAATCGGTGATATCTACAAAGAAAATAGAACATACTTATATCATTTGTGTTTGTTTGAGGGGTTTTTTACATTAAGGCTCTTGATACATCCCAATTTAGTGTTTATATCCAGTCCTCATCAACTGACTCAACCCGAGCGCCCGGAAAATACTCCAGCAGAGTCGATGAATGTTTGAAAATTTTCTAAACCGTTACAGCTTCTACACAGTATCAGATCGTCTGTTCAGCTTATTCGATCATGCGCATTTATGTACTTTACTTAGATAAAGGCAGCTGATCAAGAAAGGGAGCTCCAGCAATTCGATCCCTCCAGGATCGAAACAGGAATATTCGCAAGAGCTTGCGATTTTTCGAAAATTAACGCAGACTTTCTACAGACTCGGGCCGAGGCGTGCCGTGCGACGTCATCGCGACACGCGTTCAGCCAAAGCCCTCTTCAATTCACGTGTGTCAAACATGAGTACAGCTAAGAGATATAATGTACCAACAAACTAATGAATGAATCTAATTAGCGAAATTATGACACGGCTTGTAGTAAAAACATAAACAGTTGACGAAGACAATATTTCAAGATGATTGTCCAGAAACTTCTGCACGTATTCTTTTCCACTTCAAGGTCAAACAAAATCTGTTCCGGGTTGGTGCCGCTAATCGAAAGTGTTCATATGACGCATCAACGTGAAAGAACACATTACCGCGTCGTATTTACGTCCACGAACCGATCACATTAATGTGTATGCGTTAATGATGACTGCTGTGTTAGCTGCTCATCCAGACATCGTGCGGAATTTTATGTAGCTGGACCTTCATAAATTTGTGTTGAGCAGCTGTGGATGGATCTACAGGAGACACTGAAGCATCTGTGCATTTAATAGAGGCGGAAAAACAACTCACGGAGGACTTCCAGGATGTTTAATAAGTAGGTTCAGTGTCTCACACTGTTTCGCCGCGTGGCATTTGATAGATATAGAAAAGTGGAGACAAATACAAATCACATCATAGGTCGCTGTTTTTTGTTTTGGATTATTATTACTATTTCCACAATTGGGCTTCATGTTATCAGTTCCACTCTTTCCACTCTCTCGATATGACCTGGTAAGCTTAAGAGGGGAAAATTGTCAGTTATTTCACCCAGTAATTATTAGATATAGTATTAGTGACACGTTTAAATCATACACCGCACACCCAGATGATCCCGGTAGAAAAATGCGATGCAGTGTATTTGGTTCACGTCACATCACAAGCTTTTTTTCTCAGCGTGTAATTAGAGAAGCATTTTTCTCGAGAAGATGGAAACAAAACAGCTTTCTTGCTCAGCTTTACTCTTAAGTCTGAGTAAAGACAGCGCAGGACACAGCACTTCCCCCATCTCCCCATAGGCCCGAGCCTCATATATTACTGCGGATGTTTTGCTCCGAATGCCTCTGTGTGTGTGTGTGTGTGTGTGTGTGTGTGTGTGTGTGTGCGCAGCGTTCACTGTATTCATTGTGTTTCCTTTATGTTATTCAGGATCGAGACTACAAGCATGTTGACACGACATTAATATGAGATACGCTATATCGAAATTTGCTACTTTACTTCCCTTGCGATGTTATAATTTTTTCAGTGACCTCATATTTACATTTATTCATTTAGCAGACGCTTTTATCCAAAGCGACGAGGAAATACGAGCAAAGTGGAATGAAAATGAAATGATTCCGACAAAACTAGAAGGTCCAAACCGCTTCAGCGAATAGCAATGGGGCTGACCTCTGGCACTACCACTGTACACAGAAATGTGCATCATAATGTTACTATATCGCAATAGCAACTAGCATATAATGTGGTCCGGCCCTAATCCGGCCCCAATCCGTATACGTGTACTGATAATCCAACACAGTTTTTTATAAATGGTTTTATACTGTAATATTTTAACAGTTCATGTATACAGTAGTTGGTAAAAGACTCTAAAATGCTTAAATGAATGTGACTTATATATTTATTTTTAAAAAAAATTAAATCATATTTGTGCCATAATTTAAGAGGTGTGTTTTTGACTTCAGAGCAAATCAATTCTACAGACCCCTTCAGTGTCAATTTATTTCATGAACATTTTCATCTTCTTTTTTGAGCCATCTAACTTCCATTTCTGAACTTTCTAATCGTAGAACACATTAGATCGGAGTTGACTTTAGTGCTTGGGCCCCTAAATATAATAACTTTAATAATGTGATTGTGATTTTCAACAACGTAACAAAAACAGACCCCCAGCTATGCATTATGGATATATATAATATAATATTATATAATATATATCATAACTATTATACTGGTAGATATCTGTATCTATTTCATTTAATCTTTGAATCCAAACAGCTGGATCAACCCCCCACCACCAAAAGAAGAAAAAACCTCACACTATCTCTGAGAACAAGAATTTCTGTCTTCTATCCTGAAAGAATTTCATTTCATTTGTCAAACGAATGCAGATATCGTGTAAACTGATCAAACCTGAGTCTCACACACATTCACACGGTATATGAATCCAGCATGCGGAGTATTAAGTTCAGCTTCCAGGTGGAAGCATTTGTCGAGGTCTTACAGTACAGACGCGCTGGTTTAATACCAGCCTCTTTTACGGCAGCATCAGTGTGTCATGCGTTTAAAAAAAATCCTTCTGGGTGTAGATCTTGGTTTGCACAGCAAAAGGCAAATAAAGGCAGCATCACTTTCCCCAAACTGTCAGTCATGAACAATGTACTCTGTACAATGTAGAAGAAGGAGGGGTTTCCTACACACACTCTGAACGAGAAGCGCATTAGCGTCAAGCGTCAAAGCCTTCGGAGCAAAACACACCGGATGGCAGTTCCCGCGATGTGCAAGCGCAGCATCATCAGTCATGTGAGCGCTAGCAGGTCGAAATCAGAGTTCAGCAGACTCTATGAAGGTCACAGTGAGCTGACATGGACCACATGGATGTTGACTGTGCATTCAGCTGATATCTACGTTGGGAAGCAAGGGAATGCAATGGGTTTATTTTCTTGATTTTTTTCAAGTCTGGTACGCTGACACAAGTAAAGATCAACGTATGTTGCGCTTGTCAACTCGTTTACATGGCACCTCATTTGCATACATAAGAATCAGTGTAATTACTGACAAGAGACATGTTTCGCATATAGATTTGTTCATCTGTATTTACACGTATTTAAACACGTATTCGGCACTATCTTCGCCAAACGCAGTTGCTCAGCCAATCAGAATCCAGCATCTGCTACTGTAGTTTCGGAATTCGGTTTGTTCTCAAAGTTTCCGACAACAACTGGTTTCCCTAACAAGTGAGCGTTCTAAGTCGAGCCACGACAGGACGCTACGAACCTTTAACCCTGTAAGGTTCTCCACAGGATGAGATGGCACCATTTTTTTCGAAGAGTGCTACGATAAACCAGGCCTGCTGCCTAAAATAAATGCATTACCCTCGTTTAGGGTTCTGCTTTTAGAAATTGAGTAGATGTTTGGTATCTCTAAATCATGATCATCCACTCAGGTTCTTCAGAAGTGCGAAATAATCTTATTAAAAAGTGTTTCCTTAGATAACGCATTCTGCAAGGGTTGTTCGAGTGTTTAACTACTTCTTGGAACCTTTAGAGAAAGGAAACTCCTCTCCTTTAGGGTTCTACATGAAAAACAAACCCTGAGGGTGCTACAGGCTTTTTGCATGAAAAAAGCGCTATTTTCATAACATTCTAAGCAGATGTTCCATAGGTCTAAATCTTAATCATAATCATGCGTCAGGTTCCTCAGAACTCTCAAATAAACTTAGAAAAAAGGGGGTTTCTTAAATAAATGGTTCCTCACTGGTTCTTTGAGTGTTTTAACTTCTACTTGGAACATATACTGAAAGGAAAATCCTCTGTTGAAGAATTCTACATAAAAGGAACACCCAAAAAAAATTTTGAGGGCGCTAGAGGCAGCCATTTTGTATGAAAACCATTTAAATCGTCACATAACATTAATTTATTCGGCAAGATATTCAGGTGTCAGGAGGACCACAAACTGAGTAGATGTTTGGTAGCGCTAAATCATGATCATCGCCTGAGCTTCTTCAGAAATCCCAAATAAAAAGTGCTTCCTTAGATAAAGGGTTCCTCGTGGGTTGTTTCAGTGTTGAACTACTCGAAACCTTTACAGAAAGGTAACTCCTCAGCTTTAGGGTTCTACACGATTTTAAAATAATAAACATGGGGGTGCCCGAGGAAGCCATTTTGCATGGAAAAAAAAGCACAAAAATTATTTAATAATATTCAATTATTATGCAAGATGTTCTGGTGTCAGAAAGGTCTCCGCCTCAGGTTCCTCAGAACTCACAGATAAACTTTGGGGGGTCCTTAAAAAAGGGTTCCTCTGTGATTCTTTGAGTGTTTTAATTTCTTTTCTTGAAAGGAAGATATTTTGGTATCAGGAGGACCACACATTGGGCAGATGTTTTGATGATTCAAAAATGTTGTTGTTGATGATGATGATGATGATGATGATGATGAAATAAAAACACACTAACACTGAGGTCGTCACCTCGGAGCATGAATTATTCAGTGTAACCTCGCGCACGTGCCAAAATTCTCCTCACAACACCTTTCGGAGGCGCGAGAAACATCTTACCTGAGAGTGGCCCTGATACATCTTCACTTCCGGCGATGGAGAAGAGCTGCAAAGTCCGCAGCTCCTGCACTTTTATCCCCCACCAGTGTAAGGACGGGGCGAAAAAGCAGAGGAAGAAGAAGAAGAAGAAGAGAAGCTGATGGAGATACGGCTCGTGCGGACTCTGGGGTGCCGCGTCCCGACTGCGCGTGCAGTGCACGCGAGGACGCCACGGAGGATGTCGGATCTCACGACTCGCGTCTCGTTGTCATGGTTTAAAAAGCACAAGACGCGTTGACAGCGCTGCAGGACATGTCCCAACTCACGCCGCCCTCCTACTTCGGACTCTTCCTCCTCCCTTTGCTCGGTATTTTCAATTGGTCCTCCTCAGGAACCGCCTCGTGGCTCATAAATGATGCCGGTGCACTTCCATGCACGGAACTGCGCCTTTCCATCCTTCACGGTCTGCTGTAGACTCACAGTACCGCTCGTGCATGGGATGTTCTGGACCTTTAATACGCAATAACCGCACAATTTGCTTCCCTGGGAATAGTCCAGTAGCTTAATTGACTGACTGACCGGCGCCACGTTGGTGAAACGCGCATGCGCATACGAGTTATATACGAGCCATAAGCGTTTCCTATGTGGAAAGTGTTAAAGATGGTGTATTATCCTGTGTAACAGTGTAATAATAAATCAAGGCTTAATAATAAATCAGTCAGTCATCTTCAGTATCCTGGTCAGCTTTGCTAGGTGTGCTCTTCAAAACCTGAACATAAGTGGAGGCACGTTTTTCTTTCATTTTCCAGACTTTGCATGGGAAACAAGTTCGCCGTTTCTGATCTGCCGTATCTGCAATATTCCATTTCTATCCCCTATTCCTTCAGTTTCAATATATCCATCCATCCATCTTCTATACCGCTGTATCCTTTTCAGGGTCACGGGGAACCTGGAGCCTATGCCAGGGAGCATGGAGCACAAGACAGGGTGCCAATCCATCGCAGGGCACAATCACATACCCACTCACTGGGGGAGGAAACCCCTGCAGCACGGGGAGAACATGTAAACGCTGCACACACAGGGCCACGGTGGGCTTACACGCTTAGACTTTCTGCTTCTCTTTGTTTTCCATAGCATATGTTTGTGGAAATGTATTTATTTATATTTTATTCTGATGATTTTTTTTTTATTATTATTATCTTGGTGAGCTATTTTTAAACTAGCCCAAATAATGCCACCCGCTGACTTGATTTTTCCACTCGAAATCTTGTTTATTAGGAAACTAGGGAGTGTGTATCAGTCAGTGAGGGCGGCTGTGGCACAGGTGGTAGAGCGGGTCGTCCACTAATCGTAGGGTTGGAGGTTTGATTCCCGTGCCGGGTGACTCCACATGCAGAAGTGTCCTTGGGCAAGACACTGAACCCCAAGTTGCTCCTGATGGCAAGTTAGCGCCTTGCATGGCAGCTCTGCTACCATTGGCGTGTGAGTGTGTGTGTGAATGAGATACAATGGAAAGCGCTTTGGATAAAAGCGCTATATAAGTGCACATTTACCATTTACCAGTCAGCTACATTAGTTCAGTGATCAGGGAGTCGGCCATTTTAAGGGCCGTCTTGATCCTTTCAGTGCACTGGAACGTTTGCTCCATAAAAAAATCCCACAGTGCACCGCAAAAACCAGGGAGCATCGATGCTGACTATGTTCCCTTACTGGAAAGCCAACTTTGTCTACAAATGCTGTAGCTCTCAAATTTTTCACAAATGATTACTTAGATTACATAGTCGTCATGTCGACGGAGATTGAGTCATCAGTGTATAGTGAGCTAGTCGTCATGTCGACGGAAATTGTGTCATCAGTGTCACCATGTATAGTGAGCTAGGGTCCTTAGCTGTGCCCCAACTCGTGTACTGATTCATGGCCTACAGTAGGGAGCTGATTGAGACGCGCCCAAAACAATTCAGCGTAGAAATGCAACCCTCGCAGCCCTGTTCAGCATGGATCTGGAGTCTATCCTGGGAACACTGCACGCAACATGGGACCACACCCTGAATGGGACGCCAGTCCGTCACAAGGCACCATGCACACGTACATTCACGCACTCATTCACAACTAGAGGCAACTTAGCATAGACAATCCAACAAAAAGGAAAGCTATGCTAATACATGGAGAATATGTTCAACCACACAGTGCCTTAAGCTCAGGATCAAACCAGGGACCCGTAGTAAAGTACTGCAGTTTGCAAATTCCCAAATAAATACATACATCAATAAAGCAAATCCATCTTAAGCAAAAGGAAAACAAATGACTTGTACAAGCAAACTTCTTTTGACAAAGTGACAAATTTTCAGGTATTTCAAAACAATTTTTTTTATTAACTGACTCACCAGATTTTCCCTTTTCACGTTATTTAAATGCCCACTGAAAAATTATTAATTTTTATGTAATTTTTATAATTTGCAATTTTTTTTTACATCGGTGAAGGATTAATATTTTATATATTTTTTAAAAATCTTAGGCATTTTTTTCCCCCACTATATATTTACAAACAAGAAACAATCCAAAAAAAGATTGGGCAATGAACAGGAAATCTGTGTTGTGGCCATATAATGTCATGTCTACCATGGACAATTCCTCCCCAGACCACCAGAGGGCACCGTCACCCATTTTGTGAATTTCTTCTTTTGTTGTCCGCTCCATTTCCTACTTGATTGTCCTCACATGCTTTGTGTTTCCCCAATTAGTTCCATATTAAGTTCTGTGTTTTTCCCTCCTTATTGGTAGAGCATTGTGTGTGTGTGTGTACATCGAGTGCGATTGTTCCCTTTGCTCAGGTTTCAAACTCGCCTGGTTCTGTCAAACTCTTGTGCATTTGCGTTCATCACAGATGTTCATGGAGATCACAACGTGACTCGCCATATTTGTTTATTTTTTGAAGAATATTTTCGTGCTATTATGTGCACAAGTTTCACAAAGCTCCCCTGACAACCATGGTACATGTGTGCTGTGGAAACTAATGATGTCTGCTAAAACATACACACAGTTCACTTTAATTCCTGAACTAGTGCGGAATTGGGTACGAGTTGTGTTCACGGTCACGGGAATTGCAGCACAGTTCCGGTGCAAATGAAATCGGACAACCTCGTACAGGTAGTCTCGGGTTCGGTACCACTGTGCGCTTCCCGGTCCGCATGACAGCTTTCACATTACCAAATACTTCGTGCAAACTGCGCTTTGTTTCAGATTAAACTACCAGTGTGAAAGCCCCCCTTAGAGTCTTCTTTTGACAAATATAACAGTATCAGCACCATTAAAAAAAACTCTGTAACTCTACCAGCTCCAATATTAGCTAACTACCATGTCCTTTGTCCAGCCAATAAATGCTATGATATTTTAATAGCTAGTTAAGCTAATGACTAGATTAGTAGCTAAGTTTTTTTTCTTTTGTATGCCATGGACTCTGCACAAAGTATCGTCCATCATGATCTTTTTTTTTTTATATGATGAATGTTTTACGGTGCGTTCCTGTGAACTGGTCTCCTTATTGATTCTTTAAGGTATTGATTCCGAAAGCTAGAATTCCCTAAGAAATAACACAACTGGCCTGTGTAACATCATACACAAACAGCACATTTATTCTCTCCTATAACGGGTCTCCGGTTGAAGAGCTCAAAACTAATGGTGGCTTTGAGAGAAGCGACAGAGAAGCCCCTGCGTTCTGGGGCCTGTGGGAGGCTTTTATGATGATTGATGGAGTGTTGCTCGGTGTGGCACTCCAGGTTTAATCAGCAAGGCCTCCCATTCGCAGCCTATTCATTTCCAGTCATCCAGTCTGTTGGTTACAAATTAATGAGCTGAACTGTGCAAGTGTAATCTAATATCCCTCCCCTCTCTCAAACTATAACTCAGAAATGAGGTCAAGTCTGTAAACACTACAGCTGTAAATCCTCACTTTCTTTTCCACTACGGAGTCCTCGTTCGTAATTACCTGCAGAAGTGAAATCATTGTTCACACTGAGAATGTCAGGACTTTGGCAAAAAAAATATATATATATTTTTTTTAGTCTCGAATATGTTTACAACGCACAGAGTCATGGGTTAAACCCTGTTCAAATGAAAATGAAATTTACTGAATGATCCAGATTCACTTGACTAAAAGTTTTGATTCCCCCAATTACAGACCAGGAACAAGTAATAAAAAATAAAAAAATTACAGTAAAAAGAAACTCCAGAAAGAAATATGGCCATGGATGGAAAGCAATATGTAAGATCTGAAAAGATTAAATCACTTTAGCGTTTGACGGGTTATTATTTAGCCTCGTGTGCCATTGTATCCTGCGATGGGTTGGCACCCTGTCCAGGTTGTCCCCTGCCTTGTGCCCTGAGTTCCCTGGGATAGGGTCCAGCCTCCCAGCGACCCTGTGTAGGATAAGTGGTATGGAAAATGGGTGGATGGATGGGGTTCTAGCTCTAAGTCATCACTCAGGGCCTTCGAGCCACCATGGGGCCCCATAAGAAAGCAGAAACTTCCTTGTATTCTGTAAATTAAAAGGTACGGTATGTTTGGGTTTCACCGTGTTGGGTTGTAAGATATAACTTATGGGATAAAAGTTCAGAAATCCTTCAGTTCAATTCGATTTTATTCGTATAGCCCTTTTAACAATGGACATTGTCACAAAGCAGCTTTACAGAAGTAAATACATTCAGGACATAAGTTTTAAATGTATGAATTTATCCCTAATGAGAAAACCAGAGGGGACAGTGGCAAGGAATAACTCCCTGAGACAATCCTCATGCAAGTTGTTACCATAGAAATGATAACCCATTAGAACGAGCCTATTAATATAAACCTTTAATTGACCGAAAATGAATCGACATCTTCTGACCAATCAGAATGAAACATTCAAAAGCGCTGTGGTATATAATGCAATATGATAATCCATACCAAGTTTTAACATGATATCAGTTAGCATGTTAAATATGAGAGAATAGACTAAACTCATAAGTTCCACTATTAAGCCTCCATGATAATTGAATTTTGTGTGACTGAGCGGTTACTCGGTTATCATAGCAGCTCAGTGGTCCACAGCCCTTTTAAAAAAAACAACCTGCCATGGTTTTATCTTTCATGATGATGCCGAGAAGACAGAATTCGTAATGGGTTTGTTTGGAAGACAATGCGCCGAAAGTTCATGAACAGAGTGAGTAATGAGCCTATTCATCCTGCCGTCTCAGACATTATAGAACTTTAAATGACACTGCTAGAAGTTGGTGTTTAATTGTGTTCTTGCAAGTGTAGACCACTACCTCTGAAACTTCATCACTAGTAGAGAGAGAGAGAGAGAGAGAGAGAGAGAGAGAGAGAGAGATGGGATTTTTTTTTGGAAGTTACTGTAACTAAGACGAAGGCATGTTCTTTCTCCCAAACCTCTAACTAAACCTCTACTTCCTCACAGTTACTATACTTCATACCTTTTTGTTGTTGTTGGCTCCCAGTGAAATCTCACATTGATTATAAAATACTATTATTAACTTATAAAGCACTAAACGGTCTCGTGCCACAATATCTATGCGACCTTTGGGCTTTCTATGATCCGCCACGCCTACTTAGATCAAAAGATGTAGGCTATTTGACGGTACCTCGAATAGCGAAGGCTACAGCAGGGGGAAGTGCCTTTGCTTATAGAGCCCCACAGTTATGGAACAGAATTCCAATTAGTGTTCGGGATTCAAACAGTCTCAGTGTTTAAGTCTAGGCTTGAAACATATTTGTTTACTCAAGCCTACCCTGACAAAACGTTCTTTTACAGTAAGCACAAACTTAGTGATCTTTTCTCTCCCTCTCTCCTTCTCTCCTTCTGTCGAGTCATACACGTATTTATGGAGATACTAGAGATCCTGATCCTTTCTGCTCTCCAGACCTGCCTGATCCGATTCGGATGTCCTACCTCTGGATGGAGCTCTCATCTACTCTAATTCCAGATTGCTGGGACTATGGCTGCTTCTAAGGCCAAACAGACTTGATATAAATCCATAATGAGCTTTTTCACACTATCTGTGTTACCCATATGAGGACGGGTTCCTTTCTGAGTCTGGTTCCTCTCAAGGTTTCTTCCTCTTAACATCTTAGGGAGTTTTTCCTTACCACCGTCGCCACCGACTTGCTCAACAGGGCTAAATTCACACTTTTAATATCTATATACTGTGTTTATATATTGCTGTAAAGATGCTTTGAGACAATGTCTATTTTAAAAAGTGCTATACAAATAAAATTGAATTGAATTGTTGTTGTTGTTATTGTTGTGTGTCTTCCAGGTTTACAACTGAGCTGTATTCCTGCCTGTGGTGCTTTTTAATCAATAAAATCTTCACATTCCCTCTGGGGACATCACTTTATCTTCAGTGAACAATCACCTTGAGAAACCAGGAGAAGATAAGCCCAAAGTTCTCGACACCAAAAGGTGAATTCAGATGCTCACAAAAAGCTCATTACCAGACTCCAAGAATATTTCTAAATTTTTCCATATTTTAATCTTAAGCCTTATTAACCCTTTTGTTTTTAAATAAAACAACGCTTTGTAATTGCTTACAAAATACACATCATCAAACATAATATGACTAAAGACTTTTTTACATTTTACCAACATGGTTTGTTCAGGTGATATGGGACAGTCTTTGCTACTTTGGTAGTGAATTAACCCTGTAACCTCTCAGCTTATTATTTAGTAATTCATCTAGGATAGACCACACCCCTTCAAATGATGCATCATGCTAAGCAGAGCGGTAACTCTATATTAAGTACAGTTTTAGCAGCTGGTTGTTAGTTTTCACATACGCCATATTGCCAAAAAACATCTCGATACCTGAAACATTCACACCCATATGAGGTTTTTCCCCAAACTGTTGCCACAAAGTTGGAAGGAGACAATTATATGGAAAGTCTTCGTATACTGTAGCATTACAATTTCCCTTCACTGAACTAAGCATGCACAAAGCGAGCTCCATGAAGACATGGTTTGCCAAAGATGGAGTGGAAGACCTTGAGTGTCCTGCAGACAGCCCTGACCTCAACCCCACTGGACACCTTTGTTATGAATTGGAACGACGGCTGCACCCCAGTGCCTGACCTCTTGCATTCTTGTTGCTGAATGATCACAAATGCTCTAAAATGGAGTGGAAAGCCTTCTCAGAAGAATGGAGACACCAGCACATGGAGAAGAACTCAATGCGAATGCTGTTGGAATGGGATATTCAATACTCAGGTGTCCACATACTGTACTTTTGACCATAAAGCATATTTATTCCTGAATCCACCAAACTGCTATTCTCTGTTAGATTTATTGCAAAAGTTTGAATTCATTCAAACTTAAAATGAAGTATTTTTGCAGCAAGATCTCTAACCAGCCAAATTTTCATATAAAAATGTGGTGGGATCCCAGATGATGCTGACCAGCAAAAACTGATAGAGGTAATACAAAAAATGGAAGCCGTAACGGTTAGAGAAAACATTAAGAAAATGATTATGGCTGACTCGGAGGCAGGAAAGATAATTGGAGATGATTATCCTGTAGTGAAAGGCAGAAGCGCCAGAGAACAGCACATGCTCTGATTGTAATGAATGGAAATGGGCATGATTGAAAACAAAATGCAGCACAATTTGTCAGAACGGTCCATGGATTAACCATTGTTTTCCGAGCAGGTCTAGCAAGTCGAACATCATTATAATATATTCGCCTTTTATAATTGTAGTACACAAGCTATTCTGTGAATACAGAGAATGACAATATAAAATGTTGTTGCTTCTTGAGCAGGAACCAACAGCACAAGTAACAAGCAACTTAACACAAATAAATAAGGAATAAAACAACATGTTGTGCTGTTATAGGAGAATTATCAACAACAGGATAACGTTACGTGGTCTGATGAGAAGCATAGTTATTGTTATCACTACAAAGTGGATTATTTCCCAATAATGGGTTTTAATCCTCTTATATCACAGCAATTTGCCAAAGAGGACCATTTTTTATTGATTACTGTACATTTTATCCATTTACTGTTGTGGAACGTTTGTAACGTAAGTTACTTCCTGTCATTCCTTCACCAGCCAAACTGCTCAGTCCTAGAAACTGTCGCAGAGGTTTTGCTTGGTATATGGGTGATTGAAATTTTTTTTATCATTATCATTTTACTCTATAATGTACCTTGTCAGTTGTGGATTTCATCAGTTGACATTTAAAGCCAGCAGCGATTTGATTGTCATCAGATAGTTTTGCAAAACAGGGCTTGAGGATCTATTTCAGTTTCTGCAGAAGTTCTCTAAGGTTGCTTGATCCTCATTCCGAGTGTCGTTTAACAAATCAATATTCTAAATGACTTTCCATCACCCTTTCACAAAGATACGTCTAGATCTTCATCTTCTGTGGCTATGCTGATGAATTCTTATGCTATCTAGTCTCATTTTGTTGGGTCCGTTTTATCCTCCACCCATGCAAGACCTTTATGATATTATGTTTCACATTCACTCAGACACTTGACCTTTAAACATTTTCCCCACCACACTGTCAAATGACATAATGAATGCAATTGGTCCTTGCTTGCCTTCTATTGTGAATAATTCATTGGCATTCGGTCTTTTTCACAAACTCTTGTAACATGCTGTTATTTACCCGTTATCGGAACTGTCTGATTCGGACACATCTTTTCTACAGTTTCCTTATTGTCTATTTTTCACTCAAATTTCCTGAAGGTGTTTTGGATCCACTTCTGGAAGCGGTTTAGAAAAACAATATCCTAGATGTATTTCCATCATCCTTCTGCTGAAAGCACAGCACAGAACCCGATCTACCCAAAATTATAAATGATATCTTAAAGCAAGCGGATACTGGTGTTTATTACTCGGCAGGCTCAGGTATATCGTGTAGGTATATATAGTATATAGTGGACTGCTTTGCTTTGTACCTCTCAGAGAAGAGAGTTTTGGTTAGTCATGATGTATGTACATCATAATCCCCTTTTTTGCCCTGCGATGTACCTCACGGTTCAGTTTTATGGCCAATTTTTTTAATATGTCATTTTTGGGGGATAATTAATCAGTAGTTTCATGAATATATAAGATTTGTGTTGCAAAACTGAGTCACTTCTAATGAACAGTTATTGATTTTAGCTAAATTCAGACAAAACTGATGTTACTGATATTTCTGTTTGGCGGGTTTCTAAAAAAAAACCTCTAAAAATTGTAGGTGTTACTTTTTATTTACAATTTTTTTATTTGTTATATTATTATAATGTTACAATATTATAATATTCAGTTGAGATGTTAATAATTTTCATAAATTTCTTTCACACCTTTGTCCCTTCATATTTTGACACACTTTCTGACAAAATATCAAGCAAAATATCAATATAAAAATAATAATTAAAAAAAGGTTTATTGAGACATATCTATATATAATTTATATACACTTTGTCTAGAATTATTGTCACATGAGCCAAAAACCAGTCATGACCAGGAAGACTTGTGTGAATGTGTGTCAAATGGATTTTGGTCATAATAGTTTACATTATTTTAATTAATATTTTATCCAAAAAAAACAGTACAGTTAGATTAAGCTAGTGAGCAATAAACATACTTTATAGCCCATGTTGAAGTTTTCCCAGTGCTAATTTAATACTGATCAGACATTTTACACCTACATTCAGACAAATTTAAAATGCTTCACTTCATCTGCACCTCCAAGACAGGGGGGGG
>JAOUWY010000038.1:2419434-2433893 GCA_025728095.1 Prietella phreatophila
CTCACCGCCATGATTGGGCGGCCAAGGCGAATGTTCCGCGGTCACGTGACCGCCTCCCAACCCCGGGACGCCATCTTGGTGGAAAGTTTGGAATTTGTGACACATAGGGGGGGGAGAAGGAGGAAAGAAAAAAAAAACACACACACACACACAGCAGGAGGAGATCAGGAGAGAAGTTTGACGCGTTGCAGAAGGCGATTTAAACAAATTAAAAAAGACAAATAAATATAAAATCTTCGGGATATTTGAAAGTTTCCGTGGCACAGAAATAAATAAACAATGCGCGTTTGAAAAGTGCGCGCGCGCTGCGAGAGTGGTTGTTTTGAGAACGCGACCAGCGACACGTTCACTTTCTCTTTCCAAAGCCGTTTTCACTCGGTGCTCGGAACACGGACGAAATGCAGCCGTGTGCAGGTCTGAATAGAGCCACGCGTCCGACGAAGAGCTGAACATTTGGACCGTCCCGGCTTCCCTTTTCCGCTTAAAAAGTGACGCTTAGCCGAGCTAGTCGCTTTAGCCTGACCCGAACCTGGAGGACACGCCGACCCGGGCTCGCGTTCTTACGGAAGATCTACACAACTCTTCCGCAGGTTTACACGCGGATTCCATGTCGAGGGCTTGTCACTTAACCGCCTGACACTTTGGGAGTCCGACACGAGCGACCATGCCGGTGAGGAAGAAAGGTGAGTGAAAGCACACTTGTACACACACTTACTACCATAATGCAGCAGACACCAAGTCTGGACACTCATTATTTTCCTGCCTTAAATCGTGCACTTACTTATAAAGGGAACAGGAAGACATTTCCCTAATACGCTCAACCCACGTCCCAAATGCACCCGTGCTCCCTACCTCAGTGCACTACACAACAGGGTATAGTTTCACAAGGCTTCACTTATACTCTTCCAGGGTTTGTATTTAGCCTGAATCTAAAACATACATGCAGTAGAAGTGCACTAGAAAGGGTGTAAAGATCAAGCCCAGGGCTTCAGTTCGATCTGCATCTGCTTTATAGGCTGTGTCCCAAATACACCTAGTGTACAAGTATAGATCTAGGGTATAAAATCACTACTATTTCTTGTTATAGATTATCTGAAGACTTACCCATGGCTTCAGTGGCAGATTTATATTTTATTGGCTGAATCCCAAATACACATAGCATAGAAGTGCACTATTTAGTGTACAAGATCATTACTTTTTCTAGTTTGACTAGTTTAAGACTTAAGCTGGGATTTGGTTTGCTTTATAGGCTGCATCCCAAATACACATAGTGTATTCGTGCACTATAGATATAGAGTATAAAATCACAAATATTTCTAGTTATAGTTCATCCGCAGGCTTACCCATGGCCTCAGTGGCATATTTATGTTTTATTGGCTGAATCCCAAATGCAGATAGTGTGCAAGTATAAGTTCACTATAGCTATAGGGTGTAAGATCACTACTTCTTCTAGGCTTACTTTATATGAAGACTTGCACAGGGGTTCAGTTCGATATGCAGCTGCTTTATAGGCTGAATCCCAAATACACATAGCGTATTAGTGCACTATAGATATAGGGTATAAAGTCACTACTATTTCTAGTTCTAGTTCATCTGAAGACTTATTCATGGCCTCAGTTGCATATCTATGTTTCATTGGCTGAATCCCAAATACACATGGCATAGAAGTACACTATTTAGGGTGTAAGATCAGTACTTTTTCTAGTTTGACTAGTTTAAGACTTGCGCAGGGCTTCGGTTAGATATGCATCTGCATTTTAGGCGGAATCCCAAATACACATGGCATAGAAGTGCACTACGTAGGGTATATTATAGCAACGTTTTCTAGTTTTACTTTAGACATCGCCTCCGATGCATATTTCTGTTTAATAGAATGAATCCCAAATACACATAATGTACAAGTGCACTACATGGGGAATATGATCACAACTTTTTCCAAGTTTGATTAGTTTAAGACTTACACGTGGCTTCAGTTGTATATTTGTTTTATACCCTGAATCCCAAATACACATGGCGTATAAGTGCACTACACAGGGTTTAAAATCCCTGCTATTTCTAGTTATACTTTATCCAAAGACTCAGACATGGCCTCAGTTGCATATTTATGTTTTATAGGCTGTGTATGAATGCACTATATACAGTAAAAGATCTCTACTTTTTCTAGTTTGAGGCTTCTGATATATATTTTTATTTAATATGCTGAGTCACAAATATAGCCTACATGTTGTGTAAGTGCACTACGTAGAGTATAAGGTAAAACACAAAAAAAAAACATTTGAAAAGTTTTACTTTATCTGACTTGCATAGTGCTTCGGTTGCATATTAATATTTAATATGTTCAGAATTAGTTATACACAGGGATTAAGTGCACTACATAGGGTATGAGATCACTCTGGTTTCTAATTTTGCTTTATCTGAATATCCGTACAGAGAATTAGTTAAATACCTGACTTGTTTTATATACTGAATCCCAAATACACGTAGGGTACAAGTGCAATACAGACTCAATTCCAATTATACATCGCCTATAAGTGCACTACATAGGGTATAAGATAAGTGCATCTAGTTTACACTTCTTAATTTCTATATATAGACTGAATCCAAAATGTCTCTATACTTCCTTCATTCAGAGGAAAAGCAATAATTTCATCTTGTACTTCCCTCTGTATAGGATTAGACAGGACCACAGGGGTGGGCTTGGGGTATAAACTGCTCCTGTATTGGCTGAACCTGAAATAAGTGCCATAATTAGTGTATAAGTACTCTAGAAGCTGAATCCTGAAATAAGTACACTACATAATACTTCTACACTCGGTAAGTTCAAACAGGGCCATAGTTAGACTCCTTCTGTCCACATTAATAAATAAATAAATACATTAATTAATACATGCACTAGATAGGGTTAAGTGCACTATAGGCTGAATTCCATAACAAGTACACTACATGATATTACAATCATTACGGCTTTAGGTTCATTTATATGAATGCCCCAGTGCTCCCATTATATACCCCCAATTCCAAAAAAGTTGGGACGCTGTGTGAAATGTAAATCAACCTAATTAGTTGCAATATGTTCCTGCAGCTGTTTCTTTTTTACTAACACTTACTTTTCCAGCCTTTTGTTACCCCCGTCCCAACTTTTTTCAGACGTGTCGCGGCCAACAAATTAAAAATTGCCTTACCCCCCCCCCTTAAAATGGTAAGCTTTTTCAGTTGAAACATTTAATGTGTTTTCTATGTTCTGTTGTGAATGACATACGGGATTATGAGTTTTTGCAAATCATTGCATTCTGGTTTTTTTTTTTTTTTGCATTTCACACTGCGTCCCAAGTTTTTTGGAATTGGGGTTGTAGATACATGTCCAGTACATAGGGTATGTCATCGCTCCTACACCCTACGTAGTGCACTAGCTTGTATGTCCTCTGTTTAACTCCTAGACCCTAACACACAATGGCTGCCTGTTGAGATTTAAGTGGTCACGCTACAGCTGGTTGGACGTCCATTTATTCCACACTGTTGGTTTTTTTCTCTCTTGGTATGCTCCAGAATTTGGTGCAAACCTTTCTAGATGGACTCTATTCTGATTTTATACTAAAACCTTTCACAAAGTTTTGTGTGGGTTTTTTTTAATGTCTAAATGTTGTTGCTGACATGCTCTGAAATTCAAAATTGTGCTCTTGAAACTTTTCCCGCTCGTCCCTCAGACGCTCAGCGGGCTCTTTTGCTCTTGGAGGAATACCGGACGAAACTCAACAACACAGAGGACCGACAGCTGAGGCACTCCATTCAGAGAGTCATCGACATCTTCCAGAGTAACCTCTTCCAGGCACTCATAGGTACCGTTAATTCAGAGTTTATCCATTTCCTTTTGTTCACACTTGTTTTATGCTAAAAAGTGATTTTATGATGAACTTATTTATCTTTGGAGTTATTACCAGTCATGCAATACAGACTTCAGATAAAATAAAGTACCCTGCTGAAAAAGCCCGCATAGAGTTTGTAATGGTTTCAGTGGAAACTGTAATGGTCCTGTGGGTCTCTACTGGTAATTTGTTACTTTCTATTGGTGACATGTTATGTCTAGTGGATACCATTAAGGACCAATAACTGTAATGGTTTTAATGGTTGGCTTAGGGTTTGTTTGTAATGGTGTTTATATTGGAAACCATTAGAATCTTTGTGATGGTTTCTGTTGTTTGTTTGTTTTTCAGCAGGGTAGTTAGCTGATTATTTATTTAGCTATTTATTTAAAACACAGGACAACGTGAACTGCTATGCTAATACTGCCTTCCAAATAGGATGCAAATGCAACCCAAAAATATGCAGTTTACCCAGGCAGTTTTACTTCAGGTGATTTGGAGTGTCCACAACAACACTCATGCATGTTTGATATCGTGAATCATAGCACAAGGCTGTTGAATTCTGGATTCTGATTGGTCCGAAGGTGTTGATTGATTTTTCTGTCAGCAGGACTGACAGCACAGGGTTATGTTAAGGTGTTTGTTCTGTTACGTTATCGTTTCTTTAGTAACAGCTCATCCGCAGGGATTTGTACGACGGACGCGACATGTAAACGAATTAAGAAAACGTGTGTGATCGTTGATATGGTGAAGTTTTCAGTAAGGAGGTGATTGTGTAATATTTAACATTGACATTTATGTATCAAAAAACTAAAACAAAAAATCCGCTGCAGTTTCCTTCAGGATCAATAAATTATTAAACTATGTATGGATGGGGTGGGATGGATGGTGGGATGGATGATAGGGTGGGGTGGATGGTGGGATGGATGCATAGTCGATGGGAGGGATGGGTGGACGATGGGATGAACGGATTGTATGGATGATGGTGTGGGTTGGATGGGATGGACGGTGGGATGGATGATGGGGTGGGATGGATGGATGGAGTGGGATGAATGGATGGGATGGACGATGGTTGGGATGAATGGTTGGGATGGATGGATGGGATGGATGGATGGGATGGATGATCGGGTTGGATGGAAGATGGGATGGATGATGGGGTGGGATGGATAGAGTGGGATGAATGGGTGGGATGGACGATGGGATGGATGATTGGGTGGGATGGATGGGTGGGATGGATGGGTGGGATGGACGATGGGATGGTGTCTCCAGTGTCAGGGCCAGGGCATTGAAAGAGGTAAGACTATAACTTAAAATTCCTCACATCTTTGGGACAGATGAGTTTACAAATTTTGGTTATGTGGTAGCATGACAAACTCCGTGTTTTTTATTTTTTGTCTTCTTCATCTTCAAGGCTAGTGAGGGAAAGGGAAGGTCTATGGTTCCTAGAGAAATAAAACACTTCAAGGCATGCTGTTACAGGAAAATAATCAACTTGGGGGTGGTGACGGGAACTTTGCCTCACATTGCCCCGCATCACACCATCCTGTTGTTGATTGTTTTCCTATAACAGCACACCCTGGAGTGTTTTCTGCCTTGCTTATGACATTATTAAGTATCATATCTGATTATTATTATTATTATTATTGGCACTCCTTTGCTAGCGGGTTTTACATCATTACACTGGCTTGTTTGAGGCGTTTCCCCGTCTGTGTTGGAATTGCTGCAGACGTGTTTGCTTATAAAAGTTCTATAATGGCTCCGTGTCACTTGCGCTATGCGAATGGCTATGATTTTCAGAGAGGTGATAAGTCCCTGCAGTCTGTGTGTTGCTCAGCGTAATGTCGTCTCTCAGCTCGTGACTGTTGTAAAATTCACCTTTTCTCTCTTCTCCCATGCGCTAGCAAGCAGAGACTTGTCTCGTATGACTAATACTGGTTTATTCCAACAAACGTGCCGTGAAAAGCGAGCAGCAGGAATGCAGAAAGGCCGGTTCGGGTTCGCCAGGGGTCAGCTTCCTGTCTCGACCACAACCTCTGCCTCGCTCCTATATTTTCCTTTCCGAAAATATGACCGATAGCTGAGGTTTTTTTTTTAGGTAGAAACGTGATTCTGTTTTGTATTTACTCGCATTATTTTACCTGCAGTAAGTCACACGCTTGTGCGGGAAGAGATCTGCGCCCATTTTGAGTAACAGGATACTCGGCCTGTGTAGATTCTCAATCTACACTGTCCTAAATGGCATTTCTTTTAAACTTAAAAAAATTAAGTACATAAGAGTGTGCAGTGCACAATTTTGGGAGTTCATGGATTTTAGATGTCCTGTAATGCTGCTATGTAAAGTCTTTACTGATTTACAGGTTCCTACTCAAAGTACAAGACGTGTATTCATTTCTTAAAAATGAGTTTCACGATAAATGAGTAGAGATTTAACACTCGTAATCACCTTATAAAGAATTCTAGCGCTCGGGACGTGTATGTACTCGGTGTTTGCCGTTTAGGACGCGCCCAGTGGTTTACCGATTCACTTACAGGAGCTTTTATTCTACCGTGCTGCTGTTCTCCTTTGTGATGAATTGCCGGAAGTTTTAATGCGTCTATGAGACAGGATATTAGTAAATTGTAGAGCACGTTCACTCTCGTACCATCGGTCTCGCGGTCTTGCGCGTCTTCTAACAAATAATGGATTCGAGGCACAGTTTTCCAATTGCACTCGTTCCGATACGCATGTCAAAGGACGACCATGGTGTAATCCGTCAGCGGGCATGATTACTCCAGTCCTAATCCCAGAGCCACTGATTTACTGCAGAGAGCAACGCTGTAGTACACACTTCACCGCACAGCTACCGATGATGTACACATGCATACTGCAGTTAAGCTGAACGGAGTGCAAGCTTTGCTGGCTGACTTATGGCTGTGTAGATGCGTAGGTTTGAATTGTATGAAGGAAGTTCATATGGGAGCGGGGGTTGTTTGGGGGTCATGTAGTGTTTAGACTACAAAACAACAGATTGCGAAGTTTTTCTAAGCGATTCCGAGATTCGTGTTGTGTCCACGTTGTGTATGGAAACCGAGAGACATGACTAAATCACCGTGCAGCTTTTAAAACCGGGTTTTTTAGACTGAGGTGAGTTTACACGTGTCTGTGCTACACCGTGAGTAATGGTTGGTAACGATCACACGATCTCTCATTACCCGATGACGAACCGGATCATGAATTCACTTCACACCTCCCAGTCCGTTCATAATTACACTGTTGGCCGTTTTAGGAGCAGAATGTCTTCACTTCCTCACCCGGATAAAGCACCCCGCCCCCCCACACACCAGATAACCGGCCTTTTAATTAGTCACAGGTTCCTTGTGGTAGACGGCGGAAAGACTAGTAAGGGTTGAAGACTTGTTTATGTCGTGATGATTCAAGTTTTATGCAGTTGTATACATGCGTAGGGGTTGAATACTTGTGTGAAGTGAAGAATGAGTGCTGGTGGAGAGATTCAAATCAGTCCTGATGAAGGAGGCGTGGCCTTAGTATGTGTCTGTGTTGTTACCTGCAAAGGAGCCGTCGCCTCTGTGTGTGTGGTGTAGCCAGGTTAGGTGTGGTGTGTGTGTGTTAGTTTCAGCGAAGAAGGCATGGCCTATGTGTATTGGCCCCTGTGAAGGAGGCATGGCCTCTGTATGCGAGTGTGTTTTGCTCCTAGCGAAGGAGGTGTGGCCTTTATATGCGCGTGTGTGTGTGTGTGTGTGTGTGTGTGTGTGTGTGTGTGTGTGATGGTCCCAGCAAACGAGGCATGGCTTGTGTGTGTGTGTTCGTTTCAGTGAAGGAGATGTGGCCTCTGTATCCGTGCGTGTGTGTTAGTCCCAGTGAAGGAGGTGTGGCCTGAATGTGTGTTAGTCCCAGTGAAGGAGGCGTGGCCTGAATGTGTGTGCTAGTCCCAGTAAGGAGGTGTGGCCTGAATGTGTGTGTTAGTCCCAGTGAAGGAGGCGTGGCCTGAATGTGTGTGTTAGTCCCAGTGAAGGAGGCGTGGCCTGAATGTGTGTGTTCGTCCCAGTGAAGGAGGCGTGGCCTGTGTGTTACCTCCAGTGAAATTGCTGTGGTGTATGTTAATTCACATGAAGGAGGCGTGGCCTCTCTCTGTCTTCCAGTCTCAGTAATGGAACATGCTTTATGCTTCCCTCCAATTATAATTGAACTATTTGCACAATTACAATGTAATGGATCACATTGTACCATAGCGAATTAATTTTAGGTGGTGGTTTAATGTGATTATTAACATTTCACGGAGTATCTCCGTTATTGTTCGTATTGTTATACCACATGTTCATGCGTCGGGAAAGATTACGCTGGCTTACATGCTATCAAATGACCTGTAGAAATAACCACTGGTAATATTTATCCTGTGTAAACGAACATGTTATTAAAGATTCTGGCACTTGACCAGTAAAGTCTAGGTGTATGGAGGAATGTGGGTGAGAAGGTGAAGGTGGTGTTTTTTCTTCGGTCTCGAAATGTTCTTAACCCGAGAACAGCCTCAGCGTTGCTGTGTGAGAATGGGTTAAAAGTCAAGAGGAGCTGACCGATGTTGTGAAATTCTGATCTTGTGGTCAGAGTCCAATTTAATCAGACATCAGTCCCGCAGTGTTTTACAGCCAGCTTTACCGCAGAGCTCTCTCCAGAGGGACACCAGGAAACACAAGATAGTGGAAAAGCTGGGAAGCAGAGCACACTGATAGCAAAGCGCTTGTTTTGACTGGAGACTCAACAAATCCTGTGCGTTGGTTAAACTCCGTTACAGGCCATGGAAGATTAATCTTTTAAATACAGTGTATATTTGTCAGGTAGGTTTTATTGGCAGTGTTGTTTTGGCGGTTAAACTTCTGGAAACACTGGCCGAGTTCTTAAAATGGCTTACTGTGCAAAATTGGGAATCAGAGACTTGGTCTTACCGTACCATCACAAACATGTGATGTGCGTATATAGGCCTGGGAAGCCTTTCCACGTACGACACTGTGAAAACATCTTGGCATCCGTGGCATTAAATACGGCTCGTGGTGCCAGTGCTTGGCGAGAGTACGTGACGTGACTTTTGCTGCGTAATCTGAATCGGCTGTAAGGGATGTCCCTCATCATGCCAGCTCTCTGATCCCTCATCCTGTTACACAGTCTGTCTAAACTAATCACTCGCTCTGTTTTACTGCTGGGGACCAGAAGCTTTGCTCCAGCTTGTGACATGCTGCTCGTAAAGCCTCCGTGAACGCTATAGCGGATTTGTCACTATGTAGGGCAGAAATTTTTGAGAATGTCCTGTCGGTCTTGGAAGCCTTAATTCTACTAATAATCAACTGTAAACGTTAATGCTGAGCATTTTCTTTCTAGACTTTTGAAGGGAAAAGAGCTTAAAGCTTCGATCCAAACGAAACAGCTTTGAGATGAGTTGTGACAACACGATAATTCCAGCGCACCTATTGCGCTTTCGAAACATGCCTAATTTAGTTTTAAAGGTCTCATACGATAGATTCACACGCACCCGAGGTAAAAACAAAACACTTTAACGTGCTTGTAATTTAAACTGCAGCGTTACCTCAGTGTCACAAACGACTCCTCAATGAGTCGTTCTAAAGGATTCTTTCTAAACGTCTCCTTTCAGAGAGCATACTTGGTCAGACATCCCGGTCTGTTGTGATTGGTCTAGCCCTGTCAGCGAGCAGCTGATGAAGACCAGAGGCTGGGCTTTTAGTTACAAACCTACGTCGGTTAGTACAGGAAGTAAAGTCTGGACTCACTAACGACTCGATTCATCTGTTCAGAATCGCTTCCTTCTTTTGGGAGTCAGTTACACCGTTTGTTGTGCGCGTTGATTTATTTATTTTTATTAAACTTTGAAGACTTTTTTACATTCACAAACAGCTATATGAAAGGTAATATTTGAAAAACCATAATCGGTGCACTTTAATGCAAAACAAAAACTGGAAATACTGGGAAAATTCAAGGGTTTGATTGATTCATTGAACTTTATTGTCCAGCAAACGAATCAATGTGGAAATTCCTCTTTGGCTTCTCATTAAAATACAAAACAAAAACACAATTATACACATGCACAATACACAAGTTATACACGTGTACAATATATAAAAATTATTCTCAAAAGGAGTTGCTAACCTTTCATTTAATATTCTAATTGCCACTGGTATAAAGGAATGTTTATATGCATTTATATGCATTTCTAAGATATTTTGGGACCTTGTACCAGATGGAAGCATGAAGGGTTCAACACTGCGTACTTCTCGTCTTTTATGCAAGATGCTATCTTGTCTTAGAATATTTCTAGTATTTCAGATTATTCGTACCGGATTTCAGAAATGTTACGCTACACTTTCAGCTATCTATAACACAGTGTCCAGAATAAAACTATAACTCGTGCTCATTTGTGTTCGATACCAAGGGATAATACGACACGCATCAGGTGAGCAGAACGCCCAAGTCATTCATTCTCACCTGTTTGAAATAAAAATATGGAGAAACTCACCAACTGTTGGTCACTAGCTGAATATCAACTGTGTAAAATCGTGTGAAGAGCAAACGCGACAACAAAGGTAAAATCGTCCGATTAGCATATATCGCTAACTAGCTTCGCAGCACGTAAAAGATGTTTATTCACGGTTGCTTTTAAGTCCTTGGAAAACTCGTGACAAACGCGACTCGTGATTCCAAGTGTCCGTGAGATATTTACAAAAGTAGTACAAAGCCACAAATGATCATGCAGTTTAGGAACTTCATTAGCGTTCCTCTGTGAAGCTCGCACTGTCCTGAGACAGAAATATCCCCCAGCTAGAGCTTTTATTAGTAGCCGTGATCTCACCTGCTCCAAGATTTCAAAGAGAAACCCGCACATTGGGAATCGCGTGACCGAACCGCTCACACTCATCCCCCTGTACGTTCATGTGACCCTGGGTATATTTTCAGCCAGTTCCACAAATCCCTGACAACAAGACTGCGTCCTTCTGATATTCATCTCTACAGCCGTGTGCTGTCTGCGGCCACTTCCGCTCCGCTTAGAGAAGTGACCGCTTCCCTAAATCACTCTGAACGCGACACAGTACACCGTGTTGCCCAGGACACAGTTCGTGTTCGCCATTTAAACGGTTAAATACGGTTAAATTGAGGTTTGTGCTTGCGACCTTTTATAACCACTCCGTGTAAATAGCCTAGCCGATAGCTTTCACGTGAGCGCGAGTAAACAACATAGTCACGTGTATAGTGCACTCGAAGCTGAAGAGACCCAACTGTCACCTGGTTACTAAAGAAATCTAAATCTAGAGATTTTGTGTTTTATTTGAGTAAAAATGACGCGTCTTAAATCACTAATTAATACAGCTGTTGTTTTCATTTTAAAAGCCTCACATGTCACCTTCAAGGTCTGTTTTGTGTACCAACGTTCTGGAGTTTCTAGATTTGCAAATGGTTTTTAACGTAAGGTCAGAGTTTTCGATTTGAGACGCAGATCATGACGACAGCAGTCAGACGTAAGAGAGACGGATCTCTCTGACGTGCCGTCTACCGGACGTCGCTTTGAAGTCTTCCGGATGTACGTAAGATACGATAGCGTGCGAGCACCGCCGCTCACGTTACCTCTGCTCCAGACAGTGCTTCAGTACACCTCGAGCTAGATCACACAACCCCAGCGTGGCTTATTGTCCTGTATCCTAATGTTTTTATCTTCAAGTTCTTCAAGCCACGTTTGAAAAGTGAGAACACTTCAGAGTCATGTTTCCCTCCACTCTTCTGACAGATATCCAGGAATTTTACGAAGTGACCTTATTGGATAATCAGAAATGCAGCGAGCCGATGAAAGGAAGCACCGGGCCGGCTGCCATGAACCTGTGGGATTTTTCCAGCCTCCAAAGTCCGACGGGTACCTCAGACACGATGCCCAGCATAAGCACCAGTATAGAGGTAGGAATGATGTGTGTGTGTGTGTGTGTGTGCGCTCCCCTCATTTAATCCGGTGATCACTGTCTACTCAACATCTGGTGTGCTAGACCAGAGCTCGGAATACGATGCTTTTGGGTTCTTTCATTGGTCCAGGAAATGTCACACACACACACACACACACACACACACACACACACACACACACGTCAGCTGTTTACTGTTTTGCCTTGTGAAAGAGTGTTTAAATTAAACTTGCCTGGCAAAAAAACATAAATGTAAAATCTATGGGAATCTGTAATGAGTACGGATATAGAAAAGGTGTTCAGTCCGTCTGCAGAGGTGTCGACGTTTACGGTTTAGCCGTTGCGCATTAATCTTTTTTTTATGGCGCCACTACTGTAGGGGGACATGGTGATGGAACAAATATGAGACACGGGAGGGTGCAGAAACCACCACGCGAATGGAAAAGAATTGCGAGCGAACGCAAAAGCGCTGAATTAAAACTTTCCTCCCATCTCATGCTTTCTCCCTCACTGTGCCGCTTGAGGGACTCCGTAGTTTTTTAAAAACCGCTTTATAAAAAACGGTGTGTCTAGTTTTAGTTGCACAAACCTTTGTCTTGTGAGCCAATAGAAAACCAGAAAGAAGGACATTGCCGTGTCTTCGGTTGAGCTGCCTATTATTACTACGTAGCTTTAACATTATTTTCTCACTGTCGGTAGACGCACATCTGGAGGAAACATCACCTGTTGCGTTACGGACACGTCGTAGAGCTTTTGAGGTCGAGTTCTGGGTTTTTGGTTTTGTTTTTTTACTTTCATTCGTTTTCTTTTCTGCCCGCAGTTATGTGATTTTTCTCGTTAGCGGTGTTGGCACCTCTACGTTCGGATTGAGCAGGAGGAAGGACGTCAGGCTTCGCAGCTGTGCTAAAGATAGGCAGGGCAAAGGGCGAAAGGGCCGGTATACACACCGTAGTGGTGTAGTTCTGCAGCTGCACTTTCTTTACAGAACACACCGAGTACATCTGGAGAACCGACGGAATTCACAGGAGGGTAAAGCTCGGTCTGTCTGTCGAGTGTTACTGTGAAAACACACACACACACACTCTGAGACTGATCCTCAGTGTCCACAGACAAGAGCTGTTCTAAGATTAGATTTGACTTGCAGTTTCTCTGGCTGCTAACGCAATGCTGTCACCAATTTAAACCTGACGGCTTTGTCCAAACACTTTGTCACACTCACACACACACACCTTCAACTCCTCCAACTATACTCCCTCAAATCAATACAGAGACTTTCTCAGTATCATAAACTCAACAGACCAAGCATGGGAATGAGAATATGTTTTTTTTTGCTTGGTCAATGCTGTCTGAGGACAGGCAGACGGGCAGGCAGAATTTTATATTTCGATTCTTCCTTTCCAAAATCATTGTAGATAAGTCTGGCATTTCTGTTTTTTTGAAAATATTTTTTTATTTCAACCAGCATGTCGTTAAAATTAAAATAAGTATAACCCGTGAGCCCTTGCGTGTAGGAGGAAAGGATTTATTTCCTCGCAGTCTACTTGCAGAAACGGGTGCATGCTGGTAAAAGTCTGGAGTAGATTCCTGTCTGATTGGGAATTAGGCCCCCTGTCTGGCGAACGTCCGGCAGTGGGAATAATGAAGACTTTACTCGAGGGGAATAGTTGTAAGGCAGGATTTTGGAGCAGATCTGAGCCAGTGGAGGTCGCTTCCCCTCAACCCTTTTATTTATTGATGCAGACTAGTCCCGATTCAGGAAACCGGAAAACCGGCCCATTTTTCTAACGGTGCGATCGTATTTTTTGACGATAGACTAATTTAAGGGTGGAGCGGTTTCTGAGTGGTCCGCACGTTCGTCTCGCACCTCCGTGGTTTGGGGGGGGTCGAGTCCCGAGTCCGCTCTGCATGCGTGGAGCTTGCATGCTCTTTCCTCCGGGTACTATTACATGAAGAATTCAACATTTTTGTTTGAATTAACGTTTTAGTTCTGGCTGGATTTTTACCGTATAAACGATGACCCATGATTTATACACAACACGAACTTCTCATCATCATCATCATCATCCATGTAGTGTCAGATTTACCAGTAAGATAGCTAATACCTGATTTAATTTGTACAAATTGTCAACATGTCATGTTAATGGACGCACCCCCAAGTACCAGACCTTGATCGGGTAATTCCTAACGTGTATCCTATGTTTCATACGTCATTGTGGCTTCACATTGCGAAGAGAGGAGCTCTGAAAAATGCTTCGAGTTTTGTTTCATCCGTTCGAATGCTTCGTAAGTCATTAGACGTTATTAAGTGTGTGTGTGTATCTTTCCTTCAGTTTAAATGTGCTCTTTCTGTTTCTCTTTCTGATACAAAACTGCTAATCTCAGGATTCTCCTCTTCTCTATGAAATCCTCCATGTGCTCGCTAAAGCCAAAGCGTCCTCCGACGAGCTGGACCGAGTAAGTATTGACTCCGGCGCGGCGTCCGTCACGGTCGCATGCTGGGCCCATTCGTCTTCTCCCTCCCGTTGTCGTCCTGTTCAGTGGAGATGGGCTGCTCGCCATCTCTGTCCCGTCGCAGAGAGGCTCATGTGTCACTCGTGCTCCATTCATCTGGGCTCGGCTCGAGGGTCAGAGCCGCGCCCGGTTCTTTGG
>JAOUWY010000038.1:2480827-2491088 GCA_025728095.1 Prietella phreatophila
TATAAAAAATTATTATTATTTTTATTTTTATTTTTTTACTTTAATAACCGTTGCATAATTGTTTTGAAGCAGCCGATTTTATGGTAAAGTTTTATACTGATTATTTAAAATTGCTTTAATCTTGTTAAACAGTGTTATTTAAAAATATTTTTAAGGGGGGGTGGAGTATTTTAAAATATTTTTTTTCTGGAGGTAAAAAGAATAATCGAATTCAGTGGTTTTTCTGGAAGTTTGTTAGCAGATATTTACATCACGACGCATACCGTGTATCATAGAAACGTCCTCAAATATCAATATTGCGATGTATTTTTATTTATTTATTTATTTGTTTATTTTATCGCCCACCCCTACAGTGCACTCTCAGTGGTCAAGGTTAACGTTTCAATTCATACAGCACAACAACATCAGCTGTCCTCTCTCAACCCCTGAAATCACATTTATGAAAAACAGGATGGCACTGGGACAGACGTGGTCCATTCCGAGACATCACTTATCTCCTAAAATTGTACCTGGTCCCTGCATCATGCCATATCATTTTCATGAGAATGTATGCGAATGTCTCATCAGTCCTCATCTCGACCTCGTCAGCGAGTGCATAAACGAGATTATTCTAATGTGGTTTAGTAATTCGTTTAACTGGAAAGGAATTTGGGGGGAGGGGGGGAGTACCAGATCCTAAATGGGATGAACACACAGTTAATTGGTGTCGTTATCATCCTCATCATGTCAGCTCTAGCTATCATTAGTGCTGTGTTACGGACCGTCTCTATGGTTACTCGCAGTAACGAGTAGCAGATTAAAAACGACCGATTGTTTCATTTCCCGGCCTTTTCCGTGCTCTTTAATCCCTTAAATTCCCGGCTTCTCACTCAGTCATTCCATACACGTATATATGTATGTATGTGTGTGTGTGTGTGTGTGTGTGTGTGTGTGTGTGTGTAAATAAGAATTTTAAGTATGCAAGTACATATACAAATAGCATTTTCATCCTAGATATTTTTCAAATCCTACCTTGAACCTTTATCTGACCTTTCAGGATCATTCGTCAATAAAAAGCTGTATAAATAAAAGTGACTTTAATTTGAAGTAATTGTTTTACCCTAATACACAAACAAAATGCATTGTTTACCTGCTCTTTTCCCCCTATATACGGGGTTTCACTATTATATCCAGTAATTAATGTTGTACTTGCTGCCTGGAGCTGTTTTTCCTTCAGCGCAGTACTTTGAGTATAAACTAGACTTAGTGCAGTAGCGCCCACTAAAGGCTGGTCAGTATTGGTTCAGTAGAAAAGCTGATGATCTGGAGTGTGAGGCTCGATCACCAGCGAGCAGTAGCGTTTTACAGTTCGGCTTTTATAGCTTGGTCAGATAACTGTTCTGAGTTTTATATGCGTGATCAAAATTAATATCTTTTTCGCATTAGTTTATTGTCCTTTAAAGCACTAAAGCTGTGTGTGTGTGTGTGTGTGTGTGTGTGTGTGTGTGTGTGTGTGTGTGTTTTCATGACAGAGAGCCGAGGAAAGTGGTGCTACACCGTGGCGCCACAGGACTGGGCTTTAACATCGTAGGTGGAGAGGACGGAGAGGGAATTTTCATCTCCTTCATTCTAGCAGGAGGTCCTGCCGACCTGAGCGGAGAGCTGAGGAAAGGAGATCGCCTCGTCTCGGTACGTCAGCCTCCGTGGTGAATCTTACAAACCCACTGATGATGATGATGATAAACATCTTTTTGACATCAAAAATGAAATCTATGCGAAGATGCAAAACAATGCTGTGTAATAGTTGTCGGTTCATGTTACTTGTCATTTCATTTCAGAGAAAGCTTTCCCCGTGTTCTAGATTTAGACCGATGAACAAGTCGAGAAAATCTAACTCTGGACGTGACGCATAAAATGCCCCTCCACCACCACATCAGCCCATACGGCGTGTCCAGCCTTTTTCACACACATACTCAATAGTCGTCCCCCCCCCCACGCCCATCTCTCTCTCTCTCTCTCTCTCTCTCTCTCTCTCTCTCTCTCTTTCTTCATTTCATTCATTTTCTTTCTCTCCTTCTGTCTTTGTCTTCCCTTTGCTCTTGTTCTCTCTCTCTCTCTCTCTCTCTCTCCCCACACACTTTTATGGGTTTTTGTAACAGCTGGAACACACCCTAAAATCTATTTTAACCTTGTCTGTACACTCAAACAGAGCTGGTTTCTTCTGAAACACACCCTTATGTAAGCTTGATGTCACCAAATTGGAGTCAATTCCTCCTAATTAGGGAAAGGCGGAGAACGTTCCAATAAAAAATAAATAAAAATAACAAAACCCAAAAATCATTCATCTTCAGTTTCTAAATCGAATAACCACACTGACATGGCATGGCAGGATTCAATTGCCTAGAACCGTTACTTGTTTTTTGGCACTAAACTCACACAGCACGATGGGAAAAACAGTGTTCAATGTATTAGGATTGTGTGTTAATAATCATGACAGTCCTCGTATGGAACACCGCTAACAGCACAGTAATAAAGTATATACAGGCAGGATTAAAACAGGCGGATGTGTTAATATTATCACGTGTATGTGTCAAATAAAAGCGTTGAGGTGAACGCTTACGCATGAGCGCTTCCCTAAAGCTTGTGGTACATGTCATTGTTATTTCTATTTTGTCTTTTTCCCGTTTTTATTTTCTTGAATGAGGTTCTTAACCGATTATAATCAGAACTGCACCCAGCCGCTTGCGACCAAAGAGGGAGAATGTATCTGGGCTTAAAAAGAGATCACCAAATTTAAATTATATTAGTCGTTTACTCATTACTGATTAAATAATGTCCGTATCAGGACCACCCCCCCCAAAACCTTGGTTCTTGCACGACCCAAGGCAAATTTCGACTAGCATGTCAGGAGCACTACTCTGTGTACGAAAACTGATATTTACTTCCCGCTGCAGGTGAACGGAGTGGACCTACGCAGCGCTACTCACGAACAGGCAGCGGCTGCTCTCAAAAACGCCGGTCAGACCGTCACCATCATTGCCCACTTCAGACCAGAGGGTGAGTCCCTCATACAGTAGACCATGAACGGCGCACGAGACGAGAAACTAATCAACGATCAGCAAGAATCCACCCGTGTAGAATCGCAGAATTCACCTGGAGGCCATCTTTATTCTTGTATTAATTTACAGCTGGTTCTTTATCATCCCAGTTACACTGATTCACTGTAACTACTATCTAACTACTATTTAATTGCGATCACTTCTTCTTCTTCTCCTTCTTCTTCTTCTTCTTCTTATTAAGCTTGGATTTAGATGTACAGTACATGTAAAGTCTCTTGAGAAGTGCCCTTACCTCACCAATCACAAGGCTGACGTGGTTTGTCCCGCCCACACCGCCTTTATTAAAAACCACCGAGCAACTTAATCTAAAGCAAGCTAGCGTTCCTAAAGCTGATCTGTTCTGACATGTTTAGTTCTTCTGCAAAGGATGGCAAGTAAAAGTGCGCTCGTTAGAATTTTAGGCCACGCCCACCGGACGTTTCTCGGCTCCTCGTTGAAGTTCGAGCTCAAGTGGTGTTTTTTGGTGCGTTACGGCTTTAAATGCACATCACGGGACGTATCTTTAGCTTCGTGAGGTACTGTAGTAGTGTAATGGCAGCAGTAGACGTGCTCGGTGGTTACTGTAGATGGTTTTCTGTGCAGTTTTGGCAAGTGGACACCCATGCCTCCGTTTTTATACTGGAGACGTGCCTAAACCTTGTCGAAGGCTTGGAAAGTACATTCTAATTTTATAGAGAATAGCTTTAAATAATGAGGGTTACATCATGTTAGCAAGCTAAGTGACGGGACTTTATTACATTATTTGCTTAGGAGAAAACGACCAGGAAATCTTCTGAAGTTAGATGGAAATTATATGGAGAAATACATCACATAAAGGCATGGCTTTCCTGGACTGTGTGCTTAATTGTTTTTCGGCTTGCTTGCTTGAGCACTCGTTTGTGTGTTTGGTTGGTTAGTTGTCTGTCTATCATTTTATTATTATTATTATATGAATTGGCTAGTGACTAGATTTGCTTGTCTGTTGGTGAGTTCACACACCACATGATAAACTCCTTTCCAGTTATTGGGTGTATGTGCATGATGTTTGTTTTTGTTTGTTTTTTTTTTCCAGCCTGACATTTATTTAAGGATAGCGTCACTGCGAGTGAAGGGTGTGTGTGTGTATGTGTGGCCTTGAACATTGAGGGATGGAGAGAGGGACAGAGCGAGGGATGAGCTGACTGGGCTGGGAGGGGTTGAGTGCACAGACGCTGGATGAGAAGCGTGAGCGAGAGACTCAGTGAACATGGAGCTTTGCTGCTTTTTAGCGAGCCGTAGTCACCAGGAGCACCCTAGGAAGGGATAGCGTGTGTGTGCGCGCGTGAGAGAAGTGTACTCTTTCTGAAGCTGTAAGGACTGACCGTAGAAGCAGGAAGCAGTTAAAGACTGTAAGTACTGTGTTAATTGCATAGTGTAAATATCTCAACATTATCTCTACTTTGTGGAAAGTTTTATTCTCGGAAGTTTTTAACATTTAGGAGTTTCATCATCTTCGCCTTTGGCTGCACAACGTTCCTCCCTCACGTGTCATCACCTCATTTTACATTTAGATCTCAAACAAAACAGTACACCCCAGGGCCGGTACGACGTGCCGAAGTAGTTTGGTCTTCGCCTCACCTTATATGACCCGAAAGACATGTTCGGTATCGCTTTTCGCTCATCACTTAATGTAAATATTTCATGAAGTAATCAGCGATAAGCGATACTGAACCACCTTTCAAGTCATATAATGTGACTCTGTTGATTTGAAGTTTAGCAGCGAGTCATGCATTATAATTAATTAAAGAGCAAATAAATGAATATGTTTTTAAAGATTAAAGCTCGGCCGGCATTCATTCATTTATTTATTGGACCGGATTTCCAGAAAATGTAACTGTAACCAGACATTTTTGGCCAGGAAGCTTAACAAGCATAATAAACACTGTGCTTTATGAGAGAGTGCGTCGGCGCTATTGCTAAGGCTGTATTATTGCTCAGGCGTTTCATGAGTAATGATTACAGGACTCTGGACATCACTTATTAGTGCTGCCAAAGGCTTATTGTCACAACCAGTTATAGTGAAGAGGTAGAGGGAAAACATTAACTGGTAGCACGCGTATACACCGCGGTCTGAGATGTCTGCTCACTATTCGTACAGCAGAGAGAAGTGGATATTGCTGAAGATGGGTTCAAGAGCACGACTGCTGTTCATGCACACAGTTTAGTCTTAATTAAAGACGAATGAACATGGCATCTCTTTTTTTCACTTCTGTGTCTGTAGGTCTCTCTCTCTCACTCTACACCTTACACACACACACACACACACCTTTTAATGCTAAAATCTAGCAGTAAGACGTTCTGTATAAAACTAGCACGATTCATGTAATGATACCCGCTGTGCATCTCGTGCTCGATCACATGGAATTAAATGTTCGACTGCGGTTGAGGAAAATACACCTAATCGTAAAATCAGCTTTAACCTGTTTTAATTGGATCCCGATCGTATGCTGAACATTACCGGTAGAGATGTGCGAAAGAGGCTTTTGTCTTTTTCTCTCGCTGTGTCTCGCTCACGGTGTTTTTAAATAAATAAATAAAACGATTTAAATGAAGTGGTTTGTATAAGCGTCCACACCCACTGACCATGTGTGAAGCCTCTCTCTGAAAACACTGCACGTTTTCCAGAAGCACTTGGCCTCTGCCGCTTGATATTCCTGTCCTGATCTAATATCCTGATCTTTATATCGGCCGCAGCGAAAACACAGACGGGAAGTCTTTATCAATATCAACACGGAAACTCTATCAAAGCGGCACAGAGTGTGGTCAAAATAAAATCTACTGTGATCTATCCAACTGTGATCTATCCAGAAGCTCCAGACTATCCGGTTTTATTTTTGCACATTACATACAAACCAGAGATCCTGCTAGCCCCGCCTCTTAGTACCCTTAGCGCCTGTTGGTGTTAGTCCTGAGCAGCTAACAAAACATGTACAACTGGGATATTTGGTACTGAAACACTGAAGACCAAACAAATCAGGTCATAACAGTATGTTTTACGTGTGTTTGTGGTGCGCAGAGTACAGCCGTTTCGAAGCGAAGATCCATGACCTGCGGGAACAGATGATGAACAGCAGTATCAGCTCCGGGTCCGGTTCTCTGAGGACCAGCCAGAAGAGATCACTATACGTCAGGTACATCTCTCTTTATGTCTCTCACACACACACACACACACACACACACACGTGCGCACGCTTCCCTGAAAGAGTGAGTTCAAACTGCTACTTAGTTTTGTTTTGTTCTTGCATTTGGATTAAGGAAAAGTAATTAACTAAAGCAATCGTTGTCTTAATTATTTCTACAACATGTAATGTTTATGTAAGCGTAAATGTCGGCCGTATGTTGTGCTGAGGCAAGATAAGATCACACAGTAGTCCATCGGTAACGCAAGTCATCACACCTGTAACCCTTGTCAATAAACCACGCCCTCAACATCTGCAGTTTTGTATATTGATTCACCAGATATTCTGTTTATCTGTTACCCGTTCACATAAATACTTTTTAGAATATTTTCTAAAGTCTGGGTTTTTTTTAACTGTAAATTAAATTTTACAGGCCCCATTTAGTGTAGATTTATTTCATGAACAAAGCCAGCAGATTACATCTCTGTGTGTTTTTCTCTCTAGAGCGCTGTTTGACTATGATAAAACCAAGGACTCCGGCCTCCCCAGTCAGGGCCTGAACTTTAAATTTGGTGACATCTTGCACGTGGTGAACGCCTCCGATGATGAGTGGTGGCAGGCGAGGCAGGTCACTGGCGAGGGCGAGGTCGAGGAGATGGGAGTCATCCCCAGCAAAAGGAGGTCAGGCTTCACAGGCGCTAATTGGCTTATAATAGCTACAGAAGGAGCTAGTCATGTTTATCAGATTACTTCCTGGGAATATTAAAGCTACATTGTTTTATTTGTTGTTGGGGTTTTTTTTCTTCTTTTTGGAACATACCATTTGCACAGACCCTTCATAGTCACAAAACAAATTTATTTTACATCTATAATCCAACATTCAGATACTAGACAAATACAGTTACTTGAAAGACTTCCCATATTTAAAAAGGGAATAGTATTATTATTTTTTAATGAGATTTTTATTGCTGAATTTTCCACGTCCAGAACCCAACCTGTATTAAACTGTAGATTCAAAATATTATGTCATATTAACAGCAGCTTTCCAGTTTTATCATTTAAATTACACGCAAATTGTCATTAAGTCTACTTTAGAGCTTTATGAAATTAACAACTTCCTGAAATAAAGACCCTTTTATGATTATATGGATCTTTTTGCAGGTCTGGAACGTGTATATATAATTTATTTCCAAAGATGGGGGGGAAAAAAATCATACATATTTTTTGGAAAAAGCATGAATAAGTCATTAATACATATTCTGATTGTTATCTTTCATTTAATGTGTTTCATGTTAATTTCATTATGTTTTGTGTTGTCCCTTTTCATTATATAGTTACTATATAATGTATATAGTAATTTGTACTATATTGTAAAAATTACTGCTTTTTAAGTCTGGAATTGTTTCTTACAAGGAAAGGACAAAAATCAAAAAAAAAAAAAAAATTAAATGAAAATTTATAATAAGCACCATTCTTATTTGATAGCGACCAACATGATCGTAAAAATCACGCAGTGCACATGACTTTATCAACTAGAGGCCTGCAGGATGATCAATACACAGCGAGAGTTGTATTGCAGAAGTACATTCTAGTTTTAGTGACCTGTGATCTTTGTGTCCCTCATAGAGTGGAGAAAAAAGAGAGAGCAAGGTTAAAAACAGTCAAGTTCAACTCTAAATCGCGAGAGAAAGGGGTAAGTGCACCACAGCGCATACACATTCACACAGGGATGGATGACACATTTGAAGCGCTATACAAATAATAATGAGTAGAACTGAATTGAAGTCAACTTGGATTCACAGGTAAATTACTGAGGATCCAGTTAGGAGTAGAGGAATTTCAGAGTAGAGTATAGCTTCACAAATAAATTGAAGCTGGAGTATAGCTTCATACCTAAATTTAGTCTAGAGTATAGCTTCATAATCAATTTCATTCAGGCTAGAACACATTAGTTTGGGTCTAATTTGCAGAAGGATGTGCTCCTATGATGATGTCCACCACAAATTTAAATCTCCAAACGGGTTTTAATTTAACACTGTAATATTAATCCTATATCAGTAAATCTTTAACAGCTGACACCAGGAATGTTTTATCTTTTGACATTTTCAGTATTAACTCACGCAAGTCATTACTGCCTTTATATTGTACTGTAATGCACTAATGTGTGTGTGATGAGTTAACAGCATGTTCAACAGCACCTCCTGCTGGCCCACTCGGTATTTGAAGTTCTTTTATAACATCAATAACAGCAGAGTTCGCATCCAAACTGTATTCACCCTAAAGCTAACTCCCGAACCAGGCATGCATGAGCAGAAAACAGGACAAATAGGATACGCTTGCCATTGATGTCAGACTGCTCGTATAACCGTACGCCACTCGTCTTTCTCATCCCTCACCTTCCCTCACTCTATCCTTCCCCTCCACTCACCTGTTCAATGCTATGCTGTCTGTCAAATACAAACTACCGGCTGCTGGAACAGAAGTTGTTTTGTTTAAATATGCATCTTTTATATGTTTCAAGAATGTTTCTATTTATTTATTTATTTTATTTCCACTGGAATGCTACTACAAAGTGTGAAATCTCAGACAAAATCAGACTTGATGAGAATTTCTAATCTAGAATGCCTGGTAATAAGGTCTTTTTTTTTTTTTCCTCTGCTGATTAAATGGCGTGTTTAAAAAAACAAAACAAAAAAAAAACAACACTACGACAAGCACTGTCATGGTGTTTAAAATTATAATTTAATTTTTTTTTTTTTTATTAAAAATGGTCTTCGAAAGAAGCTTTTAAGACTTTGATAGTGTGTGCTGTAGTAAAAATAATAGAAAGGGAGAATTTCGAGCTTTACATTTTGATGATTTCCTATCTCCTTTTCGTCTTTTTGCTGTTATGTTCTTTCTTTCAGTTTTTTCCCCCACTTGTGATCGGTAGGCAGAAAAGCGTTCCTTCTGGGGGTTTCTTTTGTGTTTCTCATGGTGCTGCTAGTGATAAGGAAAGCAGGTCAATGCTAATCAGTAACAGATGCACATACGTTTCTGACAGACCCACAAAGCCCCTGTGCCCCCTTTCCACATGGCACATATGCAACTGTGTGTGTGTGTGTGTGTGTGTGTGTGTGTGTGTCTGAGGTACTATTGAGCCAATAGTATTAGGCGTCTTTGTACGATTTGAAACCGGAGCATAATTACTGCTGTCTTATAGACAGTAGCAGATAGAGCCGTTAATGTCTCCATTTTAATTCATTTGACTCCAAATTCACACCCAAATCCCAAATATCCTCAAGTTTTTTGTTTGTTTTTTAAATTTATTTTCACTCATGCTAATTTAGATTATTTGTGAGCCAGTTGCGTAGTCTTTTTAGGTTATGCTTGTCTGTTGTTTTTTTTATGATGAAATTCTTCACGTGCAGAGTGCAAAAGCAAAACATGCAACAAGCAAACCGTTGTTTATAAAATCATAACAATTAAGAGCCCTTCAAGTTCCAGTATGCAAATGCGTTCTGATGATACACCAGTTTAAGAACTGGAGTGTAGGGGTAGGATTAGTGTTTCCAGTTTGCATATTTATCCTCAAATCTTGAGGAGGGTAAAAGTATTGACTCTGCGGTGTCTTTGTATGCTCATACGTTTTTCAAGCAGTATAAATGTATTGCTTGAACCCCTTTTTCTGCTTCTTCGATGCTGGCAGTTTGATTGGGGTTTTTTTTCTCTTTCTTCCTCTTCTTAAACATTACCTAATTTTCTCACCTCTTTCTCCATTTGTCCTCTCTCTCATTCTGGTTATGTCGGTGTAGGTGTGTGGCTCATGGTGATCCGTGGGTTTGTTTGTTTATTTATTTATTTATTATGGTCTGTGCTGACTTTCCGCATCATTTGATTTGAATAACTAGGATTTTTGAGATGCGTAAGGTCAGCACTGAACCATCCTGTTATTTCATCCACATCAGACACCCTTCTCTCCCCTCTCCTCTTTTTCTTGTTGTCCTCCATCCCTCCCTCCCTCCCTCCCTCCCTCCTTCCTTCTCG
>JAOUWY010000038.1:2567069-2577138 GCA_025728095.1 Prietella phreatophila
GCCGACGCTGGAGACTCCTTCCCTAAACGTATCGACGATTACAGCGCCGACGCTGGAGACTCCTTCCCTAAACGTATCGACGATTACAGCGCCGACGCTGGAGACTCCTTCCCTAAACGTATCGACGATTACAGCGCCGACGCTGGAGACTCCTTCCCTAAATGTTAGACATCCCTACAGTGAACTTATCAACAAATTTCATCTGTAGGTTTAACGTTCGACACACAACTGTTTGCTTATTCACTTGTGTGACATCAGTGTTTCTTTGTGTGTGTGTGTGTGTGTGTGTGTGTGTGTGTGTGTGTGTGTGTGTGTGTGTGTGTGTGATTCTCTTCCATATAATTTAATAATGGATTCTTTAAATTTCCTCCTCACACACACACTCCTTTAATGTTTTACTGGAGTTAAATAATGCTAACATCAATATCCACATAGAAATGTTTAGACTCGTTCAGTCTTTTTTTTCAAACAGAAGCCTCTTCTTCTTTTTTAAAGCTTTTTTTATTGACGAGGACCAACCAAATGTCACTCCAAGGTCAAAATGTCATCATTATGGGGACATTTGGTCCTCACAAAAGGCTAACCCCTCCCAAAGCACACGTACACACACACACACACACACACACACACACAGTGTGTGTTGAATGCAGCATTGAGGAGGTGAGGCTGAATGACTCTGTATTCTACAGTCTTTTGTCTGAGCATTGTTCATGAATCTGATCTCCACTCAGTCTGGCTGTGTGTGTGTGTGTGTGTGTGTGTGTGTGTGTGTGTGTGTGTGTGTGTGTGTGCGCGCGCGCGCGCTGGTACTGTTTGCTCAGAGTTCTGCATGTGTACGGCTGTGTAAACAAAACAGGTTGACATCTTTTTGTCTCGCCCTTGGAGTCTCAGAAACGTACCAACAGGGTTGTCTTCAGTTTTTACACACACACACACACACACGCACACACACGTCCCTCTGCCTGTCTGAGAGAGAAAAAAAACCATGTAGATATCGGTTTAAGGTTCAAGCCTTTTACTTCTCCGGCTCTTACCTGGCTATATATTTTTTTCTCTGTCAAATTCGACTTCTCAGATACGACACGTGTATAATAGTATAATAATAATACTATAAATAAAAAGAAACGTCCACAATGGTCCTTCCCCTCATCTTGTAATTTCATTCGTTTTGAGCTCCAGTAAATGAATTGGAAATAATCTCCAGAAGCTTGTGGCAGTAATCGGTTATGGGGTCAGGGACACTGAGGTTCTCCCACAGGAATCATTTCATTCGCTCCGACGTACAGTACATCCTTACGTAGTCGTGACCATTTGAGCGGATTGTGAACGAGCGCACCGTAGAGGTGCATATAGAGAAATAGATACGTAGAGATGATTTTAAAAATCAAGTATCAGTTGTTTTCAGCCATAGTGCACCAGAACGCTCCCCACACACCAGCTGTTGGTTAGAGGAGAGAGTGATGTAGCCAGTTTAGAGATGGGGATTGGTGAGAGCGTGGCCAATGGGGGACTTTCGTCAGGACACCGGGGTTATACCCCCCCTACTCTTTTACGATTAGTGTCCTGGGATTATTAACGAGCGCAGAGAGTCAGGACCTCGGTTTAACGTCTCATCCGAAAGACGGTGGTTACCATAGATACGATAACGTATTAAAACGGCACGTTAAAATAAACCCGAGATTTGAACTGCAGTCAGAGCGACTGACCAATCAGAATCCGGTTCAGTAACTCCACCCTGTTGTCTTTTTGTAGCTCAACTACGGCGGATTTAAACGTTTCTGCTGAGTCTCATTTCTGCGGTTATTACTGTCCATCAGCGCCTTGATGTGTGTGTGTATTGTATATTCCTGGTATAATGGCTGGGAGTGCAGTGCTCTCGGTTTTCTCACAGTAAGCACTATTTAGCACGCTCCCGGAGTCCGGTGATGTTTTGGTGCTGCAGGACATAACCGACGTCATCCTTCTCTCATTGCTCATCTCTTTCTCTCGCTGTCTCTGTGTCTTGCACTTCCCGTTGGTTAACAGTTGCCTCTGGCGTTGTCCTTCCTGGCCTCGCTGTCCTGTCCACCGCCATCTAATCAGCTGCGCAGTCTGTTTACAAAAGTGGTTGGTGCTCATCATCTCTGAAAGCTCTAGGCTCAAAATCCCTCTACAGTAATCACACACACACACACACACACACACACACATACAGTGTTTGTCTGATTGAATGAAAGGGATAAAGGTGCATAAAAGGAGCTTGATTGCAGGGTATTTATTCTACAGTAACGGCCACGCTGATGTACAGAAAAGGAAGAGTCCTTGGAATTACAGACTGCGATTGCAAGCTAAAGCTGTACACGCAATTCTTTCTCAAACTCGCTTTTGTGTGTTTGAAGATGTACCGCTGTTGATAAGGCGACCCGGGACATCACGTAAGTCGGAAAAGCCACGTACAGACTGAAAACCCACCAGAAAATGTCTGTCTTGGTAAGGTGTCCTACTACAACGAGCTACCAAAACAGCAGAACAACTCGCCCTTGTGTGGAAGTGAACACCGGAGTGATGCTCCAGAATCTCCGAGAGATGTTCAGGTTGAGATCTGGCAACTGTCAAGACCATAGCATATGATTCACATCTTCATCAAACCATTCAACAAGGCCTTGTGCCCTGTGGAAGATACCACACCTATCAAGATAGAAATGATATGTATAATGTCTGGAGAGTAACGGGTAAATTCTTCATAAACGCCATAGATGGCACGCCATGACCGTGCGTTTGCTTGCCCTCCTTTGGCTGCCTGCGATACTGCGTCTTTCAGAGTCAGTCAGCTGTGGGACCAGCCCGTTGAAGGGCACACCGAGACTTGGCTGCTGGATTCGTGCGCTTCGACAAACCGATGCTTTTCAGAGATGTAGCTGTGTGAGTCAGTATGTGTGAGGACAGGATGCTAAGCAGAAGATGGAGGTGCTACATGTGAAGGTATGGTGAGAAGTTGGCACCTCCTAACTGCATGACGCTAGTCTCGAATAAGTGTCGAATCACAAGGACGCCTGCGTCCTGTCCATACACAGACGTGTAGGGACACTTGTTGACATTGAACGTCGTGAAAGAACACCGGCTCGGTTTGTCCTCTATAGTAGAGGGTCATGTCGAGGTTATTTGTGTTCTGCTGACCGTCTTTGGTTTGCCGGTTTTTCCACATTGGTCAGTTCTTTGTGCTGAATGGAGGATTAAAAATGGCGAAGGAGGTGCAGCTTCTTTACTTGTCAGTCGTGGAGGAAGCGTTTTGGTTTACTTCGTCAGTCGTAGTGAAATAGGCATGGCCTCTCTACCTGTCAGTCCAAGTGAAGGAGGTGTGGCTTCCCATTTAATATTATTAAAATTGACTTGTTTGCACAATTTTGAACTGCATTGTATTGTAATTGTAGTATACTGTGTCAGAAAAGCTTAAATCTTACCATAATTTCTTACATTAAAATGTACAAAATGCGTATCAAGTTATAGTTGATATAGACTGTATATTTACTCTGCATTATGATTTTAAAAACAATTCAATATGGGTTTGGGAAAAAAAGTGGTATGGCCTAATAGAGACCGTTTCAACTGAATTGTAAAATGCATCAGCAGTGATACTTTGGCACACAGTGATTTAAGATCTTCAGCTTCTCGAACCTGGTGTTTACATCGTTGCTGATATGTGTTGTATAGTTCAGGGGCTGTGAAGAGGTCTTTCCTTGGGGCTAGATTTGATTGTTTCCATTTGCTTTTAAATGGAGCCTGTCGTTTGGTATGTGTCCCAGGCCATTCTTCTCATGTTATCTGTGAAGTATACAGCGACACTGGAAATTCTTTGAGTCAGGATGGTAATTGGAGGCAGACTATTTATGACGCACATGGTCCTGTTGTCCCTCACGTTGCCTCTGTCTTCCCTCTGGCCTCCATAACTTGTACATTTTGTTTATCACTTAAAATACCACACATCTGGTTTTGCCTCATCTGGACAAATCAGCAGAAAGGGGAGGGAGTGAAACAGGACGCAGCTAAAAACGCGAGCAGCCCCTCCTTCCTTGGTGCGATGACGGGACAAAATATCCAAGGAAAATGCTGGGGCAGGTTTGTTTATATGCATTCAAAGATGGTTTTGGAAGGAATGAGGAGGGAAGCAGGAACCAAATAAAGGAAAAGAGTCAAGTCACGTGGGAGTAGGAAGGAAGAGAGAGAGAGAGAGAAGGAGAACGAGGGAGAAAGGGAACGGCTGGGTCAGAGAGAGGAGGGGAGATGGTGTTGGTCGATTCGAGAGGGAAGCTTGTTAAGAGCCAAACATTGGGGGGGGTGTACAGGAAATGAGCTCTCCATCCTGCAGTTAAATCTGACCTCTTGGCTTACGATCAAATGCTCTTCCATCCAAATACCATAGAGTCTCTGTCCTGGGCACGGGCTGAGGGAGGGACAGAGGGAAAAGAAGGAGGGAGACTGGGCACTTCCCCAGCCGTCTGTCTGTGTTTTCCAGATATACAGGGAGGGAGAGCGAGTCCTCGAAACTACCTCCTGCTTCACACAGAGAGAACAAGACGTCCCCCTCTGCCCCCAAACATCCACACACTTGTTCCGATGCCATGAGACCACTCTAAAAAGACCGACGTGCTCAGCCGAGCGTTCCTCAGACACGCAGAGGTCTCGTCCTCACTCCCACTCCTTCACTCGAGGGCATTGGGGTGGCACTAAAAAACGGGGCGCTATTAATAGCTGGATGCCGGACCAGGCTGATGGACAGCGCTGAAGTAAAACTCTTGTCCAACATTATTTAAATCCTGCCTCTACTTCTAGTAGGACTATTCTGTTGTTTTATTTATTTATTTATTCATTTTTTTCTGAGCCTGACCTTGGACTTCAATGGAAGACTTCCAACTCTGGTTTTGAGTGGAAACTGCCTTTCCCGTTTGGCGGTGAAGTCCCCCCCACCCGCTCACGTAATTGCTTGCGTATTAGCACTAATTGGAGGTAGGAGGTTATAGGAACTTACTGGATCAGCCAGCGATGGAATGGAGCGTGTGGGTTGCAGGAGCTGAGTAGACCTCCTCCCTTTGCATGGTTGACGAGTTTTGGAGACCTTATTTCACCTCAGCTCCACTCTCAGACCTTCATGTACAGCGAGAGAGCCTAGTATATTCAGACTCGGCTCAACTCCTTGAGCGTATTTAGCCTCGGCACAGCTTCTCTTCTCTGGATCTTCATGCTCTCTAGTTCGATCGATTTCCCTTTTAGGATGCGGCGCTTTGCCAAGCTCAAAAAAACCTTCCCGTTTCTTGCACATTTCCATGTGTACAGAGTAAGTATATCTTGTAGTCGTACGTTTTGTGTTTGGCCATGTCTGCATGATGCGTGTTGTTTGTGCAGTATATAAATGTATATATGGACCGCATTACATCGTACCAGCGTCTGTACTTTGTCAGTGCCTAAAGTCTTCACATATCTTTCTAATGTAGTTGCGTAATTATATTGGAACGGGATGCTTCACTGTGGACCTGCGATATTCCTCTCCAGGCATCTCCTTTATCTTTACCAGTAGCCCACATCTGGAGTAACTAATCAGCTAATTAACAAACGTTTCCTGATCTGATTTGGGGGCTTTGTCCAAGGTATGAATAAACTAAAATGTTCAGGGTACTCCAGCAGCAGGAACCACTCTGCTAATATTATATCATCAAATTTCTTCTCCAGCCTGTGGTTCCTTTCTTCAGGGACGTTCCTGTGAAATAATGGCTTGTAAAATGTTATTAAACAAGGCAATGACTCCATAAAAATTCACTATAAAAAGCTCTATGCTTATTGTGTGTATGTATGTGCAGGGTGTTGCCACTTTTTGGTCCAAAATGATGGAACTTAGCCAGTGCTTACTTATTGGAGGCCTAGAACAAGGTTCCCAACCATGATCGAAAAGTATATGACATGGTGTATCTTTAAAGGCAGACTTTTCATATTTTGTTGTCTTCCCTGTGTTGACACACTTGATCTAAATAATCAGCTAATTGACGGGTCTTTCCTGAGTCAACTCGCAGGGGTTCTGCAGGAGCACGCTTGGGAACCGCTGGCCTAGCTTTAACCTTATGTCACACATGACCGCTCTGTGTCACCGGATTGTGGTCCAGCCTGACTGGGCCTGCGGTCATTGGTTCCTTCCTGTCGTGATGGTTTGTGGTCTTTCGACGAGCGTCAGTGGCCTCAGGACTGCTTTGGCAGAGTAGAATTGCACCCATCATAATGTACTATGATGAATTGTTTCTTGTCGACACATTTGGTTGTGTTGCACATGATTTACTGATGGTGTTCAACGACTTTCCACTTTTGCCTTCTTTAATTTTCACACATCGCAGGCACTCGATATTATTCGTTACGCCTTTGACTTGTGAGCCAGATGTTCTGGCAACGCAGCTGTGAGACTTTATATACTAACCAGCACATGTTGCGCATAGCGACGGCTTAAGTAATACCCCAGGGAGTGACGCTGGTGATTTCACTCTGAAAATATGTCCTAGTGAAGGCATTAAAAGTCTCATGCTGTTTATTTTCCCTCCCTCGCCTTCTCTCTTTCAGTCCTCACTCCTCTTGGGACGTTCCCAGTATGCATTCCTCGCCGTTCTGCGACAAGTGACACCCAGTGACTACCGCACACTTCCTTCGTTCTGTTTCCGGCGTCGTATATCCTGTCCAAGTGCGTGTCATGGTACTTGGCTGGTTTTATCTAGAAGAGAATTACTGTGTCCATCTCTGAACTTTAGTCTCAGGCCCTTCACCGGTCAGGATGTCGGGAAGCAGTGAAGGATAGAAGGGGTCGTCTTCCTAGTTAATGTGTGAAAGTTCAGAAGAGGAAGAAAACAAGTCTCCAGGTGTAATATTTTGATATCACAGTGCTACCATAACAATGCACAGCCGACGTTCCATCACAGCAGTGTGAAGGTTTTTGAAAAGTGACGCTCGCTAAACGTTTTTGGAAGGAGCCTCCAGTGTCGGTGCGTCCCAAACGTTAGGGGTAAAAATACACCTTTCAAATTCAAGTCATCAGGACCGAGGGCTTTACGGTTTCCTTGTAAGAGAGTTTGGTGTTAATAGCTGCTATAAGCGCTAACAGGATAGAACTCGTTTTATGGACCTCCCGCGAGTCATTGAGTCGTGAGTCATTCTTTAATTACTAAAAAAATGAATAAAAGTTCATTGTTTTGGCATTCGAAGAATAAAATCCTTCAGGATATTCTAGGAAAGTAATGCACTTCAGCATGCCCCTTCGTGTTTATTTCTTGCGTCAGGCCTCGTGTTAGCTGAGACATTTCTCTCATCATCGGATGGTGCAAAGGATTAAAGCTGACTCGTTCACTGCAACTTCATTCTGCTGATTTCTTCATAACTTCTCCTGGGTGTAAAGAATTATTTGGAGTCATATTTACTAGGAATGGCTGTAATGACCGTGTCAGACATTACCACATTATCGTCGCAAGCTTGCAAGTAAAGACGGCATGTCTTGGCTGATGAGGAGCAAACATCTGATGGAGGTCAAATTCCAGCACGAAGATGGCTCCTTTTAATAAACAGGAAGTAGCCAATTTATACTGGACTTCAACACTGCATTCTTGTATTAGATATTGGCCCAAAGCACACTTTTTTGTTTTTTAAAAGTTTTATCCTTTTTTTTTAATGCTGTCTGGATCTCAAGTTTTTGGTCTGAAACCTCGACCTCCTCCTTAAGTATACGTGCTGCGTTCATAACCATCATCCAGACCATACACATGCTTTTTTTTTTTTTTTGCGTGACTCCATTGTGGTTCAGCTCTTTCCCACGTCAGTGGCGTGATTGACCGAAGGCAATGCGGCTCCAGGTCTTAATGGGCGAACTGGAAGGGACGAGGCCGCGATCCTCGTGACCTCCGGCCTTTCATGTGTCAATACAGGAAGCTCGCGTCGCACAAAGGCGCGATTCTGCTGCCGGACTTCCAGCAAACCTGCGCACATCGACTCCCCCTCACTTTAGTCCTTCGAGCAGCTGCCCGTTACTGGAGCGCTGACCTTCCCCGTACTCGGCTATTATTGCGTTCTGTAACCTCGCCGAAAACAATAACGCTTCTGTTTAACACGCGAGGCCTCTTCCTCCATCTCTGCCGTACGTCCGAGCCGAATCTTATGCCGCGAGTTCGTTTACAGGTCCGTTTCGATCCCAGGTCTCCAGTTGTGGACATGAGATTTGTGCTAAAGCTATAGAGATAGATGAAGCTGTAAAAAAAAGAAAAAAAAAGAAGCAGCAGCAGCCTCAGACATCTACTGGTTGTTTAGCGGAAAGATTCTTGGCGTCGGAGGCGCTTTGACGTAAGGGGTCCGTTTGCATGGTGATTTTTATGAACGACACGAAGTGTTCTCGTTCTAAATTCCTCTCCAAACCTTGTTAAGAAAGAGACGGCCAGCGAGGTGGAGGAAAAGAAAGAAGGAACGGGAGGGAGGCGTCAGAAATTAAACACAGCTGACGTCTGATATGATTTTCCAAATAAAAAAGTGAGTACAAAGAAAAGAACGGCAGTAAAACCCTCAGATTTATCATGACTCTTCCCAGCAGCCGTGCGTCAGCATCTGGACACGTCTCGGAAAATTCTTCAACCGGGTCTGAAATGCGTAGGTGAAGTTCACTATAAGACCTTTCTTTGTTTGTTTATTTGTTTAAAAAAATGGGTTTGAATGGGAATAGCGGTGTGGAGATGTGCTGTGACGCCTCTTTGTCAAGTGCTATTAAATACTCATTTCTGCTAACGGGGTTATGGATTGTTCAGCGTGACGTGGGTGTCATGGCCGCACCTTCTTGATGCATTAAAAAAAAGAAATAAAATCAAACGTTCGTATAGTAATTGCGTTAACGTGAAGGTTTAGTCGCTGCTTTGCTGCGTCTGTGTGAGCGGGGGATAAAAAGCACCGCTGTCCTCCGTGTCTCCTTGCAGAAGCTGGGCAGCGGTATGCAGTGTGAAGAAGGCACTGAGTGGCTCCTGGAGCTGCTGATGGAGGTGCAGCTGCAGCAGTATTTCCTTCTCATCCGCGACGACCTCAACGTCACGCGCCTGTCGCACTTCGACTACGTCAAGAACGAAGACCTCGAGAAGATCGGCATGGGTCGGCCCGGTAGGTTTCCTGTTATGACGTAACGCCACGTCCCGAAGTGTTCTATTGCGCTTCTACCGCGACAGTTACAGATCACGATAGGACGATACATTTGATCCTTTTTTACATTTTTATTTGATCCATTTAGAAATGTAGTTACTTTTTTATGGTTGAGGAACATGTGTAAAGCTAGCTAGTCCCACACCGTCGTTTCCTCGAGTTAACGAGAACGAAACGAACAGAACGCAGCTCGCCGGTTCCCGAGAAAGCGCGGAGTCGCCTCAGAGCTCGCTGCAGCGCTGGCTCTGTTCCACGCCTCGAGTGCGAGTCTTCCTAATGGGCTTTTTCCTTAATCTAGCCTGCTCGCCTTTCCGCTTATCCAAGCCCCACTGAGCCACACACACACACACACACACACACACGCACACAGAGCGGTCATAGAGTGAAAGAAGCTGAATGTGTTTGGTATTACGTTATATTTAAAATCAGCGTTTTCCCTCAGGACAGAGACGGCTGTGGGAGGCGGTGAAGAGGAGAAAAGCGATGTGCAAGCGCAAGTCTTGGATGAGTAAGGTAGGGCAGAAGCTACCATTTTACACACACACACAAACACACACACACACTGTCTGCTTTGGGGTGAATAAGTCACTTAAACCCGATAATAAATCTCTCAGCTGTTCGAAGCTCCAGTCTGCGTTTGATGTTTTTTGAGTTTGATGAACAGCTTGGATATCTCTAAACTCTTCCTCTTGATCCTTTCTGCTTCTCTAACGTGTCGAGTCTTACCACAGGAAGCCTCGTGCTCTCGAACCAGTTTAATATCCAATCCAACTCGGCAGGAAGAGATCTAATCTCAGACACGAGCAAATGGCTAGCATAATGTCGCTCATTCTTAAGTGTGTGTGTGTGTGTGTGTGTGTGGGGGGGGGTGGGGGCAGTTACGCCCTGCAGAGGA
>JAOUWY010000038.1:2577907-2588649 GCA_025728095.1 Prietella phreatophila
TTATTATTATTATATTATTATTATTGTTGTTGTTCTGCTTCTCCTCTTATTATTCTGCTTCTGCTGCTTCCGCCTCCTCCTCCTCTTCTTCTTCTTCTTCTTCTTCTTCTTATTATTATTATTCTGCTTCTTCTTCTACTTCATCTTTTTCCTATACTACTACTTCTTCTACCTCTTCTTCTTCTTCTTCTTCTTCTTCTTCTTCTTCTTCTTATATTATTATTATTGTTGTTGTCGTCGTTCTGCTTCTGCTGCTTCCGCCTCCTCTTCTTCTTCTTCTTCTTCTTCTTATGACTTTTTTCATTGTTAGTTTATTTAAAAATAACTTCTGTTTTTTTTTGTCAACCTTTTCAAATCGCTTGTTATTCCAGTCGTCTTGCAGATTGTCTGGCGGTCAGCAGAGGGCCTTAAAAAGTGTCCCTTTAATGCACCTACATCGGTCCAAAACCTTTATCGCAGCGTTCGGTATGCTTTATTTCTAAAAATAACATTGGTGTTAATAATAATAATAATGGTGCCCTTAGCCTGAACCTGAAAACATTAGCATAATGTATACTAATCGTGAATTGTAGATAAAATTGTCGATAAAACCCCAGTGTCTCTTCATCAGTGGAACATAAACCTGTCTTGTTCATATCACACACATTTCTGACTTGAATGCGTTGAGTGAACTGGTGTGGATGAGCAGAGTGCTCGCTCTCTGTGTGTGTGTGTGTGTGTGTGTGTGTGTGTGTGTGTGTGTGTGTGTGTGTGTGTGCCTGCTGACTCTAAGGCGTCAATCATTTCTCTGTGCTCTATGTTCACTATGTGCTTATCAGTGTGCAGTTCATGGCTCAGTCTGGACATCTCAGCCATCTTTTACATTCCCTCAGGATTCTGTTCTCCTCTGGCCGTCTATTTCTGACCTCTCAAGGCCTCGGGCGTTACAGCCCGCGACCTTTCATTACCGCAAGCTTAGTGCTTACTCACTCTCCTACGCCAGCACTTCGAACCCTCAATTCAGGGTTCCCGTTAAACCATGTACACACAAATCCGATGACGATGGTTATTATTATCCTAAAACTGATTTAAAACAATCTTAACGTCGGCATGAAGCTCAGGCACTTTTCAAACGTTAAACGTTCTGAAAGATTTCTATAATTGTCTTGGCCTTGCTGGATCTGTAGTGTGGAAGATACCGTTGCTCACACTCTGATCCGGTTATAAGGGCGATCAGGATTTCGTAATAAAGTGTTGGGTGATGATGAAATATCATACGAGTTGCTAATACAACTCGATCAGTCTGGCCTTTTTTTGCCCGCCTGCCGTTCTGTTTCACACCACAGTTCTCTGAATCAGTTTAGGGACAGTAATTTAACACCGCCAGGTCTGAGACCATGGTTCTTCCCTAGAAAAGAATGGGATGAGACGTTTTCCTTGGTGGAGGACTTTTCATTCATTCATTCATCTTTATCCTGGTCAGTGTTTCAGCGGATCTTTGTACTGTAATCTAGTCCAGGAGCACTGGGCTTGAGACAAGGACGCATCTCGCGCAGGACGTCAGACCTAGGGGCTATTTGAAGTATCCAGTTCACCTACCAGTGGGATTTTTGGGAAATGGGAAGAAACCGGAGAACATGGATGATACCCAGACAGACTCTGAGAGAACATGCGAAACTCCATACGGTATCCCAAGCAGAGGATCAAACCTGGGATTCTGGAGCCGTCATGAGTGGTGGGAAAAGTGTAAGAACAGGTGGCAGAAATGACCTTCCTCCTCAGGGTTCTGCGTGATGGTCTGAAGCTCTCAAAGAGCCTGGAGAGCCATGGAGCGTACTGCAGATTGGGAAGAGCCAGTTTAGAATTTATGCCATGTTACAAGGATGCAGAACCTGCTGCTGAATTTATGTCTACAATTGGCTTGGAAACATGTAGGAATGCCCCAGGAGGAGCTAGAATTTATGGCTGCGGTTAGAGAAGAACTTTTGCTGTTGAGTCCACCAGGAAAATGAATGAATGAAAACCAAACTAGCTTGCTACGCTTTGGGCGATGCTAGTTGCTAACACAGGTCTGTAGATGGATGTTTTGCTTTTGAGAGGAAGTGTCAGCATGGAGTAGTGTCTGTATGCCACAAGATGGCCACCATAACACTGCTTACCATGAGTTCTCCAGCTCACTAGCATGGCCGCAGCAACGTTTTCCGGAGAGCCTGGTACCCACTGGCCATGGCGTAGCCTTGGTCTTTTCTTTAATTCTCCTCTGTTTGTTCTCTATCTGTCGCTCTCCGCTCTTGTTGACCCCACCCACCCGCTGTCTGCGTTTCCTCTACGCACACCACGGCTCTGATAGCCTCCCTCTCCTGATCCGACCCACAGGCTCCTCATACAAAGTGCCTGAAGAGCTGATAGCGAGTTGAAAAGAGAGCGCTGCTATCTGGCCTCATTGGCTCTTTCCATGATTACTACTGCGCGTGTGATTCAGTGGCGCCCGCTCTGCTCACGAAGGCACCGTACACTAGGAAATGGACACGTTTAACACACAAAGGCTGTCGAAATCTGCCAACAGTATATCTCCTGCTGTCTAATAATGAATAAAGGCACACTTTAGAAATGTTACCGACTTTCCTAGCAATCCCAGAGTAGCTGTACTGCTCGCTAGCTTATATCGTTTGCCGTGTGTTGATGGAGTCACGAGCGATGTTTATGTTAAATCCTCTTGTTTGTGAGTTGAGTCAATCGTTTAAAAAAAGAAGAAGAAAAAAGGTATGTTTCCAAACCCAGAAAGTCACGAGTGTCTATCCAGCGACGCCGAATGAGCCGTTGAATCGATTGCGTTTTAGCTTCAAGTCGTGTTTCCGTCTCCGCCCTGTCTCTCAGGTGTTCATCGGGAAGCGGCCAGACGGAGATTTCCAGCCGCAGGCGACCAGCACTTTCCGGAAGCTTTCGAGCACTCCTCCACCTGCAGACGGCCAGCAGCAGGCCCTCACCTGCCTGATCAGCGAGAAGGAGCTGGTGCTGTGCGAGAAGCTCGGAGACGGTTCGTTTGGCGTGGTGAAGCGTGGAGAGTGGCTCACCCCAGGGGGAAAAGTGGTGAGAGGGGGCGAGAGGGTGGGAAAGTAAAGGTAGCGGGGGTGCCTACTATCAAGAGGAGGAATTATCAGTATTAAAAAAAAAAAGTAAAAAAAAAGACTTTTTCTCACTCTTTATTTTCTCTCCAGTTGACCGTGGCGGTGAAGTGTCTGAAGACGGACGTCCTGAACCAGCCGGACGCTCTGGACGACTTCATCCGCGAGGTCAACGCCATGCACTCGCTCGACCACCAGAACCTCATCCGTCTCTACGGAGTCGTCCTCACGCACCCCATGAAGATGGTAAACCATCGCTCATCACTTATTAGAATTCCTTTATTTTGTGCAGAGATTATACAGTAGAGGTACATGTGACCAGGTGGGGGTGTAAACTTTTGCACTCCGTTGTATAGGTTTGAAGCGTTGACTACAAAAGGAAGGTGTTGACCCTTATGATCTCTCCCCTCCAGGTGACGGAGCTGGCTCCTCTCGGCTCTTTGCTGGACCGCTTGCGGAAGACCCAGGGCCACTTCCTCATCTCCACGCTCTGCCAGTACGCCATCCAGATCGCTAACGGTATGGCCTACCTGGAGACCAGGCGCTTCATCCACCGCGACCTAGCTGCCCGCAACATCCTGCTGGCCTCCAACGAGCTCGTTAAGATCGGCGACTTCGGCCTGATGAGGGCGCTGCCCAACAACGACGATCACTACGTCATGCAGGAGCACCGCAAGGTCCCTTTCGCCTGGTGAGTGAGGGGGAAATGCTGGGGAAATGGCCACCTCTGTTCCGTCTGCGCGCGTCTTAACGAGTGTTAATCCGTGCGTCAGGTGTGCCCCAGAGAGCCTGAAGACGCGCACGTTTTCCCACGCTACGGACACGTGGATGTTCGGGGTGACCCTGTGGGAGATGTGCACCTACGGTCAGGAGCCGTGGCTCGGCCTCAACGGCAGTCAGGTACCTCACGCCGTTACCGCTCCACGTCTTTCCCCATCCGCATTCAGAGCAACACTAACCAGCATCCGTGTACGTGTTTTGCATAGATCCTCCATAAGATCGACAAGGAGGGCGAGAGGCTGCCGAAACCCGAGGACTGTCCCCAGGACATCTATAACGTCATGCTGCAGTGCTGGGCGCAGAAACCCAACGACAGGCCTACGTTCGTGGCTCTCCGAGAGTTCCTGATGGAGACCATGCCGACCGACATGAGGGCGCTGCAGGACTTCGACGAGCCGGACAAGCTGCACATCCAGATCGGCGACGTCATCACCATCATCGAGGGCAGGTGTGGTAGTAATGAGATATAATGGCTGGTTATTATACCACGTTATTATATAGACCGACTCCTGATGATACCGCCGATACTCTGGAGGGGGGGGCGGGGGTATCGATATAATTTTGCTATAAGAAGGTGTGTGTGCTGTTCTACTGCCTAATTTAGGGCAGAGAATTACTGGTGGCGGGGGCAGAACAAGAGCACGATGAAGGTGGGTCAGTTCCCCAGGAACGCGGTCACTTCGGTAGCCGGACTGTCTGCTCATGACATCAGCCGGCCGCTGAAGAACAGCTTCATCCACACGGGCCACGGAGACAGCAACCCTCACCGCTGCTGGGGCTTCCCGGATCGGATAGACGAGTAAGACCACGCTCGCGTTTAATCCACCCAACGCAATCCACAGAATTGAATTCGTCTCGATTTAGACCAGGTTTTTCCCACTGAAAAGGAACGCAAGGGGTTAAGGAGATCGTGTTTTTTTTTTGTTTGTTTGTTTGTGGTTTTTTTTTGTTGTTTTTTTTCTTCCCTCAGTAAAGTTGCTCAACATTCGTATCCGAAGGTCCAAATCAAAGTATGCTATTCAGGCTGCTGTTTCCGAAAGCTTCCTGGGATAGGAACCTGACCCTGACCAGGATAAAGCGCCGACTCAAGATGTACTAATGAAAACATTAAAGCACGTTAGTGTAACTTTGTGTGTAAAAAATATAAATAAATAATCGATGAAAATAGCTGATAAATGTTAACGCAACAAGGATAATTTAGGTCAGAGTTTGACAGCTAGCTTCAGTATACTTTTTAAAATTTTCACCGTGTTGTTCTGTTTTCATCTGATAACTCCAAGCAAGTCTTGTTATACTGACACAGAACCCCCGTAGTATCAGGATCAGATCCTCCAGGTAACCGTGCATGACAGAGAGCGCACCAAATTTAGTGGACAATTCAGATTACTCATCACGCGCTCCACTAGAGGGCAGCACTCTGCTACAGATGTTTCTTCCTACCCTCTACATTGCTTCCCACCCAGAGACTTGTCCTAAACTCTCATCACATCGGTTGCTTCCTTCTCTCCACAGTCTGTATCTGGGCAACCCCATGGACCCTCCGGATGTCCTCGGGCTGGATCTGAATGCTCCCAGGCCCACGCAGCTTCCCGGGCGAGCCAAAAGTATGTTTTCGTCCTGTGCCTAGCGTTGGCCGATGCCGCTTTTTTGCAGTCCTTAATGTTTTCCCCTTCTACCTTTCTCTTTTCTTCTTCGGTTGCACCTGCATGCTCTCCGTCTGCGCTCTCTTACGCAGAGGATCCTCCCCCTCGGCCCCCTCGGCCTTCTGCGCTCACGCACAGTAAATCCAGTCCCTTGCTCCTTCCCGCCTAGCTTTGGACGTTTTGGCTTTTTCAGCCTCGCTTCCTTTCTTTTCCTTTCCAAGCTACCGCTCTCTGCCTCCACTTAAGCTCCTCCGACAGCTGACGTTAATAATAAATAGACAGAAATCGTTTATTTCTTTATTCAACAGAATTTTTTGGAGCATAAACCAAGAATCTGACGCAAGATTATAGCAAGTAGGTTTTTTTTGTTTGTTTTTTTGTAGAAAAACATTTTCGACGTTTATGACGATGTAGGCAGTGGATGCTCGTTTATCTGTACTATTTTACTTTTTTTTTTTCTTCTTTTGCTGAGACATAAAAAATGATGGGGAAATTGGATAGATTCGTGGTCTGGATGTGTGTGTGTGTGTAAGTCGTTTTATAGCTATTAATGGTTTGATGCAAGAGAACTCAAGAGCAATGAATGTTGTCTTTGCCATTAAGCTTCTTCCGTACCACCTATAAGCGTCTGTGTGTTTTGTGCGACTTTAGAGCCGGACTACGACCCAGTTACAGAGGACCCGACGTCCTACGGTCTGAGGCGCCTCTCGTTAAAAAAGCCCAGCACAAAAGGCCTGAAACTGAAACCGTCAGCTTGGGTTTCAGCCACCAGGCTGAGCGATAGGTCCATTTATGGCCTCCGAACTGCAGGAAGTGGTACTCCCACGGAGGTCTCGCTTATAGACTTTGGGGAGGAAATGTTCTCCTCTACCCCCTCTCCTGTTATAGAGTCCCAGGTCCCTAGTCTCGCTAGATTGGCCCTGGAGGCTGAGAATATCTTGGATTGTACCCCACCCCAGAGTCCGTCCCGGTCTCTGCCTCGGCCACTCCACCCCACACCGGTGGTAGACTGGGACTCGAGACCTCTTCCTCCTCCTCCAGCGTATGATGAAGTAGCACAGGACGAAGACGACATCGAGGTGAGCTCAATCAACAGCACAGAGATGAGAGTAACTGACGAACCAGGCTCTCCGTATGGCCCCTGTACTCCTGCGTACGAGGATAATCTCAGAGTAGACGATGATCTCTTCTTCCCCTGCAAGCCGAGCCGGTCTCACACCTTCTCACAGTCGGCCGAGATCTTCCAGGAGCTCCAGCAGGAGTGCATGAGGTGTCTGAACGTCCCCGTAGGCTCTGTGAGTCCTGATCCCTACCGCCAGATCGTCCTGTCGACCTGCGAGGACAAGCCCCAGGTCCCACCGCGAGTCCCGATCCCACCTCGACCTCCAAAAAGCACAGGAAGCGATTGTGCCCGCTGGTCACGGGACCTGTCTCCAACCTCGTGTGGGGAGGACGAGAAGGAGCGTCCTCCCCAGATCCCCCTGAGGGATCCGCTGTCTCAGCCGGGCTCTCGCACGCCCAGCCCCATGAACCGTACCACACACTACCTCTCCACCTCGCCAGGCAAACTGATGCCCACCACGCAGAGCTTTGCCTCCGACCCCAAATACGCTGCGCCCAAAGTCATTCAGGCCCAGGGCAAAGACAAGGAACCAGCCAAAGGACCCTGCATACTGCCTATCGTCCGAGACGGCAAGAAAGTGAGCAACACGCACTACTACCTGCTGCCCGAGAGGCCCATGTATCTAGACCGCTACGACAAGTTCTTCAAAGAGGCTGAAGAGGACGAGAAGAGGCCGGTCAACACGGCTACGGTCCGACCCATGGTGCATCTGCAGGGAGACACAAAGTCAAACTTCTCCTGCAATAATAACAGCAGCCTTCCAGCCAGAGCAGGAATTAGGAACTCCCTGAGCCTGAACAAAGTCGTCAGTGAAGGCCTCGGCAGCAGGGCGGACGGAGCGGCTCATCCCGAGAGAGTTAAACTGGTGAGTGAAGACAGAATGCTCTAAGTATTAAAGATTAGGGCCTGAATCATTTAAATATTCGAGTCTTGTGTGTGTATACAGACACATTACCGGTCAAAGGTTTACACACACTCCTCCTTTATTTTTATTTGATACATTTTAGAATAATAATGAAGTCATCAAAACTCTGCAGTTAACACAAATGGATCTTATGGGAATTGTGTCGTGATTAAAAATTCCAAAATAAATCAAAAATAATGAAGGATTTTAGCATCTTCAAAGTCGACGCCCTTTTTGCCTAGAATTTCCAGAAATGTATTCTTGGCGTTTTCTCGAGCGATTTTCTTGAGGAATTTCCCCGAGATGCTTTTTAAACCGTATTAAAGGAGTTCACGCCGATGCCGGACTCTTATCGGCGGCTTTTCGGAATATAAAAAAGGTTCATTTGTAAATAAAATGCTAGTTTTCTAATCAGTGAAATGAACATGTCGGTGCGATTTATACTTTGTCTACGACACTGATTTCACACGTTGAATCACGCACCTTCAGATCAAAAGTCGTGTCCACAAACCTTTGACCCGTTGTGTATACGTGTATATGTAATACGGATGTTTTGCTCGTTATTAGACATCAGTAGACCGGGCAGAGATTTGCTCCAGACTCCTGGTTAGTGTGCGTCACTGTAAGGCATGTTGTTTGAGGGGTTTTTTTTGGCTTCAGGTGCAGGAGGCGGTGCACGGAGTGACGATCGAGGAGTGTCAGACGGCCCTGCAGAACCACAGCTGGAACACGCAGAAGGCTGTGCACTATCTGAAGGTATTGTTTGCATCGTTCAGTACATAACGAACCATAACGAGAGTTGGTGAGACGAAGGAATTCTCTCTCTCTCGGCCCTTTTCCCCCCAGTTTCATTGACCCGTAAAATCAACATTTCACACTGTGAGATCATTCATCTCCATCGTCTCCGTTTTTTTTTTCGCCTCTCTTTCTCTCCACAGGTCGAGCAGCTCTTCTGTCTGGGTCTAAAGTCCAGGGTGGCGTGTCATAAGATCCTCGAGATGTGTGACTGGAACCTGGAGCTGGCCAGCACTCAGCTTTTAGACTCTTACGGCTCCGTCAAACAGATGTAAAGCCGCTTTCCAAACCGTCTACTTGATCGTATCGCTTTACGTAACGTCTCTCTTAATCAGCACAATATTGTTAAATCACAGTGCCGTCGAGTTCTCAAATCTGATTGGTCGGACGGTGTTGATTTCATTTTCTATACCAGCAGCTTTGATATTAGTCCAGCTACAAGTCACAGGTTTATATGAATACACTCGATCTATGCGTTATCGGACTTTTTGGGCGGATATGCCACGTGATCAGAGCCTAATAATGAATTATTAAGAACGTATCGTCTAAATAAATGTTTTACGTAAGTGCATGATTAAAGTCGCTAGGAGTTATTCGACGTGTTGACGTAATGTCCACCGAAACAGGAAGTCAGGGCGGAACATATCGAGTGGCTCCTCCTCTCCTTTAAAGTAGCCAATCGCTCAACAATGCCAACTTTGGCAAGCTGATTGATATAACTGTGGTATGAGAGGAGTAAAAGACTTCAGGACGTGCCTTTATTGGAGAATATTCATCTTCAGGGTGGAAACAGTAACTGCGCTTCATCTCATCGACCGCTGTTGATTTATTTTACTACAACAGCATGACCGCATTTATTCCGTACTAATTTCTACCTGCCATGACATACAGTAGCACTGAGCCGCATCGAAATCGGTCACTCGCACATGCGAGCCTGAATCCAATATAATTCCAAAAGTCTGACCTATTGTGGTTTTTAAATTTATTTATTTATTTATTTATTTATTTGCCCGGTGAGCCTTTTCTTAAAAGTTCCAGCGAAGAGCTCCTGAGCACAGAAGTGTGTGCTGGTGTCATTTAATTTCAGTCTCTAACCCTTACAGGCTGCACGACAGTGCCTCCGGAGGCCTTTCTTTCCCATTTGCTTGAGCTTTATTGCTTTCAGTTTGCCCCGGTCGGCCGTCAGTGCGCTCTGTTCAGCAGCGTGCTGACTCCCACACAGGAGCGTACACCCGGAGAGAGAAATAAAAAGTCAGCACATTTCATTGTATTAGTTTTGAGTGAAAAATGCAGCACTTGCATTTTGGAAAGCTCTCTGTCTTGTTTATCTTTTTTCCCCTTGTGATGTTTGAATATGACCTCGTGATGTTTCCGAGTTCTGTCTCTTATTCAGTGTGTGTGTGTGTGTGTGTGTGTGTGTGTGTGTGTGTGTGTGTGTGTGTGTGTGTGGTGATTTTATCATTTGAGCCAACTCACCTGGGCCAGTTTTACCTCCTTTATCTCGGGCAGGATCTCTGTAAGGAATAAAACACACCGGGATGCGACAGCGCGTCAATCTCGGGGATGGGGGGGATGGGGGGGTGTCCCATTAACTGGCTGTTCCAGAGTGTTTCATTCCTCGTCGACTGCAACAGGTTTATTTTTCTAACATTATCCTTTTTATTAATTAAAGGCGGACATGTCATATTTATTTATTTATTTATCAGTTTATGGTTACAGTTACGTTTAATGTTGTCGAACGTCTGTGAAACACTGCCGGCCAAAAGTTTGTGGACACCCGACTGAAATGTTTCTCCCGATCTTAAAAACCTTTTGATCTGAAATTGTGATTTTAAATACGTGAAATCGGTGTCGTAGACAAATATATATATATATATATATAAAATCATGCCCATTAGACGAAAACCAACATTTTGTTTACAAAGCAATCTTATTTTTAAACTGACGACTCGGAGCGAAATATTCCGAAAAACAGCCTTATGTTTATATTTTTCAATAATAATAGCATTAAATAATAGCATTGTTTATATTTTTCAAAAATCTTTAGTTGATGTTGAGAGTCCCATACCAGTTAGTCCCTGTGTAAGTTGTTACTCAGGATACAAAATATACGATTTATAATATAAACCCGTTCATCTTCTGACCAATCAGATGCGAGAATCCGACTACAAATGTTTATTTGAGCTGTAGTACATGTAAAACACATCTCTCTCTCTCTCTCTCTCTCTCTCTCTCTCTCTCTCTCTCTCCCCCAGGCGATGAGGAAACTCCACAGACGAGCACATCTTCATCTTCGTCCTCATCCTCCCCTCGTCAGAGACTGAACTGAAAGTCGTTGTCTAGAGAACACTAGGAATGAGAGTCTCTCTCTCTCCCAATGCCCGTGTCCTCTC
>JAOUWY010000038.1:2602550-2614359 GCA_025728095.1 Prietella phreatophila
AATATAACATTTTGCACATTCTTGTTCCTAGAAATCCAAATGTAATGCTCAAGATTGTTGATTGTTCATAGTTCCACTTTTGAAGTCAATTTATAATGAAAAGAGTTCAGGTTTCAGTCTTATTTTTTTGGTTTTTTTAGGGGGTACCTGGGTAGGTACAGTGTGAATGCAGAACATTTCACATTTGAGACTTCTCTTCTTCTGTTTTTGATGGGTGTGAGAAACTGCAAATTTTTGAAAATTCCCCTCAATTTTGGTCTGAATATCTCCGGTGTTGGACCAGATAAGAACGTGAAATTTTCCCAGAAATAAGTCGTCTATAGTAGCATTCTGCTGTAAGAAATTTGAGTTTGTGATTCCACTGCTTACAGAGCTAGGGCTAGTATAAATCTAGGGAAACGCCTACTTTATTCCTGCATTTTGAGAAATGAACAGATCTAATATAAGCGACAAACTTTACAATTATTGGACTGACCCCTCAGCAGTGGCTGATACGATCTTACATCACTGTCTAAGTCTAGTGTCCAATACTTCTATATCTTCAAAACGCTTCAGAATATGATGAATAGGAATGTGCAAAAATTCCTTGAATCTAAACAGGATCTGAGCTCATTTCCTCTCCTGCTACATCCTGAACAGGTGGTGTGCTTGATAAGCCACAGCTCATGAAGTTGAATTAAACCCTTTAACACATGTTTGACATGTGCTGTGCAGATAAACTGAAACAGTGCACCCTCTGTGTAAATCATTTATCCCACACCCTGTTTTCCTTATATAATCATTGCTTATCTAGTCTGTCCCTAGTCCTGAAGTGATCATGGTTATGCCTCTCTCTCTACTAAGGCGAGAACTTACTGAGAGCTTACTGAGATATTCCACGGATGTGTGAAACTACGCCTTAATTAAATTGGCCCCAAAAAATGCTTATTACTGGCCTGTTTATGGTTCATCACGATCCACAATCATGCTACCCCAAATAAGCGGGAGTTACACTCAAGAAAAACAGGCCCGGTTGTGTGTGCCCTAGGCTGCGCTGTCAGTCTGTGATTACACTAGCATTTCTTCTGGGCATGACACTCTAATCAACAGTGGAACTTGAGGAGATAAATTATGCAAGCCGTATGCTAACTCAGATTCATTTGGACAAAGAAACATGGCTATGGCTCCTAAGGGGGAGATCCTGAGGATCTTGAGGTACTTGAAGTCAGAGCTGTAAATGTGAAATGGTGTAATCTGTGATTAATAGCATTAAAGGTGGTGGTGTGGAAAGCTGTTAGGACTTCCAGTTTAATACGGGAAGTGAATCATTATAAACAGTTGACAAACGCATACACACACAATCCTCCCCCTTATCCTCCCCACCCAATTTGGTCACCTGCCAATTCCCGACCACCAGCCAGCTCTTCCCTATCACACAACAATTGTGTGAAGTCGTGCTTGGCGATTTATCTGCCTGAGTGATTGCACTTCCCTGTTTATGGGAATTGCGTTGATCCAGTTGGCAATTCATTTGCATTTAATCAAGTTTCATATCCTACAACATCTCCACAGGTATCTCCAAGGTATATTTTGTAGCATCATCAACGTTTTATTGAAGCAGAACCGAAATGCCGCTGTCTGACAAAGTGTCTAGCGTCCTTGATGTAATAAATGGCAAAACGGGGACGCTCACTTCATCAATGCTAACAGCTGTAGCTGTTACACAATGCTAGCCAAAGCACTTCACTCCTGTACCAAGGTAGCTCTGTCCTCAGGGACAGCACAATCCAGTTACAGGCAGTTTTTAATGAATCTCTTGTCAAGATTGGTGGAGTGTCCCGGCAGAGCTCAGGACAGCACCATGGGATTAGGCGAGCAGATGTTCCTGTAATAGAAGTGTGTCATGGCTGCCATTTGTTTTGTTTTTAGATCCAAATGTGTGATTTTCAAGGAGGAAGAGTACCCGGAGAATCACAAGCACAAAGACGTATTTGACGTTTAGATTTTTCGTTTATTTTTTGTTTATTTTTCATAGTAATTGGACAAATGGGTTTTCATACAGGTTTATCATGAAGACCTCAACATCAGCCAGTCCTTGATCTATTATTCAAATTCTCAACAAATTTACTCAATAATTAAGTAAAGAAATATGTCATCAGTGCAGTTCATCCTGATATTAACTCCTCCACCATTCACACACCTGTAGACAAAGCACTTTAGACAAAATAGCCTGTAGACAAAGACAAAACAAGGACAAAGACAAAACTTTAGACAAAACAACCTGTAGACAAAACAACCTGTAGATAAACAACCTGTAGACAAAGCACTTTAGACCAACCTGCACGATGACCGTGTATAGATTGGTGAATTTTGGTATTCTGAAGGCCTCAGTTCGCCTGCCATTTGAACAGTTGACCTGGAACTTCAGCAAACAGAGGTGACACCGATGTCCTGGCTCACGTTCAGTATGGCAGGCTGGGACAGAAGGAGTGGTCAGTCAGTTCACATCATCAGAACACTCTCCAGCTCTGTGCCAAATGTCAACGCACTATACTATTTTCCATTTAAGCGAGGAACGTCATAAGTGATAAATATTTCAACCACTCTCCTATTGTCTGAACTTTCAGACCTACTTCCTTCTTATTCCTTCTGTTTCAGAGATATCTGGGGTTTTCCTTCATAAAGTTCCTCAAAGAACAGAGAGAGATTAGACTTAATGATTGACACCAGGTTTTACAATTTTGTACAAAACCATTTACAAGGCTTTTGCCTTCATAGGTTCTTTGCAACATATTCCAGTTTCCCTCGCGGTTCCCTTCCCTGCACGATTGGTTTATTCCGCTCACATAACGCCCAGCATGGTGTACAAGCCCACACCACGCAAACCGTCGTCTAGTCTCAATATGACCCCGAGACACCATCCCCCAAAGGACGTAATAATGGACTACAGTCGGAGTTACTTATTGAGTAAACGCTCTCTGGTGCACCAGCTTTTTGGTTCCTCTGGGATCATGTAAGGCAAGACAAGTGGCTAGATATTTTCTATTTATTTTTTTGCAAGATGAATTGAGTAATTCTGGATAATTTCTTGCTCCTGTCATTGTCTCCGGGTCTTTGTGACAATCAAGTAAATTTTCATTTACTACCGTGGAGCGAGGGCCATAAAACTGCACAGTGTAATGAGAGAAAATGACCTCTCGAAAGAAAAAAAAGATGGATTTCATTTCATGTGAACCAGCGAAGTTATTCAGTATGCAAGTCATATGACTCTGAGATGTGCACCGATTCTTCACCCAGGGAAAGAAGCTCTGTTGTTGTAGTCTTGCTGGCACTTTTGCTTTAAAAACAATGCTTACAAGGGACTAGAATGTTTCTGGTTAACATTATCCGTCTCCAATGAATTAGCACGTACCAAAATACTCCTGCATAATGCGGATGAATGAGATTTTCTTGTTTTTCATCACCGTCCTTGTCATGTCACTGCACCTATGGTTCTTGTTGCAGATGCGAATAAGACTGCAGAGAAATCACGCAGAAAACCAAATAGTGTGTATTCAGTATCCGACGCTCGTGACCTTTATAGCGAAGTTGTACTGAACTGAATGTCTGCGATTCCACATGGGGCTTGTGTTTCCTCTGACTAGCAGTGCTCACTCGTCACTGAGCCCGTTCGTCTACCTTCTGCACACCGTGTTAGTGTGTGGAGACCGTGCCGTGTTCCACTCGGAGTTATTATCCCTATCATGAGCTTCTACTCTATATCGCTCTCTCACCATTTCTCTCTCTCATACTCCCTGATGCCTTGGTGTTGTGGTTGATCTCTGCATCCAAAATGCCGTGATGGGTTTATTGCGATTTTGGAGGCACACCGTTGCGCAATTTCCCCCCTTAAAGGCAGTTGGTTAGCTACTCAAATCTTGAACTTTGAAGGATTTTTACAGAGAGGACGTGCGATATCGGATGGGCTGGTTTGAATATTATTTCAGAAACTGATGATCTACTGGGATTTTTTTACACACAACATTCTCTAGAGTTTATATAGAATGGTACAAAAAACAAAAAAACATCGAGTGAGCTTCTGTGTATAGGCCTTGCTGAGGTCAGAGGAAATAGGCCAGATTGGTTTGAGCTGCCTGGAAGGATTATCGTAACTCATATGGTCACTCTTTACAGCTGTGGTGAGCAAAAAAGCATCTCGCATCAATCCCGAGGTAGATAGGCTACAACAGCAGAAGACAACATCAGGTTCCACTCCTGTCAGTCAGTCTTCACCTGTCCAGTTTGGGTGAGACTCCAGTTCATAGCTGGCCTTAAGCCTGAAGCTTAAGCATTTCCAACCTAATAGCAATGAATCAGATGAATCCGAAGAATGAATTACAAAGTGCACATGCATTTTATTTCCTATATCCTTTACAGTCTCGAAAAGCGCCTCGGATTTCCAATCAGTGGTACTGAGCACAATCGCTCACACACTCATGGCTCTGAAGGCTTGCATACACGCTCTGCACTGAATGTGGGCTCCACGCTCAGCTGGGCATCACATTATCGAGTCAGATATTGCTCTTCTTCATCAGAATATTCGCATTTCTGTCACCTCCGTCACATTCTACTGAGAATGCGTAGAGCTGCACTGCTACATTATGCATCCGCGTCGCAATATAGAGTGAAGGGTTATTCATTTCTGAAGCCCGTCAGTGTCCCAGTTAAGATACTTCTCTCAGCTCTGACTCACCACAGCCCGAGAAGCAGTTTATAACAGGCGGATGGGTTCAGGCGGTGTAGAGCATGGGAAAGAGTAGCTGAATTACTTTATTCCTCATGGTAGCATAGCATCATGTGGTCAGGTAGAAGGCCTAAAATCATATATTCAAAGGGTTTAGGATCATTTATACAGTTTTGATATTATTTGTATGTTTGTTTATTTTAAAAACGGGGCTATTTGTTATTTAAGAGAGCACTTAGCTGGTCTTTGTGCTTGTGTTTGAGCAGCTTAGCCTTATCTAAGTTTTATTAGTTCGGTTAATACCACATAATCGGTTTCATCGTGAGCAAATAAGTCACACTGCTTTAAATTCCGGAGGATTTCGGTGGATTTTTCTTTGCATTTAATTGGAGTTAACCTCTAGATGCGTTCCTCTGTTCTCCTGAGAGAGCTGTAAAGGTGTGAGAGAGAGAGAGAGAGTGCTGCTAATCGCAATTGATTTCCATTACTGCTTGTAAATATACGACCTTTACAACACTGTCATAAATGTCCACAGGGAACTCGATAGCCGCATAAAACTGTTTCTAAACCCCGAGTATTGATCTGCTAAGCAGCGTTAATATGGTGAAAAAAGTGCACCACATTACCCTCGAGTCTCGGTAAAGAGCAGCGTGCTCGTGATTTACGGTTTGTTCTGAAGGTGTTTCTCATCCTGATTTGTATTTCGTAATATGATATGATGCTATAATTTATTACCCGTGTCTGTATTTCTGTGTTCGCTATAATCTGTTAATTCGAGGTCATTTCAATATTTTTATTATTTGAATATTTCAGAACTAAACACGTCAAGCGCTGCAGACTTATTATACTTAAATCTGACTTCCCATCCATCTATCCATCTGCCCATGCACCCATCCATCCATCATTCCATCCGTACATCATTCCATCCATCCGATCATCCATACATCATTCCATCCTGCTGTCCGTCCATCCATCCATCTGTCCATCCATCCATCATTCAATCCATCCGATCATCCATACATCATTCCATACTGCAATCTATCCATACACCATTCTATCCATCCATCTGCCCATCACCCATCCATACATCTGTCCATCCGTACATCATTCCATCATTCCATCCATCATTCCATCCATCCATCCAGCAATCCACCCAGCTATCCATCCATCATTGCATCCATCTGTCTGCCCATCCACCCATCTGCCCATTCATCCAGCCATGCACCCAGCTATTCATTCATCATTCCATCCATCCATCTGCCCATCTATACGTCATTCTATCATTGCATCCATCCATCTGCCCATCCAGCTGTCTACGCTGTCTGTCTGTTCATTCATCTATCCATTGTCTTTTTTCTTTATCCATCCATTTATTTGTTTGATTTTATCAAGCAATCCATCTTTTTATCCACCCCCCATTTCTTTCTGTCTGTCTGTCTGCCTGTCTGTCTGTGTCTTTTCCTCCACCTATGTATGTATGCATGTATATACAGTGCTCTCCACTAATATTGGCATCCTTGGTGGATTTTATGTGTGTGTGTGTCTATTGGGTGGGGGCGTGATTGTGCCCTGCGATGGACTGGCACCCTGTTCAGAGTGTACCCCGCCGTGTGCCCAATGCTCCCTGGGATAGGCTCCAGGTTCCTCCGCGACCCTGAAAAGGAGTAAGCGGTAGAAGATGGATGGATGGGTATTAGTGCGCTGTGATAAGGGATAATACTTTATAGCACAGTCATGAAAGAAGCCATTCACACCTTATGCAGGGAACTGTGTAAAATGTGCCGTAAGGACACATTTATTTCATTTTTTTTTTTTTTTGGGAAGGAGCCTAAAGTGTCAGTGCTTTGTAAAATTTTTTTTTTTTTTTTTCAGTTCCATAGTTCTAAGCTGTGTGACTTGTGGTCACCATGTGTGAAAATTTGTACGATCTGCCTTAACAGCATTTTAAGAATAAAAATACAAGTGTGCGATTATATTTTATTACAACAGTTTCGATTATTTACTTCAATATACATAATCCTGGACTGTACATAGTTTTGTATGTAACTACTTTTGAAGCAAACATCAAAATATAATTCAGTGCAATCGATTGTAATTGTAATACAAACATGATAAAAAAAAAAGCATACTCAATTAATTCAATTAAAATTCAACACGCGCCTAACAACATATCCCAGTACCGGTCCTCGACTCCTCGTCAGCTGTCGCGTTACGGTGCGCCGTTATGTTTTGTAAGTAGGAGTTGACATGAGGCAGCAGTTCCCAGTTGTCTGTCGCAATGCTGACTTGAACAGCGTCCTCACCCTCTCTGATCACCAATAAAACATGAAAAAGAGGTGGAAGGTAAAACAGGACCTTCCACCTATTTAGTTCTTGGGCAATCACGTAACCCTGGAAATTCTTCTCGATCAGATCCGCCAGAGTGTTGCTTTCAGTCTTAAAACAGAATAAGCTCGTCTCTGAAGCGCTAGGTTCTCCTGATGTTACGGCATCCCAAATCCAATCAAACACGTCCTCCTTGCGCTGAAGCGACGTGCCTGGCGGTAAAGGCACGGGGAGAAATATTTCATGGAACAACACTTTAACGTCAGAGAGATGAGTGTGCCAAGACTGTCCGTCTTCCGTGGTGAAAATGGCGCTCACTCGTAAACTCGTCGGGTATGGGTGAAACGGCTTCAGTGTCACGCTGACTCGATGCGGCTTCCGGTCTCTGAAAAGGCACGGCACGTAGATGTCATTCACATTCGCGTAGTGCGATGCATTGACGTCAAAATGCAGGCATATCATGAAGAGTCGATCGAATCTAGGATCCGTGGCATTCGCGTGAGTCAGGCTGTACCTCAGCGTGACCGTTGAGGCAAAGCCTGGGGTTTTGAGTTGCTCTTGGTAAACCTCATACAAGTTCTTCTCAGTCAGGACTTCTGTAATTGGAACTACATCCTGAGAGTCATTTTTGTCAGCCTTTATAAGCTGAAGGACACAACTGTCAGTCTGAAGGACCGTCAAACAACTGCCAAGTTCTTCGCTTGCAGTGATGGCTGACAACGATCGGACTTTCGCCTGTCCTCCGACGGTGGCTTTGGCGAGGATCCCGGCATGTTTTTCCCAGGACAAGTTGGTAAGAAGGGTGTAGTAGAACCGAGCGTGGTCTTGAATGTCCGTATCCTCATAGTGTCTGGACATGTGCTGGAGGAGATCCGCCAGTTCGATGAACATCTGGTTCAATGTAGGGTGCTGGAGCAAGTTGCGGCATACCGCAAGAATGGCGGCGCCGACATGCCAGCTCCTCCTTTCGCAAAGGTTGGAATTGACCAGGATGTCGAGAAGGAAGCAGATGGTACTCCTCTGGGCAATCTGACTCTCCTGTGCCACTCGAGCCAAGATTTTAAGATGCCAAGTCAAACTCTGAAGTGTCAGTTGCGAAGGAGGCATTCCCACAATGCACCTTTGAAGAGCTTTCAACAACCAGACCGACCAAAGAGAGTCCTCCAAGCGCTCCTGGATTTGATCGGTGAGGTTGATCAGATTTGGCGCAAGGTGGCAGTTCCTGGAATACAGTTTGCGCAACCGGTGGACGAGTTTCTCCGAGAGGTTCTCCATGTGGTTGAAGTGCAGGAGGAAAACAAAAATCGCTCTGAAGGACGTTACCACCGTTTCCCTACTGCCGTGATTGTCTACTATTCTGAGCAAAGCCATCACGTGATCGACCAGATACCCCAGACCTTGGCCATCCTCTTCCTCATTTGCCTCAAGGTGTACCAGGCAGAGAAAGTTTAGTCTACAAAGCATTGTGGTGCTGTCATTGAACACAGTAGGGAAGAGGGACAGCGTAAGCTGTGGCGTGATGAGGACAGGCAAGCACTCCTCTCCGCTGCTAGAGATCGGTCTGTTCTCAGGAAAGTGAAGAATGCAGTCCATGTAAAAGAGCTTCTCAGGAATCCTCAACAGGGGATGTTTCGCCATTCCTACAAGACGCTTGAGCAAGAAATGTTCGTCCTCGGCGGTGAAGAGGCTATCGGTGAAGGTGCCTTTCATAAACAATGTAGCGTGCATCAGCTCCACGTCGGTTGTTCCAAAAAGCCTGAGCAACTGAGACTTGAATATGACCGGAGAGATGCCTGGTACCATCGCCACCATCTCCACAAGTCCTCGGAGCAAGGCCGCCTGCGCGGGAGACGTCATCAAGTAGGATTCTTCTAAGAGCAAGGACATTATGGACTTCAGCTCTTTGAAATCCAGCGTCGTTGGGAGCTGGGGAACTTGCGCCATGCTGACAGACAGCGTGGACTTTGCAAGCTTGGCAGATTGCCACGCAAAGCCTTCGTTTCCGGCTAAGACGCTCCTAAGCTTAGCATTATCCACGTCTTTTTGTTGGGTCAAAATCTGGATCGTATTCCTGAGCGCCTCTGTATAGAGCGTGCAGTACGACTGATGCAGAACGGTGGTTTCCTGCTGCTTAAGGTAATAAAGAACCTCTAACTTTTGTGACAGAAGGCCCGGTTGGCAGGTCTCCATTTCTCGAAGACACTCGCAAGCTGTGCCTCGGACGGTGTGGAGAGCCGGACCACCTACGTTATCGTTCGTGTCCTGAATCGACGTGAACAGAAAGTTCAAATAGTCCTCAGCGACTTTCGATCGGTTGGCCAAGCACAACGTGCATATCAAAACATTGGCGATAGCCAGCACAAGGTGGCACTTTAGACTGACGGATTTCTGTGGCGTAAAGTTGAGAATCGACACGAGCTCCTGCGCCGTCTCCTCTCCTGCTGACGTGGTTGGGCAAAGGACCGTGGGATGCTCCAGTAATACAGACAGAAGGAGAATCTAGCATAAAAAGAGGAACAGATCATTCATAATCCTACATAAAGCTCAAAAACACAACCGCAAATAAATAAAACGTGACGGCACCTGTTATCAAAAACACACCTTTAACTGACAATTCCTGTGCTCGCTGATATTTTCACCTTTGCCCTTTAACTCTAAAAAACATTTATTTATAATATGTTCCCAACCTTTCGGATGTCATCTAATCAGCTTGTAATCCTATCTATTCTTCATGACATTTCTGCTATACCTGTGGCTTCTTATTTTTAGTTCATGGACAAGCTTTTCTGACGGTTTGTGTTTGCTGTCTTGTTGCTGGAATACATTACCTTTCATTTCAAACCTACTGGAAGACATACTGTATATCGTAACATTTGTTTGATACAAGGCTCTCGATTCCCCACATATCGAACAAAACGTTTCAACAGATGCATTAAATTCGTCACCGCAGACTATTCATGATAAAATACGGCTTATATCATGAGGTATAACAGATAATCGTGTGACTCTGACAGTACAGCTAGTTAACAGCAAGATAAGAAACGCCACTAGTGAGTCATACCGTTACAATGCTAACGGTCCAGATGAATCACACAAACACTCAATTTATCGTACCGTTATCATGTTGAATGTTTTAATCGGTAGAGAATGGAAACCTAAGGCAAAAAATATTCAGGAGGTGCTTCCTTTTCCTATATCGAAAAATATAATCATATCACATCAAATTAGATTTTGTGTGTATCACAATGTTTAAACCCCTATAAAATATGGGAACCTTTTGCATTTTACTATGCAAACTAGAGATCGACCAATGGATCGGTTTGGGTGATTAATCTGCACCGATAACAGACTGCTTTACCTATCGGTTATCTGCAAAAAACCACACCGATAGTTTTTCCTGGTTGCTGTCATTATACGATACAAGAGCGTCCTCTAGCATGAAATAAAAACTATCGCTGGCAAATATTGTTGTGCTATTTGAAGTGTTTTTGATTCATTTTGGACGTCTCTATTGTTATTTGTTATTTGGAGTGTTATGATTTGGTTCAGTTTGGATGTATATCTTATTTACTTTAATATTTATTCATAATTAATATATATTAATATTTATTTCATTTAAAAATGTACAGGACATTTTTACGGTTCAGTCAGTACTTTTTTTTGTAATAAGGTTCAGGAACATTGTACTTTGTGCATTATATTTTCACTCAGTATCGATTTTAAAAACGATCGCTTGATTTAATCAGTTATCAGAGATGGTGAGTTCGAATCCTAGCACTGCGGAAGGCCATTAAACCCTCAACTGCTCAGTCATATAAAAAGTCGCTCTGGATAAGGGCGTCTGCCAAATGCCATAAAACAAAACATCTCAAACTCTTATATATCATTGTATTATGGTTGCTGTTTGTAATTTTAATATTAAAGAAATAATAATAAGAAAAATTCACGTGTTTTTGACTTACCTTCTTACTGTCATTTGCTTTGTCATCCCTCAGTTTGTCAAGAAGTTCAGCTAAAAAAGTCTCAGAGGTGGTGCAGGACATAAACTGAGTCGGACTCAATAAAAAAGAGGGAATTCTTTGATCCCAGGATGCCATGATGAGGATTGTGATGTTGGTGGAGCTGTGTAATAATAATTTTTTAAAAAAGGTTGTTGTTTAAATTAGCTGTATGTTTACTAACCGTTCGTTTACTCTAAAGGACACAGAAGAGCTACGACCGAAGAAATGCACCCTAGCGCACTGAACAGTATGTGAGAATAGTACACGAGTCTTCCTTTCTTATACTACTTAGTACACAAGTATGTGTACATGCTGAGACGGAGTGCTTTAACGTGCACCAAAAACAACTTAATAACGCCACAGAATGCATACTTACAACTACAGGATGCTTCTCACTTACATTTAGAAGACTTTCACTTTAAAACTATTAATGAAATGTGTAGCTTTAGGACTGATTTGACACTTTAAATCCACTCTCCACTTCTCTCCTCGGTCGCCATAGCTCACCATGTCATGTGATCGCGCTTTCATGTCACGTGAATCTCCTCTAGTAATGAACAGGATTTACAGTATATTTTCTATTTTCTATACCTTCATATAAGCCATGGCATGTATAATACACTAAATATATTATATCAGACGCTAAAATGTAATTGATATGGCATATGGCATACATTTAACCAAGAAAAAGGTCAAATGCAAAAAAGACTTTGAATTTGTTTAAAAAAAAAATAGACAGAAAAGAAAAAACGCTCTACTGCCACCTTTTGGCTATTTGAAT
>JAOUWY010000038.1:2773740-2784417 GCA_025728095.1 Prietella phreatophila
ACAGTATTTTATATGGTTTATTTTATTTTAAAAAATTTATGTATGTTTTTTGTTTTTATTTAATGTGTCCAGATGTTAAGATTCTAGTGTATACCTCACATTCATTTAAAACTTTGGTTTTCAGTTGAGATATTTTGGGGGCAGAGTAAAATAATGGAAAGTGAAGTCCTTTCTGAGATCCACCATCTTTCCTCTCTGAGCTTCTATTCCTGAGATATACATCTGAAATGAAAATGCCTTCCCTGTACATCACCATGTCCTTATTCCCAGAGATGCTCTTCATCCCTCATGGGATAGAAAAAGTATTTTCTTTTACACTGCAGCTCTGTAAGAGTGCCTGCATTAATAAGGCATCAAAGTGAATAGAATATCCATGCAGTAGAAAAACACCACACTACCACCTCCTATACATAATCTCATATTTATCTGGCTTCTATGGATATAATTTACAAAATATACATTAGCATGATTACATCAAATTCTTATAATAACCATTGTTTCAAGCATACAAATCTTGTGCACTCCAGTCCAAATGTCTTGATAAGTCCTCTCAGTGAAGGCTATTGGTGGTCTCTGCTGGTGTAATCTTCCATTACTTCTTCAGCACACCTGGTGATGATTCTTTTCCACAACTACACATTAGCCACAATCTTTCTTAAGAAGGCACCCAAACCCCCACCACACTCTCACATAGACCTTTTGATGTATATTGTTTTGTCTCAGTCACACATACCCACAGCCGTACAATATTTACAGCAACAAAACAGAAAAATAAGCAACTACAAAACATGCTTGGGTTATGGTGACTGCTGGTTTTGTCTCTCGAGATTAAAAATGAAACAATGGAGTACAGCGAGAGACAATATATGTACTATGTCCAAGACAGAATAGGAACAGAAATGATCAACTCAGTTACATTTTGCCAGGATGAAAGAATAATATTTCTATATTTTTTCACAATGTGAAATAACTAACCAGAGTTCTTGTGCTTACTGATACAATTAAAATTGGGCTATTTAACATTACACTAACACTGATGATACATAAATGTTGAACAACTGGAAAACCTACATGACATGAATTACATGGCTGTAATATTTGTGTTCTGTACATGGTAATTCATTCCATTTATGTTGATGTTTATGCTTAAATGGTTCCTATACTTTATTCTTTTTTTTCTTTTTTTAAATATGTGGTAATGGTTGCAGGCTGTGCTAGAAAAACAGATGATAAATGCTCCAAATAGGACACCAAATTTTTTGCTTCCTTGTTCATTACAATAGCTGGATAGTCATGATATGAATAGCAAACTGCGTCCTCTGGAAAGCCATGTCTGTTGGAAAAGTATCTGAGGTGCTTTGAGTGTGCTGAGAGTCTTGGGCATTGTGTGGAATAATATAAAATGGAAAGAAGAGTAGATCTCGTCTCTAATTTGTTGAGGCAAAGATCTTTCCATGGCCATGTCCACCCAATCACACAAAAGTGTTTCTGCTAATTCTTACAATTTGACCAAGTTGATAACAGAAATGGTGAAATGTTCCCTAGCACAATCCACTCTTATTGTCTTCTGCTAAATGAGACGTCATCCTTGTAATGACCAGTGATGGCAGCTCATAGCTTTTATGGGTCAATGTGGAAGTTGAGCAGCTTGTCTGAGTGCAGGGTGTTGAGGGTGCGTAAGTCTGGCAGACGCAGCAACAGCTTGGGGAAAAGTGCACTGTCATCAGGATGACGACGGTAAACCAAGGCTCGCAGCGCCCGTATCAGACTCTCCTGTAACTGCTCCACAGCTGCCGTGTCAGAAACACCAGTTCGGTCTATGGAAAGAGCAGTATAATCAGAATTCATGTCAGATTCAAAGTAATTGATTAGTTAGAAGTTCTTAACCCTGAGTATTTTCTGATTATTTTGATCAAAATTGTTGAATAAATGTGGTCAAAACTGACCCAATGAAAAAATGTTGTTGTTGTTTGTTGTTGTTTTTTTAAATGAAATATGAACATGTTCAGTACTTTGGCCCCAGTTAATTGTTGCATCTCTTATTTGAAGTTATACCAATGTTCTGAGTGTCCATTTCAATAAATCTAATGTATATTTCTAATAATAGACAAAAAAGATATTGGGTAATGGATGGATCTTGTATAGTTGTAAGCTGGACATTTAAAACAGCAACATCCAACATCACTTTAGGGTTGTCTTTAACATGTAACAGTGGGAATTTTGTAGTATTGTTTCTATTTTGGTGTCACTAATTATTGAAGACTAAAGCTTTAAACGAGAAATGATTTACATAAGTTTTAACATGTATATCCCTATCTGTATCTCACACAGAATTCAGTGTTTGTCTGTAGTTTACCTGCAGAGACTAGGACCACTGCCATGAAAAGTGCCATCTCATCAGATTCCAGGCTGAGCGAGGCCAATTTCTCAGAGAAGTCAAACATGGCATCCAGCAGCGAGCCCATACCCAATGTCCGCAGTGTGGCCAGGGGGTAGGCCTGCCCATTTAGAAATGTCACTGTCCGGTCCTTTGGGTTAAACAGTGAACAGAACCTTACCATCAGCACCTTTGAAAAAAGAAAACAGAGAAAAGTTTGAAAATGTACCCATGCAGAAGCTGAAGAATACTTACACATGAAGAATAATTATTCATAATTAAGTAGACGTCAGACATAGAAATCAGGAGTAAATATGGCTAGAGAGATTGGAATTAATGAGACAAGGCCATCAAGATCAGCCATGTGTACCTGAAAGGTACCCGCTTTGAGCAACATGATCTGGTCATGTTGGCACAGGTCTTGAAACCCTGGGATGCCCTTGGCGAACTCCACCACCTCCCGCACTGCAGGGGTGAAACACTGAGAGAAAGATTCCCACACCTGCTGGCTTGAGACGCCTGGCGCTGAAACTGGGCACGCATTCAGAGGGCAAGCCTAGAGAGACAGATCAGGGGAGAAAATAAATTGAGACTTCGAAAATTCACAGCATTTCCATATTTGCAAGGTAAACCCTCTCTTAAGTCAGTTTAATAATAAATAATATACCACTTAAAGTTAGGACAAATTCATTTAAAACTTTGGTCCAAGTTGTAAAGAAAATTCATCACAACACTACAATTTAAAGGCACTTCTCACCAGTACTTTGGAGCCTGCGACCAGCTTCCATGGGCATGAGGTCTTAGCCTGCATCTCCCCAGCTGCATACCTATTGCCATAATTGGCCTGCAGAGATGGGTTAACTGTAGAGTGGCACGGGATTTGATTGGATGGAGCATGGTTTTGATAGTGACCGTTATCCATTGAGGATATTGGGCATTTGTTTTCATTGGGCATTTGCTGTCCAGGGCAGAGACCAGATACTGTGTAACCCACAGGTACACCAGAGTGATATGTTGCAGGACTATTGACATGGGAGAAGCTGCTTTCCTGAGAGGTGGCGCTCTGAAAGGAAGTTGGCACACTGCTGCCGGTGTTGATGCCAGCTGCCCTCTTTGTCAGGCGTTCGGGAGCACTTGGGAAGATGTCCTGATAGGCTTTTGCCATGGAGACAATAGTTTCTTTGGGCTGGATCTCCATAGGGCTAGCTGGGGGGTCACAAGGAGGGGAGGAGGCCATGTTCAAGCTGGCTGTCTCATTCAGGCTGTTCATGTAGCTCTGCATTTCATCCAGCAGCCTCTGCTTCTCGCGTTTAGGGATGCGGCCAAAGCGTACAGCTAAGAGAGGCACAAAGAAGCATGGATTTCAGTGTTAAATGATTGAGTACAATTGCTAGATTACTAGGTATAAAGTAGGGGTAGGTTGAAAATGGGAACTTTGAGAATGGTGTAAAATTTACACATTGTACTTTACATGAAATAGCAAAATGCATGCAACTTCAGATTGTGATGGGCTACTTAATATGCTCATTTGATCTTTTTTCAGCCAGGTTGGTTCCATTAAGATATTCGAATCTTTTTTTCAGAGAAAACGTGACCAGATATGACCGAAAGAGCAGATCCTCTTATAAAAAGAACCTCTTATTTGTTCCTCTCTCATATTCTAAAAATATCCATCAGCCAGTTAAGCTAAAAATAGGACCCATGCCACTGTATACTGCCCCTGCTCATTCTCCTCTCACTCCCTCATTCGACCAGTAAATAGGGCAGTAGGTCAGGCAAAACGTGGTGTCAATGCCATAGTGAGTGGATAAAAAGACTGATGCCCATTAGAGCCAGGGTTCATTGGACTGGATCGGAGCGAGAGCAGAAAGAGAGGAGAGAAGGGGAGAATAAAGAAAAGAAAGAGAAGAGAGAAATAAAATGTAAAATATTTAAATAAATAATGGATAATATAAAGAATGGAACAGAGGAGTAGAAAATTGAGAGAAGGATGAAAGAGAGAAGATATAGAAGGATAGATACAAGATATATGAGATCAGCATGAGAGAAGAAAAGAGAACTGTGGAGAGAAAAATCTAAAAGAGAACAGTACACAAGTGGAGTCCGATGAAGAAAGGAAAACACAGTACCAGAGCAGGTGCTTAGAGGATGTCTAGGCTAAGAGATAAAAAATGTACAATTTTGACATGATTTCGCTTTTGCAGAGAAATGTCACATATTGTACAATTACAAATGTGTGAAGGTCCTAGCATGATTCATTTATTTACAATTCAAAATGTGCTATAGCTGCTACCTGTTCCTTTAAAGGTACGTTCACACATACAGAGATGTTATTGCTGCAAGTCGCCAATTGCTGTATTATGAAGTCGCCAGTAGGCTTTCCAAGTACTTTTTTGCCATAGTAGCATTTATCAGCGGGTGATGCATGTAGCATTCCACTTTTGACAAGAAGTCAAGTTGTCTTGCTGCGAAAACGAAACTTTCTGGAGGGAGAGCGTTTGTGTATAAAATTCACCAGCGTATATGTGCATTGTATCCTACGAGATGAAGGAGAAGCAGTGTGAGCTCTTTTCCATTGCAGCAAAAGCGCAAGCGCAAGCGCCGGACTGTCTGGGTCCACGATGCAATTCGGACAGGCAGGCACCATGATGGATCACGGATCGCGTGCGCTCTATTGTCTTCGCTCCCATTGGTAGTCGCTGCACAGTCGCACCGAATTAACATAAAGTTCAACTTTTGGGACACACCCACATCTAGCTATCTTGCAACGCCTGCCGTCGCTCATGTCCCCAAAAGTCGCCCACTCTCATTGAAAACGAACGTTCCCCGGTCGCGTTGTCTCTGCAAGTCGCCGTCTGTGGGAACGTACCTCGACTCTACCATTTCGTGTTTTTTCCGGAAACGAATAGAAACGAATAAAAACGAATAAACGAATGGCAACAACTCAGAGCAGAAATTTAACTCAAATGTTTAGCGCGTTTCCTTGCGCAACAGATTTCATTCGCGATCGTTTTACAGCGTAAAAACAATATGCTACGATAAGTCCAAATATTTGGCGCAGATACTGTAGACGAATCATTTCGGGGTAGCTGTTGTATGAAAGGTTGCATCATGTTCAGTGTAGTCATGCGACCTGAAACATCGACCGGTATTGTATTAGCAGACGTCCGAGCATTTACAACGAATTTGATCTCAATCCAAGAAAACGCTAATAAACTGTACCTTTTCCTTTGTCCTTCTTTTCCTGCGTAATAATGACTCGTTTCTTTTCATATTTATACTTATTACTTACATACAGTGACATCTTGGTGTTTTTTTTTGTCTGTCCTTACAAGAAGATGCAGATTATATGGCCATACATGGAATACACATAGGTAAGGAATGTTTCTCTCTTCAATCTTATCTTCTTATCTTAACTGCTTCCTTTATAAATCTAAAACCCTGCTTTAAACCTGAAGGAGTTTTTTTTTTTTTTATCTGGACTCTTGTGCACTAAAATGCTACAACAGAGCTCCTTAATGCTGCTTAATCTGCCCCATGGCACATATCCATCTCATGATACATTCGTCCTTTCACAGCTGCTTAGACAGCCTCATTAGTTCTTGATTTATGTCGATCTGGTTTGAGTATTCATGTTAATTTGGAGCGCTTTAATAGCTCCAGACTGGGTGCTTTGCTCTGGTCCATTGGTGATAAAGAGCCTCGACGAGCAGGGGCAGGGCGAGTGAAGCGAAGCAGCCAGGCAACGGTACGAGTAAAGCAGAGGCTCTACATTTCTTTCTTTTCTTATTTTTCTTTTTCTTGCTGGCTGGCAAAACATCAGCTTGTCCACAGCAGATCTCAGGCACAGACGCGATGGCCAAGCTCGCATCAAATCCCACAGCGACCCCTTCGACAAACATGCTCAAGGCATTACTACGTGGCCGATTCGTGACGGGCTCATTTTGGGGTAGGCCAAAAAGCTGTGATTTATCGCAGCGATGGTTTAGGAACTACGTGATGGAAAACGGCACGATTCCTCGACGCACACGGAGAGCTTTTGGTAGCTTCTATAAATCTGCCTTTGAAGCACAGAGACGGTGTTTACAGCGATCATTGCGACGCAATCAGATACGACCGAGAGCATAGTGGAGAATGTGAAGGGTCACGGAGAAAAGGGGGTGGGTGGGATATTTAAGCGACCTGGAAAAGGTATCAGCAGATCCCAATAATGTCCAGACATGGAAAGAAAAAAGAAGAAGAAAAAAAGGCAGTATTTACAAACCAGATTATTTAATCAGTATGCAGTCTAGCAGGAGCCAAGACACAAATGCACGGTTCAGCAGTCCAGATTGCTTTTCTATTTCTCCAGATCCTTTGGATGTTTTCAGTATCAGGTAGCCGCAGCATGTGTGCATTAGTTAGTGTGCACTGGGTTAGAAGACAACCCAAAGGGCTTCATTCACCAGATAATGGGTTTACCATACAGGCTGATGCAATCGACAAGTTATGGTCATTCGCTCGTTTTTTTGTCGGACGCCAACGACAGATGAACTTCACAAAGAAGCATCACGCAGACTTTGAATTAAGATGTTTCAGTTCATATCGTTGCAGTTCCTTTCCTCCCCCTCCAGACCGGATCCCGCAGGATGGGATGTGGTGTCTGTCTGTTTTGGTTCTTGAGTTCTGGGTTAAATCGATGCTGGTGATGTAATAGATCTCATCTGCCAAGCTCAAGGTAGACAAGGGTAACAGGAGTACCTCAGGTCTGCCGTATCAGTGCATCGAGGTTTACAAGGCCAAAAGATTTCTTTTTGTTTCTTGTTCAAGTTTTTGTTCCGAGAAAACTGGATTCTTTTTATTTATTTATTTATTTATTTATGTATTTTTACTAGGGGTGAATCTCAGTCTTTCAGACAGTACGATACAATAAAAACAATACCATAAGCCACATACCGATTTGATACACTTAAATACGATTCAGTTCAGGATTGATGGGATTTGATTCAGGCCCAAACCGTTATGATTCAGTTGGAGACTGTTTTTATGTGGAATATGAATCTCCATCTTTCAGAAGATATAATACACATCACGATACGTCATACATGATACAATACGAAAAATCATACATTTAAACACGTGATGATTCGATACGTTTTAAACCGGTTCGTTTCAGCACCGGTACAATTTGATTCAGGCCCAATCCGATATGAATCGGTTGGAGATTCTTTTTTTCCCCATGGGGTGTGAATCTCCCACTTTCAGACGATACAGTGCGCATGTCAATACACAATATACGATAAAATACAAAGAGGGATACATAACCAGTTATGTAACATTTCGATACACTTCTATATGATTCATTTAAGTGCCGAGAGAATTCGATTCAGGCCTGATGCGATATGATTCAGTCGGAGACTCTTTTTTACAAGGAGTGTGAATCTCCGTCTTTCAGATGATGCAGTATACATCAGGATGACAGCATATGATACAATACGAAAAATAATACATTTAACCAAGTGATGATTTGATACGTTTTAAAACGATTCGTTTCAGCGCAGATACAATTTGATTCGATCCGATATGAATCGGTTGGAGACTCTTTTCCCATGGGGTGTGAATCTCCCACTTTCAGACGATACAAAACAGATCAGTACGTCTATACAATACTAAAAAGGATTCAGTTAACCAGTAACATTTCAATATGCTTAAATATGATTCAGTTCAGCGCCAATACGATTCATTTCAGGCCTTTTTTTTTCCAAGGGGGTTCAATTCCAACCTCCACCCTTTGTCCGTGGTGTTTGCAAGTTCTCCTTACATTCATGGGTTTCCTCTGGGTATTCTAGCAGGAGTAAAGGACCTTTCAAGTTTATTGTGCTGCAGGATCAACTACAAGTTCTGACCAATCCACATAAATTATTTCACTCTGACTCTCTTTTTTCTATTAGAACTCAGCTTTATTTATTTGATTTTTTAAAATTATTGCTTTATCTCTGTTAAATATTCTCTCCAAAAACAACAAGGCAAAGATACATCATGCTTATCGTGTTCTTTAGAGTACATGCTCAGAAGATCGTTCAGTAAGGAACCAAAGGTAGCAGGAGTACCTCAGGTCTGTAATATTGGTCCATTGAAGTTTCTAAGAACAACATCCATCCATCCATTTTCTGAACTGCTTATCCTACAGGGAGCCAGGAGCCTATCCCAGGGAACTTGAGGCACACATTCACACACATTCACACACTACGGACAATTCGGAAATTCCGATCGGCCTAAAATGTCTGTCTTTAGACCGGGGGAGGAAACCGGAGTACCTGGAGGAAACCCTTGAAGCACGAGGAGAACTCTGCACACTAAGGGCGGAGGCGAGATTTGAACCCAGAGGTGCTAGGCAAATTTGCTAACCACTAATCTCTATTAGAACTCAGCTTTATTTGTTTTTATTGCCCTATCTCGGTTCCAAAATCCACAAGCCCATAATGGATCGCCGTCTTCCATGTTCTCCTGTGTGCTCTCGAGGTCATTACATGAGGAACCTGATCCAAAACACCAAAGTTTCTCTAGCATATAATAAGAGAGCAAGACGGTTCTACCCACGGATCCCTCTAGACGCTGTTATAGTAAGCTTCACTTCTGCTTCTTCCCACAGCCAATGTGGTGAGAGCTCAGCTTTGGTGCAGGTCATGCATGAAGCAGACATAAGCCTGGCCAGTTGGGTTGGCATCTTCTAGTTGTTGCTGTTTATGGAAACTGGTTGTGTGGTCTGGTCTCTGGACATGTCTGGAAGAAGCGTTTGGTCAGGCTCTCTAATTTATAGAAAGCCTAACGCACAGTCATAATCATGTCATGAGCACCATTCAGCAGCTGGTATGAGGATATAGAGGCTCCAGCATGTTTTAGTAAACAAGATGGGGGAGGGGGAGGGGGTGGTGGTAATTGTAATCTGTATCAGTTTAGTGCTCAAAATGTCTGTATCTGCATCTGTATTTGGGTTTACACCTGAAGGGGGTGTGCCCTTTAAAAGAATATGAACGCAGACAAGAAGCATGGTGTGTGAATCTGGCTCAGTTCCTCAACTCAACAGCTACATCACTCCAGGTCATCATTTGTCGTGAGATTTCGCAACCGCCGCATGCCGGATAAGTCACAAGAAGTAGTTATAAACCCCAAATTAAGCGTGAACCTTTGGGAAATTTTTCTCCAGACGTCGTGTCAGAACAACTCGTACGGCAAATATCATAACTAGATTTGAAAATACGTTTTGTCGGCTGCCTGACCGATTTCCACGGGGCATGTCACAGTCTTGAATGCCGAGCCACTTTGAAAGGCCAAAAACGCTCGTGTCGTTTCGTAACCCGCCCGAATTCCCAGCGCAGCGCACGAACAGGGTGTATTTCGGCATTTCGAGAAAAGCTCCTGTATGCCTTTCCTTGAAAAGGATTGTCTAAAGCTCTCCGAGCACTCACATATAATCCAGGATTATGTCCAAAAAAAAAAAAAAAAACCCACAGGTTATTCTGTTTAAAAAAAAAAAAGTGAAAGAAAGAAGTACGACTATCTGGAGAGTCGGTGAGAGAATCAATCTGCGCAGATTAAAAAAATATATATTGGTTTAATTATTCTCCTGTCAGGGCTTGCTAACCTCAGATTTATTTGCGCAGAAGCTCTGTCTAGCCTCGGGGCCCGGTTGTTATTCTCCGCACAGGACAGAGATGTCTGGAACAGTTTAAGGGATTCAGTTAGATTGATATCGGTGTGGCCAATCAGCTATGTATTTGTGCTGTGGCTACTGCGTCTGTGGGAGTGTGAGACATGCTCGACATGTGTTCATCAGTTTGTGGAAGAGTGTCATGCTCACGCTTACGACCTGGAGTCAAACGCAGAGCAGAACAGCTGACACTTCCTTAAAGTGCATCTATTATGCTTTTTCAAACATTACCGTACATGTACTGTAGTGTGTTATAGAGCTGTTTGTCAGTGTAAAAAATCTGCAAAGTTTCAATAATCAAAGCGCACGGCAAACGGAGTTATCGACTCCGGAAAGAAGGAACCGATTCGGAACAGCTGAAACGACTCGTTAGTGATTCCAGACTTTACTTCCTGTACAGACCTACGTAGGTTCGTTACAGAAAAAAAGCCCCGCGTCTGGTCTTCATCGGCCGATCGCCGGCAGCGCTCGACCGATCACGACAGACTGGGACGCCTGACCAATCAGACCAGAGTATGCTCTCGGAAAGGAGGAGTTTAGAACGAATCCTTTAGGACGAATCATTTAACGAGTCGTTTGTGACACTGGGGGTTGGGGGGAGGTGGGGAGG
>JAOUWY010000038.1:2795837-2806145 GCA_025728095.1 Prietella phreatophila
TGTGATGGACTGGCACCCTGTCCAGGGTGTGCCCCGCCTTGTGCCCCATGCTCCCTGGGATAGACTCCAGGTTCCCCCACGATGCTGAAAAGTATAAGGTTCAATGAACAATAAAGCTTTATAAATTAGTTCAATAAATGAACAAAACTATAAATCTGTAATCATTTTGCCGTATTTAAGGATGTAAGTGGGTAAGTATTCCTTTAAGATCCTGTACTGTTTTCTCATTTCCACAGACACGACCCGTGAGCGCAGAGAACGCGAGAGAGAAGGCGTGGACTACCATTTCGTCTCCAGACGGACCTTCGAAAAAGATATCCTGAACCACGAGTGAGTCTCAACGCCGCGTATATTTACATTTGCAAACGAGATCCTTCCAGAGTGCGACTCGGATCAGTGTCATTCGTTTTCATAAGAACAATGTTCTAATTTCTACGAATTTGCCTCAAAGTCCGTGCTTTGAGGGCTAACCTTTGTCCTGTGGCACTCCTGGGATTTGAACTCACAGCCCTACAATTACTAGCATAGAGCCGTAACCAGTCTGTATCCAGGAAGGTTTGAATTCCATTCGTATAATTAGGTTCTTAAAATCATTTTTCAACACTGGATCTAGCGAAACATGCAGTTAACCATTTAGAAACGTGTTTTAAGGCTCTTACAGGAGGGACACGGCCGAAAGTAACCCGGGTTGAGTTTAGAATTAGCAAATACACCAAATCTAGATCTTCGTATATTAATGAACAGTTTCCCTTCACCAATATTCTGACCAATCGCTCTGCTTCAGACTTCAAAGATTCTCCTGGAATTCGCATCGCGCACGCTTTAGAGTCGTGACGTTCGTGACCAGAAACTGACAGGAAATATCCACTTGCCTGGATTTCACTCGAAAGCAGACGGAAAAAGTCTAAAGCATGCACAAGCGGTGTCGCGTTCTACTGAACGGATGGACTATTTTTACCGTCCTCTGCGGTTGGAATCCGTATTTTTGTTCCTTGTTCATCGGGACGTGGAGCGAGTCATCGTGGTACAGTCTTCCAGTAGAGCAAGCAGCAGAACCCGAATCGGACCGTACCAGAACAGAGGACTAAAGCGAAGCCTGTGTGTTGAATTTTCTGCAGTACATTACATTCATCTCCAATAAGCAGAAGAATATCCAGAGGTACGGTTGGAGCCAGGAATGAACTTTGGGAATGGATGAGGAAATATTCATTCGGTGATCTTCAGTAACCACTTTGTCCTGGTTAGAGTCGTGTGTGGCGAATTCTAGCATATCGAACGATCCTGGGATATGAATTAAAAGACCTTTTCTGACAGTTCTACTGAAAATGATTCAATCACATGCTAGTAATAGAGTGAAAATAAATACATCTTTACCCGTCAGTTCATGCAGTTACTGCTTTTGCACATAGCTAGCGTACATAGCTAGCTGTAGTTAGTAGCTTTCAAACAGAAACGGATGCAGAAATGCATGATTCTGATTGGTCGATTCCTGTTTCTCATCCAGAGCAAGTAGTAGCCAATGAAATGTGAGTAAACAAAGAAAGAGACGCGTCGATTCGATGTGGGGAAATTCAGTATGGAGGATGAGTTCGTTGACCTTTTTACGAACATCACTATCGCGACGATTTTTGACGCGTATTGCATATAACCATCTGCGCTATATGTGTTCACAGCACTGCACTTTTCCCACATTTTCTTATGTTACAGCCTCATTCCAAAATGGATTAAATTCATTATTTTCCTCAAAATTCTACAAACAATACCCCATAATGACAACGTGAAAGAAGTTTGTTTGAAAGCCCTTTGTACAGAAGTATTGACAGCCTTTGCTCAACTCTTTGTTGAAGCACCTTTGGCACCAATTACATCCACGAGTCTTTTTGAGAATGATGCTACAAGCTCGGCACACCAATTTTGGGGCCGTTTCTCCCATTCTTCTTTGCAGGACCTCTCAAGCTCCATCAGGTTGGATGGGGAGCATTGGTGCACAGCCGTTTTCAGATCTCTCCTGAGATGTTCAATCGGGTTCAAGTCTGGGATAGGCTCCAGGTTCCCTGCGACCCTGAAGAAAGAGTAAGTGGTAGAAGATGGATGGATGGATGGATGGATAATGAATTGAATCCATTTTAGAATAAGGCTGTAACATATCAACCTGTGGGAAAAGTGAAGCTCTGTGAATACTTTCCGGATGCACTGTATGTTACGCAACTAGATATAAGCATTTGGAACTGTCCTAAAATATTTCAGGAAGGTTCGACCCTGAAATTCCGTCTGCCCAAGAGCTCCGACGTTGAAAGTCCAAGACGTTGGTGTCAGAGACAAAAGAAGCACACTTTAAACCTCTTGCACAACAATAAGCAATTTCAGGTCATCATTTAAAAAAATCTATATTCCTACAGGAATATGATGGAAAAATTGCACCCACTGTAAGAATGATTCATGCGCCGTGAAATGCGTCTCAAAATCGGATAATCCAGGGATTCCAGTGCCAGAGCGACGAATTGGCTTGTTTTCTGCGCTAAACTGACAATCTTATGGAAAACGTTGCATTTTCATGCTTTATCTTCCTCACGAGGCTTGTACAGGAAGTTTTGGCACCCGCCCTCCAAAGAGATGGCCCAGACAGGTGGCTCCAATTTAAAATGTAACATTGCAGATTAGATAAAAGCCGCACAGTGCCAAAATGTCTGGAAGCATGATCTCCTGAAAGTACGCTACGACCTACTTCAAATGATCGCGCTACCCGCGTACGGTGGAAGCTGGAGCATTATTATCTCAAAACGTGAAACCAGAACACGAGATGAGAGGAGTAAGATGTGGCAGCTCGACGACGGTTTGGGCCGTTTCCCAGTTTCCCCTCGCCGCGTACATGCACGTTTAGATCAGACCGAGAGCTTTACGTGCAAGCGGATGAGTGCGGCGAAACTGACCACAGTCGAATCTGGCTGCAGTTCATATGACATGCGAGCATTCCGGCTCCAGTTTCCACACTTTAACAGAGATCTGTCAGTCAAAGGTGATGACGGATCGGGGGCCGAGCTCAGGATTATGTGTAAACTTCCTAAAGCTCTGGATATTCTTGTGTCGACACGGTGTCACGGGTACAACTCTGTAAGGTCTGGCACATGCAAGTTAGGAGACGTTAAAGGCATAGTCCTTGATTTTGGTCAGTGGTCATTTTCGAACATCAAAAGCCGAACCGATCCAGACTAGAACATTTGAAAGCTCGTGCAGGAAATCGGGTTTTCTGAATTGGCAGGCAACATGATTGACAGGCAAGTGGACACGCCTCCTCGTCCTGATTGGTTAGATGTTCGCACTTCTGGGCAGATATTTTTCAATTAAAAATGTAACAAAAATAGCATCCTGTCTTTAAAGTTGTAGACTTCACCTTTAAGGGTAAGACCTTAAAATGGGTGGGTTTAATGGCTGTAGCTTTTCTTTGGTACTATATCCATATTAAAGCCTAGAAAACTATTTATTCTGGCTTAAATTCCTATCCTGAATTTCCTCTCTGAGCACTGAGAAGCTCAGATTTCACGTTTTGTTTTGAGTTTTTTTGCTAGTGTTTCTGGTCTAGTCCTGACTCCGCCCCCCTGTCCTGTCATTGGTGTGTTTCCCGATTGTGTCCGGATCTTCAGTGTTAAACCCTTCATTAGTTTGTCTTTTAAAAAAATCCCTGTTGTGTCTCGGTCACATTGCACGGGAATTACTACGGCACCAGCCTGGATTCGGTGCGCAAGGTTCTAGTGGAGAGCAAGGTGTGCTTTCTGGATGTGGAGCCCCATGTGAGTGGTCGAACCTCAGCTTTAAATGGATCAATGGAAGAGAAGCCCTGTATTATTCCATAACTACTTATTAAAGAGTTGGTACAAACATGCTGATCATGACAAGTCCTTCAGATCTGCTACACACACACACACTTGGAGAGAGAGAGAGAGAGAGAGAGAGAGAGAGAGAGAGAGAGAAGACTATATTACATGTCATGGTTGTTGATTTTGGAGCTGAGGGCAAGGGCAGGAATTATGTCATTCTGGTCGGGGAGCTTCTGTCAGTCCCTCTCCAGTTGGTACATTTCCTCTGGTGTGATTATTTTTCACCAGCTTGTAACATTTATAGCAACATTCTCACTCTATTACTGAACACACACCACAGGCATCATATATGAAATGATGGCGCGAGCCTCACACAGCCCCATCCTGCACTGCCTTGGTCAAATGTTCCATGGAGTTTTTCTCCTCTTCATGGCTTCTTTGTTATTTTGTATCTGGTGCAACGAGGAGAAATGAAACTGCGGTATTAGCAATTGAAACGGCACGACGGCTGACGAGGGAAGCAGGCACCGAAGTCGGCACGGCGCGCGGCCTGAATGGAAACAAAAGCAGAGCTCTCGTCAGCACGGCGGATGCCAGTTTTACGATTTAATGACTAACGTAGCAAATATCTCCTAATATGCTAACCAAACTGTTTTCTCGTCTTGTCTGAAGGCTGTAAAGTTGTTGTACACAACAGAATTCAAACCGTATGTTACGTTCGTCAAGCCTCCAGCGATAGAACAGCTGAGGCTCAGCCGGTGACGAGCGAAAATCCTGGCCAGCTGTGATGAACTGGTGCCAGCGAGGACGTTTATGGTAAGACCAGGTCAATCCGTAATGCTTTAGCCATGTTCGACTATAAAGGAATGTGTCTTTCATTTGTGGAATTGATTTCCTAACAGAAACACCGGACTCTGCAGGACTGTTTAGTACACAAACCGTATCACACATCGGCACGTATTCAAACACTGGGCCTTTGGGGCAGGTGTCTGCCTAGAGGGCTGTCGATGAGCACAGATTTGAAGCGAATCTGTTTCATCTGCAAGGTCCACATTTCCAAAACATCATGGAATATAATATGGTACCGTGTTGAAATAGTCATGTACACACCAGACTTGGAATGCATCTCAGCTACTTTTTGGAGGGGCCTTACTGACTTTTCATGGCAAAGGTCTCCTTTAAAACCACTCCAGGGTGGGATGCAGGTGTTCTTGGAGAACAACGAAACAGGTTCTCCTGCCCTCTGCGCTGGCTTTGTGGGGTTTTTGGTGGGTAGTAAGATGGAAGTTGGGGGGGGGGTGTCTGGATGGAGAGGAGCCCCAATGAGAGCCATATGGATCATGCTGTGATCACTCATGCGGAAGCACCTAAAGCCACCCCAGGGTCTTATAAAAAAATTAAAAAACCTTGAAGGCCATTCCACACATCTGGATCTTTCCAGATTCTGTGATTTAACAAAAACTATTTGAACACTGGACTTTGGTCATGATCTAACTCTGTCCGTCTTTACGGTCTCCTGACCGATCCACTCCAATCCAATACGACACATGATGGTTCAACTACGAAATAAAATACCTTTGTGAGAAAGATAAGGACATATTTATGAGCACGATGGGTCTTACCATAGCGTGTGCAGTTTTGCGAATCCATAAATCGTCATTTTTAAATATGGTGCACGCTATCATTGTTGGACCTAGCGGTAGCCTAACGAGATCCACATTAGCTGCATTAAACTTAGCCGCGCAGTTCATTAATTCCGAAGCTAATTCTGTACAGCTGTGTAACTCATCTCTCCCACACTTTACAGGAAGCAGACTTTGAGGGTATGATCAACACCGCGCAGGAGATGGAGGACAAATATGGCTACTTATTCGAGAAGATCATCATCAACGACGATTTGGCCATGGCCTTCACTGAAATAAGAGCTGGACTGAAGAAGCTTGAAAAGGAAAGGAACTAGAGCCCCAAAATATGGGTTTAAAAACGGTGACGTGTCATGCATAAGCTTTGCATTTATCGTCAGTATTAACCAGATATGGAAAAAGTATGTAAGATTAGTAACGTTTGTTACTAATTAGTTACTCGTTTGAGAAGATAATCTTCAGTGATGATCCAGACCCGGGTATTTAATGAAAACCCCAACTAAAGGACACAGACTGGATCTCAAAACGGTTTAAACTGCGTAGTTATAGGAACATAAATCAACAACATGATAGTGTCAGGACGTGGAGTCGCTGTTATCCGCCTGAAGTTCATTCTTTTCCTGACCTGGTTTATTCCTCTTCAATGTATTCCTTTATTAAAGACATGTTCATATCTGATTTCTTTACATGTATTTTGAGTAAATCCATCCACAACTGTAATTCTTTTCTAGACAATATAACTTTTACATGCTTACTGTGTGGTAAAAGCAGTAATTGTAATTGTAATCTCAACCATTTTGTGTTATTTCTGACTACTTTCCACCATGGCACATTGTTGCCATACGGCAACAATTTACCAACAACTCCCCCTAAACAAAATTATTATTACTATTCTTATTATTTTTAATGTAAATGTAATACTTCTTGCCACAAAGGATAAAAAAAATAAACGACATGTCATTTTTATCCATTTATAGTTACAGTTACTGCTGTGGAAGGCCCTGTAGAGGTTCCTGTGTCGGAAATCTTTGCTTCATCCCTGATTGTTACGAAGCGCTGACGCTGAAGATTCCTTCCATTAATATTTAAGAAATAAAAAATTCACCGTATCTGTAATTACATCGATTGTTTTTTCCATCCGTTTATCGGCGTTCACCGTACAATTCCCTGCGAATGAGCTGTTACTATAGAAACGATGACATATTAGAACGAGCGCATTCATTTCTACCTGCGGATTGCAGCCGCACTGCTTTCAGAGCTGCTGTTCAGGAAAATGAATCAACTTTCTGGCCAAACGCAATCAGAAATCCAACAGAGTTCATATCTTGCGATATTAACTATGACGAGGTTATAGAGGACGAATGCGGCTGCTAATTCTAATATAATCATCTGGCCTTAACTGGTTCTGAACTGGCGGAGCAGAGCAAAGGAAATGGACCGGATTCCGGAAAACATGAGCTTGATGACTAAAACTGTGGAATTCGTGTCACGTGAACCGATGGAGTAACAACCGTGCGATGACTCGTTTTTGTCCCGTTTGGACGTATACGGAGACAGAAGACTGTAACTGAAAGATGATGGCCTTTCCCCATCGAGTTCTTTTGTTTGTTATGATCCCGTTACGTTGTGGGAAATTGATGCGCATTACCGTTGCACTGGAAAGCAAACGTTCATAATGATTTCATGTCTCGATACCGTTCTCGAACGTAAACGCGCTACTCTTTCACTCCCACCGCTTTTCTTTTCTTTTTTTTTTCTTTTTTGTGTACTGCCATAGCTCATGTTTGGACATTAATTGCAAGCAGACCTAGACTCTCCATAACAAGATGTGTTCTCGATTTGGATTAAGTGGGGTAGAGCAAGGCCACGATCATCGCTCTTAACTCGTGACTACAGGAGTGAACTCTGGATGAAGCCCTCTGAAACACATCCAGGTAGCTTCAGTGTACATGCACCAGACGTTTCCATTGAAGCACAGACGCGTTTCCAATTCGCTTCTGATGCTGAGCATGGCCGGAGGCTTACGATGATTTACATGCATCTCGGTCTTCTGCGTAATGTTGCCCCGGTGTTTAGAGTTGGAGTAATTGATGGAGAAATTGATCCATCAGTCCGAAGCACAAAGCACCTCCTGATAGATCAGAATTTGTTTTGTGTGGTTGTACGGAAAGGCAAAAGGGTCAATAGTTATTGAAGTCTTTTGGGGTTTTTCCTCGGAAGAGTTTGATCTGGTAGAGGCGAGCAGAACAGTTGAATTCGGAGCCAGTTGGACTTCTCTAAGCCAGAGGAGGAAGTGCTTAGTATATTAAAATAGAATTAAAGAGCGACTGGGGAGTTAGTTGGGTCACTTTGGCTGGATGCCTGGGTGGGACAATGGAAAGGAAAACCCACTTATATATATATACATATTCGAGCGAGGCCAGAATGAAAAGAGAGTCTAAATTATGTATTGAATTAACAGACTTCGGGTCTCTGATGAAAAAGATCAAGAAAACTGAATCTTTTTTTGTATGTTTATTTAATAATATATCCCTGGAGTTTGATTCCAAATCCTATATGTGGCATTTGACAATCAGACCTTTTCGTTTTTGAGGAATTTGTTGGTAGGAAGTGCTGACATTGGGATTTCAGCAATATTAGCCATAGTATAGATATCTCTCTAAGAGTACGGTTCTAAGTATAATGCTTTACATTTTGAAGAATCCCATTGAGGACCTTTATCCTTATAGATCGAACTATAACTTGGTTATCCAGGTCAACTGGTGGACCACGGTCCGGATTTGTGAAAATAACAATATAGAAATGCTAGCTGTTGTTCAGCGACTCTAGTTTTTAAACATATAAACCGTTCGGTCTTCTGTAGGAGATTCCTTTGTGCGGCCAACCTAGCTAGCTACAGGTCTCAGAGGTAGAACGTGGAACCCTTCAACCACAGGGGCTGGGAAGGTCTGAACTTCAAAGTTCAACCCATGTCTCTTCGGATCCGTATTTGTTTATAGCCATGAGCTATTCACTAATGGTTAAGCTTTACAAGGTAAATGTTGTCACTATTCAGTCATGCTAGTGGCTGTAATTGGACCTTCATCACTGTAAACTATCTGCTGCTAGACAGACTGTATTCATCAGTGTACGCTAGCTGTTAGCAAGCATTCCGTTAGAGTTATTATTAGCATGCTAGCTAACACGTGAGAGATTAGAAATAAGTCAGTATTTGAGCTAATGTTTTCCCACATACTTCGGTTCCTTGGTAAAAGACGCACTGATTGATCAAACTCGAGATTTATCAAAATGTTTTTCTTCTCTTTACTCGTATACTCTTTTAAGTAAAGTTAGTAAAGAGTTTACGCTTTTCTACTTTGAAGAAGACGTTTCCCGGAGGGTGTTATTTGGACGAGTGGGCGCATTTTTCCCCGAGTAAAATAAACAAACATCAGCGTCAGCCGGTGCAATCTTACGTAGGTAAACTCTGGTAATCGATTTACAATCGCTCGGCGCAGGAGAACGTGAGGAGAATGAGCAGAAGATCTGGAGATGCTTCAGATACTGCACGCGTCTGGTTTTGTGAGGAGAATCGGGGTTTGTGGCTTTACGAGAGGTCAGGTTCCTTTACAGGCTGATGTCATCCCTATTAAAAGGCTATCTGACCGGCCAGGCGGGAGTGTTTTGAATCATCCACACGCGCTCTGTTAAAAGAAATAATAAAATAAAAGCAGACATATGCGCTAGCTGAGCCGTGGTCCGTGAGTGTGTTTTTGTCTTACCTCAATAGCTATTACAGTCCCTGTACTCAGCACTGACTGGGGTATGTTATTTGTTTTATTATAAAAGCACGTGACGTGCGTTTGTTGTCTTGTAGTTTAACGAATTGCATCAGTTCCTTAAAGCGTACCTGAGCTCGAGCCAGTACAAAGAAACAATCTTCCATTTTAATGAGAGTGGAACAGGAGTGCCATTAGTGGCCCGCCAGGTGAATAAGAGCGATCCCAGCACTCTGTTTACACGGTCTAATTACTAATGGATAAGGTCATTTGATGTGAATTCATGCGAACTGAGCCAAATATAACACTTTAAGGAGGCCGACGCAGTGTGACGAATGGCGCCTGATTTCTCAACGCGTTTAGCGCAGTCACGGCTCACACCCGTGGAGCAGAGACAGTGATCGGTTGAGCTGTTTACCACATCACACCAGACATTGATCACGCTACTGAAATAGCGAATGCAAACCATTATCAGATGTGCTAAAAAAGAAAAAAATTCATCTGGCCCCGAGACTGAATGGATGAAATGGGTGCCAATGGGCCGCACTTTCTATTGGACAACGTGGTCTGTGTGTGCGTGTGTGTGTGTGTGTCTCTGCTGCCAATACCATGCTACGTTCCAGGACAAGGTTCTTCCAGTAAGTTCTCTCAAAGAAAGGAGTAGAGCTGCTGAACAAGTGTGTAATTATTCAGAAGGTTGGTGGCATTGGGGTTTGTTTGTTTTTTCTTTCTATGAAAAAATTTACAGACTATAGATAAAAACAAGTGCCTCACTTGAGAATAGCGGCATATTAACCATCTACAAAAATAATAATAATAATAATAATAATAAAGCCGGTTTCATTTAACAAATAAAATCTCTGCAACTTTAGATGCACTTTAAGGGCAGTGTGGTTGGATTTCAAAAATACACTGGATATTTTTTTTTTTTTAATGAAATAAATAAATAAATAAAGGGGTGCACGGTTGCTTAGTGGTTAGCACGTTCGCGTCACACCTCCAGGGTCGGGGGTTCGATTCCCGCCGGGGCCATGTGTGTGCGGAGTTTGCATGTTCTCCCCATGCTGCGGGGGTTTCCTCCGGGTACTCCGG
>JAOUWY010000038.1:3013568-3030994 GCA_025728095.1 Prietella phreatophila
AGCTCAGCTCCCCGCATTCACCACAGCTGGTCCCACGTCCCCGGAGCATCCACCATTTGTTTATAATTAGCTCTGGCACCTCTTCACTACTTAGAGAGTGATTGTTTTTTAAAAAGGGGTCTGCTGAGACGCGTGATAGATGGACGCTCGGTGGCTCTGTGGAGCTCCAAACTCCAGTACCCACAATCAGAGTAGAGGACATTCCTCGCGAGCCACTCTGGAGCCGTGGCTGACAGACACTCTGATAATAACCTCGGGGAGATAGACAGACACATAGGCTTCACTGGAATCACTCAATTAGAGCGTGATGGGGAAAAGAACAGAAAAAAACCCTCCAAGGAGCCTGAGGTGTCCAAATCCCATGAGCACCAGCGACCGTTTGTTCTCCGGTGATGCTCAATTAATAAGCAGCAGTGTTTATGTGGAGAAGTGTGAGGTGTAAATACACTTTGTGTGGTCCCCGAGGGCTGATGGGACTCAGGCGATGGCAACCCGTGTTTTAACGCAGGCTCACGACTGTTTACCGGCAACCACAACATACATGGGAACACAGCACCGTCGGATTTCTAGAGGAACCCAAGCAATTAATCATTCAGTATTTGGGATATTCAATAGGACAGTGTTTGGAGGATGTCACACAAGACGGTGGACGTCATTAATACATCATCTGTATTTAATACAGCGCTGTTCTCTGCAAACAAACCCCTTTCTAAAAAGTTCTAGACACTTCACGTCACATTTGTGCACGTGATTCATTTATTGTCACACACATTGTGTGATTTCTCCCACAATTCATGTAGGTTTGTGCGTTTGAATTCATTTATTTCCACACAGGTTTTTTACATTTTTTTTTTCCACTTGTGATTTTTTTTTCACACGGTTCATTTTTATTTTAACGTTAAAGGGGTAGTTCACCCAAAATTGAAACTTCTGACATCGATTACTCCCGCTCATGTTGTTCGAAACGAATAAGATTTCCGTTCATCTTCAGAACACAAATGAAGAAATTTTGAAAGGAAACCTTGGAGATTTCTGTCCTTAAGATTTCAGTCCAGTAACCAAAACTTTCACGCTCCAAAAAAGCTCACAAAGGCATCGTAGGAGTAATCCATGTGACTCCAGTGGTTTAAATCCCAGTTTTATGAAGCCATACGAAATATCTTCACTTCTGCATAGATCTCAGACGCACCCGAGCGAGAGAGAAAAAAACGCAAGTCCTCCTCTATGTCGAAATCTGCAGACATCTTTGTTACAAAGATTGTTCTATGTGGCTCGGTTTGTCCACAGCGTCTCTGTTAAACTGCGGTAAACTGTGTGGAGCGCTTCCGGGTCGCGTCGTATCGTGAAAACAAATGCGTGTCATGTCTCGTGTGTCAGTGCAGCTTCGCACATAAAATAAATGGTAAATGGCGCACTTATATAGAGCTTTTATCCAAAGCGCTTTACACTGTGTCTCATTCACCCATTCATACACACACTCACACGGTAGCAGAGCTGCCATGCAAGGTGCTAACTTGCCATCGGGAGCAACTTGGGGTTCAGTGTCTTGCCCAAAGACACTTCGGCATGTGGAGTCACCCGGGCCGGAAATCGAGCCGCCAACCCTATGGTTAGTGGACAACCCACTCTACCACCTGCGCCACAGCCACCCCACATCAATCCTCCAGGATTTCACGATCACAGAAACGAACGCAAAATCAAGGAAGCTCGGCAATATTCGTCGGAGCTTGCGATTTTTCGAAACGAACTCAGATTTTCCATGGATTTGATCGGAAATTCGATTCATATTTAAAAAAGCCGCAGCTAAATCGAACATCAGTGTTCGCAAAAATCACGAAAAAAAAATCTCGAAATTTTGTATGGACTGATAATCACTGATAATGCAGGAGGAAAAAATTGCTTGATATGATTATATGTAATAGGGCTTAGTGGTTAGCACTTTCGCCTCACACCTCCAGGGTCCTGGGTTCGATTCCCGCCGGGGCAATGTGTGTGCGGAGTTTGCATGTTCTCCCCGTGCTGTGGGGGTTTCCTCCGGGTACTCTGGTTTCCTCCCCCAGTCCAAAGACATGCATGGTAGGCTGATTGGCGTGTCTAAAGTGTCCGTAGTGTATGAATGGGTGTGTGAGTGTGTATATAACTGGTATGGACTGGCACCCTGTCCAGGGTGTACCCCGACTTGTGCCCAATGATTCCTGGGATAGACTCCAGGTTCCCCGTGACCCTGATGAAGGAATAAGCAGTAGAAGATGGATGGATGGATGGATTATATGTAATATATATGATTTATCCATAAAGTAGTGCCTTTTAGTAAATTCGCTTTTACATACGTGCATGCACCTGGAACTGCAAAATCATTTGGATTATTGGTAAAATTCTTTATTCTCATAGTCATTAGCACGACAGGAGGTGTTGGTTCACTTATCAAGTGATTAGGTGTGAAATCTGTCAAACCGAACCCAGCTCTAAAGCCTTGCACAAATCCAGCCAGACGCCTCCACCTTGGCAACTCCTTTAGACGACGCGGGTTATGTTCCCATGTAATTGGTGTGTGTGTTTACTCAGCCATCCATCATAAGTCAGAGAGGCCCTGTTTGATTTAATGGAGACACCTTTATATGGAGCTCCGCTAGACTCACCACCGATCTCACCGTCTTCTACCTCTACGTAAGATCATTTCATTTCATTTCCACATCGTTTTAATCATCGATCTCTGATCACACCGAAATCAAACATCCTGGAGCGAATGTTATTTAGAGGCGTCTGAACTGGTCGAGCCCGTTCCCCCGTCACTGGATCAGCCAATCAATCTCTTGGTTTTCACCTTTAGGTGACCCATTACCTGCAGATGCCCTTGCACGTTCTTTGATGTGACAGGGAGCTGTATGTACAGTAGAGGTCACACACACACAAACACACAAAACGCACACACAAACCCACACCAAGCATGGTAGTCTACACAATACTCCAGTTTTCCAGTGTTGTCTGAAGCTTAATCAGGGATTAAACATTAAATTGCAGCAAGCGCGGAGTAAATACGTTAAGGCCATATTTGAGTACGTCTAAGTGGCGGATGTTAATGTCAACACGTGGCATTTTCAGCTTGTCGTCTCGTGTTTGCCTTTCCCTTAGATCAAGGTGTAGGCTGGCTAGACACCGGTCTGGAGCTGACAAGAATTAGCCAAAGGTCTGAAAAAAAGGCGTAGAAAAGTTAGAAAATTCTTTACATGCAATAGATAAACACACAGTTACTGGTCTAGAATGGATATGAAAAAGTCTACACACCCCTGTTAAAATGTTTTTTTTTTTGTGAACCCAACATAAATCATGTCAGAACTTATTCCAGCATCAATGCGAAATACAGCGTATGAAAATGAATTGAACATTTTAGGGAAAAATAGGCAAAATGGAAAAAAAAGTTACAATAACCTAGTTGCAAAAGTGTGCACACCCCTAAGCTAATACTTCGTTGAAGCACCTTTTGAGTAGATTTAACCGTTCGTCTTTTTGGGTAAGAGTGTGTCTTGATTTGGCAAAAATTTCTCCCTGTTACTTACAAAAACATTTAAATTGTAAAGGCATCTCCTGTGCAGAGCCAGCTTCAGGTCACGTCACAGCACGTCACGACACACGTAATCATTACTTAGTTCTTAGCTTTTCACTTCATTTTAGTACTTTGTCATCTCAAGATGAAGCAAAGTCGCTGTTAATTGCCGGAAAATGGATTCTTTTACAATAACACCACGTCATTAAGTGTTTCATTCCTCAGCGATTTGCTACTCATTTATTTATTTTTATACTTTTTTATTTATTGTTGTAGTTTTGATCTTGTTATAGTGAGGTCTATAAACTGCAAAGTACATTTAAAAAAAAACAAACAATCTACTTCTACTTCTACTGGCTTTAATCCCACTAGGTGGGGTCGCCGGTACGGGTGATTCTTCTCCAGACCATTCTCATGATCCGAAATTCAGTCTCTCGCATCAAACAATAAATGAATAAATAAATAAATAAATATGCAGCTTGTCACGTTACCGAGAAACCTGAAGACTTTCGACCGCATGAATTATTACATTTACCTTCAATTTTTGATTTAAAAAATGTTAAACGCAAACTGGATGAGGTTATAATTCCAAATACTGCATTTTCCAGACTATAAGTTACACAGGTTTTTTTTTTTTTGTAGTAAGCACGTAATAAATATGTAAAAAGGAAGTAGTGTTGTAATTCAGTTGTAAAAGTATGTGGATGGATTTATTCAGTCAACATACATACAAAAATTAGATTCCAAAATGTTTTGGGGGAAGTATCTTGTAATTCTTTCTCATGAACGAAGGTGCAGTTGCAAAATGTCTGAAACTACAACAGTTTTTCTTACTTAAATGAACGTACATGCTGCACATGCTACAGTTCAGTTATCGCATGTTGTTTCCAAATGGCAACAATTCCATTTTACCATTTAACAGAATACTCCAAATATATCGACTTGTTTAAAGGACCAAAAAGTAAATGTTAACTTTAATCTCAGATGAAAAACGAATAAAATTTTGAGAGCCCTCTGACGATAACCTTCACCATGCCATGTGATTAAAGAAAGGAAGTGCAAACAGCACTTCCTGGTCAAGTGACATAGTATTTTATTGTTATGCCAAGGCTAAAAGACCACCATTTCCAGTTACATAGGAAAATACTTGTAATAGTAGTATTACTGCTTCTCTAAAAATTGGAGAACAATTAACTGTTAACAATTAACACCGTGCGATTAACAATTAACACCGTGCAGCAAAAGGTTAAACCTTTGACTGTTTCAAAGCTCTAACACTGGAGACTCCTTCCATGAATGTCCAAAAAACCGCTCCTTACAGAAAGTTTCAACGTATCAACGATCATGCGATTTACTGTCAGAGTTGCTGCTATAGAAAACGAACCGACCAATCGGAATAGAGACTTCATCAGCGCTCTGGTATAAGACATTTATAACAATCGAGCATGAACCATCTCGATGACAGATATGGAGAGAACTGCAAAATTTCCTAATGTTTTTCTAAGCAGGTTTTTAGAAAAGAGCTGTTTTTTTTCTGTAATCTCTCAAGAGCGCCGTAATTCATCCCCTGAAACAAGACATATCAGACATTGTAAATCTCCCCATATAAAGCAAGAAGAGAGCAAAATGAAACAAAATTCCATCAATCAGAATAATCCCAGGATGCTCTCGTCTTTCCTTGACATGAAAAGGAGGGAATGTGATGTCAGGATCCAGATTTTTTTTACTCTGTGCTTAGCTGTTTGAAATGTATATCTGATCAAAGTGATCAGACTAAATGGCATTACTATGCTGAATGGTTTCCTAGTTACAAATCCGATCAAAAAACATGATGTTGTTTTCCTTTGCTTACTCTAATCAACCATGGTCAAAGGTATAACAAGACCATGAGCTTTAAGTGAATCAAGAAATAATCTACAAGTCTACAAATCTATAATCTATAATAAACATTTATTAAAATGAATTGAGATATTTATTTTGTTAAAACAGGCTAGATCTAATCCAATGGGCCAAAAAGGTTCATCGCTCTAATTAGGCGCTCGTGACACGTAACACATTTATGTTTTACGCTTAGCACTAGTGCTGTCTAGGAGTCCTTTATCTATAAAATTAACAGGCTTACACTCCGAGTGCTCCCGTCTGTAAGAAAGCGCTTGTTCAGTGCTGCGATAGGATCTGACAGCGAGCAGTTAAAACGTCCGACAAAGATTTACAGATGTAACTTTCCTTATTTAATTGCTATTTGTCGTTTTGTTTGTAAGGAAGGAATAAAACACGACCCTGGTTTGCTGGTAGAGGAAAACGAATCAACAATGGATTGGTGCGACGAAGCGGAGTTACTGTTACCACCGGAAGTTCATTCTTTTCCTATAAGATCACGTCCTCAATTAGATTTCGATCCTGCGGTGCGCCCACTGTGCAAGTCCCGGCGAATCAGCCGATACTATAGAAACGTACTGTCTCACTTCACTGTCACGTGACCAATCAACTTCCAGAATTGGACAGCTACATACAGTATGTGGTATAAAACGTGACAAGCACCAGGTTTTAGCAGCAGTGCATGTCTTTAGCCTGTAATCCGAACTAGAAATCACAGTTATGCCATCGCGTAAGGAATGTGGAGTATGAACGATTGGAGCCGTAGAACATTTTCAAGAGGTTGAAATCTCTCTTGGCTACTTCATAGAACCGGTCTGCTTCGTTTCATCCTTTCAGCAGCCAGCTTACAAATAGCAGGGCATATCTCTACATCTTGGCCTATACGTTCTCACTGCTTGCGGTGGTGGTGGTGTTTAGCTACAGATTTTCTCGCTCCTTCATATTGGGCTCCGGGAAAGGAATTAGACAAACGACGCCAAATTCATGAACATGCCCTGGGTTATAAATCGAGCTCAGAAAAGAAAACTAAGAGCAGCTACCATATAAGGTGATATACAATGTAGCAAGGCTTAGCTTAGCAAAGTAAAAAATAAATCAAACCCCTCACGCCACGGTCCACCGTACATAGGTAAGTGAAAGCCGTTCCGTTCTCACTTACTCCTAACACTCTGAGTGGGACGAGAGCCACTTAAATGGACATCCATTACCCACATCCTTCATTTCCAGGGTGAGTGGCCTGGCTCTAGTACTCGCACTCGAGTGGTACCACCCAGAGGAAAAGCCTGGAAGAGTTATAACCAACACCGTTCCCTAAGCAGTAAGGTGATAGATGCTTGAGTGTAGCTGAACTAAGGCTGGCGTCGGAAAGATCTCACAGGCTTTAAAGAGGTGGCTAAGCGTAATATAAAGTCTGCGTGAAAATAAAAGCATAATAATCTCCACGGTTTCGGATTTGACGCCAGGTACAAATGCACCAATCGCAGTTTTATTATGTAGTCTGTAGATTAGCCTAGCGTCTACATGTATGTGCTTGACACGATAAGCTCTGCGGTCGTTTGGGGAAGCCAGCTGAACATTGTCTCCGCATCGCGTACGCTAAGGCCTTTGCACTTACACGAAAGAGCTCCTGTCAAGGGCTTTACTACCATCGATTTTTAATGGCTACAGATATGCTAGTCTAAGGGATATGTCCTTAAAAAAATGATACATATATGAATTTTATTATTTTTTAAAAGTATGTTATAAATCTGTATGACATCCGCTCTCGCTTTAACCGTCTTACAGCCTAACTGCTGAAAAAAGGAAGAGTTGTCAAGTTGCCAAGTCATGATTTTGCTCTGTTTTGGGATTGATTTCCTGTTTTCTGTCAGCAAACTTCGCCTGGTTAATTTCCTATAAATAATGTTCTTCAAATTACTGTGCTGCATTAAGGGAAAAATATGACAAGCCCTTAGTGCTTTGCTCATTTCCTGAAGAAAAAATAAACAAAACAAAAACGGACAGAATAATCTTTAACCCGATTACCCGAGACCTTTCCTCGCAGTGTTGTTAATGTAAAACTGATTTATAGCTCCTTCACACGTCGCATCAGACCCACGAATGTACTCTATCAAGCGGACGAATCCGTCGAAAGGCCAATTAGGCTGACTTCAAAGTTGACTTTCCCTTGGCATTTCGAGTCTTGCCAGTGCTTTCATCTCGTCCTGTGCCCCCAGTGGGCTTCGGCTCTTTAGTACGAGTCAGGAAGTCATCGGGAACGCCTCGGCCTTTGGTGCACCACTACGCTCTGGAGCGCATTATCTGAGAATCAGGGTACATGAAGACTACCAGGTGATCTTTATTTATTTTTTAAAATAAATAAATAGGCAGGTGGTAAGACGTGCCACGTTAAATTAGCAGTGTTTTCTCGCACTACATGATGTCATGTCAACAAGGAATGCTGAATGATGGCTGTGTACAACACTGACAAAGCCCTCAAACAGACTTCCCTTTCCTGCTGGATATGCCCATTAAGCTTCTCTACATTTGTCAAAGTAAAGGAAAGCTTTGCAGACGGCTCGTAGGTTTGCCCGTGCTGAGACGTAGAGCCATGAGAAACTGCTGACTAGGGGGGATTTGAGCCGAGCTCCGGCGTCGCTGTCGGCCGTGTCGATCCATTAGTCCAACGGCGAGAGAGGAAATGATGTGGCCCATCATGGTGTGGACGGAGGAGGTGTCTCGAGGCTTGAAAGGAGGAAAGCGACGGCTCCATGGGTCTGTCCCCCCTCCCCACGGCTATGATGTTTGGAGGACGTGGATGCAGATACAGATGAGAGTAGGAGGGGACTTTTTTGGGGTTGTTTTTTAGTTGGTGCATGTAGTGGGTGTTTTTGAGGGGAGGCAGGATCTGACAGGATCTGCTTAATGTCCTGCCGCGGAGGGTCGCGGCCTGACTTACGAACACAAACTTATCTTCGGTGCATCTGCCGGGCCGCCTGCGCAGTCAGTCTGTCTCCACTGCGGCCTGTGCACTTTTTCCTTCCAGTAGGAGGGAATGACGGGGGAAAAGAGGTGCTTTGATGGAGGAGGATAAGGCGGGGGGACAGAGAATGGGAAGCCGGAGATCCAGGCCCTGCCAAGTGGCTGAGCTACATGGAAAACACGAGCTGCCTCCAGGGTAACAGGACCACTTCTGAATTTTGACAAACAAAAACAACCACGGCGGCCGCATGCGGCCATTCTTCACGCACCACACGCTCTTTTCGTTTGTCAGGCAAAATTCCCAGGCGCCAAAAACACTCGTTCCGGTGCGATCGGACATGTCATCGAGGATAGCTCATTTGCTAGGATGAAATTCAATGATTTGGGTTCTGCCTCTCATATTTATCATCCTTTCTCTCTACGGATGCAGGCAAGCTTCGAGCGACCAATTATTCAGCTCAGTTCAGGCCCTGTTGCTTGGATCGGTTCAAAGTTTTGAGCACAGTCTGATTAGATTCCCATGACCTAATGCATTGTAGAATTCTTTGGAAGGAGGCTTAATGTTTTCTTCTTCCACACGTTTCCCTTTTTTTTTACCCCCCTTCTCCTCCCACCCTTTTCACACCAGAGCACAGGAAGACTGGTTGTGCCAGACCAGGAGAAAATGGCAGGATCGTCTGAGGTCTCATGGATCATTCAAAGCTTTAAATCATTAGGAGGTGATGTTTCATTAAAAATCACCAAAGAGTGATTCCTCGATTGAGGTGCCACCTGTTTCACACCGATATTACACATAAAAATAAGAATATGTGACATTTTAAAAACACATAACGTCCTTCATGACAACTTAGGAGCTTGATCCAGACGAATAAACGCCTTGAAATGTCTAGTTTCACAGGTTGTCCGTTATAGCTGATGAGAAATGTACATTTTAGTTTATTTATTCAACCCTGTAACCTGAAATGGTTCCAACATTCCATGTTCGAATCCCCTGAAGATCGTAGGAAGTAGAAAAACAAGTTTTCTTATTCTTTCTCATTTCTTCCTTTTTAGTGACGATGTCGTAACAAGGTCACTTCGAAACTGTTTGCCAAATTTATTTACGTTTACATTTACATTTATTCACTTAGCAGACTTACAAATGAGGAAATACAAGCAAAGCGATATATCAAGCAGAGAACAATACGAGTGGCGATTTATAGATTTAAAGTGTATTATGAATTAGTCAAATGTATTGTAAGTATTGTAAGTAAATGATTTTTAGGTCCCTCATATTTTAATGGGGCGCACGGTGGTTTAGTGGTTAACATGTTCGCCTCACACCTAGGGGTTCAGGTCGGGGGTTCCTGTGTGTGCGGAGTTTGCATGTTCTCCCCGTGTTTTGGGGGTTTCCTCTAGGTACTCCGGTTTCCTCCCCCAGTCCAAAGACATGCATGGTAGGCTGATTGGCATGTCTAAAGTGTCCATAGTGTAGGAATGAGTGTGTATGTGATTGTGCCCTGCGATGGATTGACACCCTGTCCAGGGTGTACCCCGCCTTGTGCCTGATGCTCCCTGGGATAGGCTCCAGGTTCCCCATGAGCCTGAAGGAAGGATAAGCAGTATAGAAGATGGATGGATGGATGGATGGATCATCTCTTCATGTCATTAGCGAGGATGCTAGCTAATCACATTTTGTATATCGCGTATTAGTTCTATGTTAATCAAAGAGCAATATTCTGCTTAAGAAACCTTGAAAAAAATGATATGATATTTCCTGCAAGTGAGATTTATTTATTTATACATAAATAAAGTACATCAGATTTCTCGGATGTGGGTGTGGATGGTGGATGCCTATGAGCATGGCAAAGGATATAAAAAGACCTCCAAATAATTTGAAATCCATTTGACATCATTCCACTGTAAGGAAAATCATCCACAAGTGGCGTGGATTTTAAACGAGCAGAACTTCTGATGCAAAAAGAACACCAAAATTACATCACCGGATCGGCTAGTAAGTCTCGAAACTGTTGGTGTCTAAGTGCATGCTTCTACAATCGGAAAGAGATTGCATGAATTTGAGCTGCATGGGAGGCGTGCCAGGAAAAAGCTTTTTGCTATCTAAAAAGAACATTACTGCAAGACTACAGTTTGCCGTTGAGCATATAGGCAAAGCAAAGGCCTTTGGAATAATGCGCTCTGGACAGACGAATCAAAGATAGAGTTGTTTCACCACAATAACAGGAGACATGCAGCTGTGGCTCAGGTGGTAGAGCGGGTTGTCCACTAATTGAAGGGTTGATGGTTTGATTCCTGGCCCGGATGACTCCACATGCCGAAGTGTCCTTGGGCAAGACACTGAACCCCAAGTTGCTCCAGATGGCAAGTTAGTGCCTTGCATGGCAGCTCTGCTACCATTGGTGTGTGAATGGGTTAATGAGACACAATGTAAAGCACTATATAAGTGCACATTTACCATGTTTGGCCCAGACCGAAGACAGTTTTTAGGAGAAGCACCTCATGCCAACTGTGAAGCACAGTGGTGGAAATGTAGGTTTTGTTGCCTCAGGGACTGGAAAGCCTGCATTCATTGACTCAACTATTCAAGTATTCAGCCCTTTCCAATAAAGATCTGTAACGTTTATTTCGATTTTATAAAATTATCTTTAAACTCCCATCTCCTGAAAAAGGCACGTTTCTATACATAAGAAGTATATATATATATCATAGAAATATCTTTAAGTATCGTGATATATTTTTCCCATACAGCCCACATAATTGAAAACAATCTAAAGTAGTCTGATTATACGTAAGGAGCTCCAACGTCTAACCACATTGTAGGTATAAAAAAAAACAAAAAACCCCAGCATGCTTAAACGTGCGCTGAGGCTTTGACTCCAATATTTTAGTAGGTGATTAACCTGGAGTTCAGCATTTACAGCACAGGAATGTCACACAAGGGAAGAAAAGGGCACGTGTTTCATGCTTATCGAGGTGAAATACAAGCGGGATGAGTCTGGGGTTCGAGCAATGTCAAAAAGCTCCACTAAACAAAGATACGGCTACATGCTTCCATGCTGGCGTTCGGAAAAAAAATCTTTTTTTTTTACAAATCATCCTAATAATTAATAAGGTGGTTAAAAAGCCTTCTGCTTGGGAAAGTATAGAAAAGTGCTCTGGAGCTGTTTATTGCAGCTCGGCATGCTCCCTAACACACAGTGAATTACTGTAATCATTACACACCACCTAATCTAATTCGGAGCCACTTAAATCAAAATGTCACGACTTACACGATTTACGGCACACCACGGTGATCTACATCTGTGCAAACATTTCTGAGCAAGACCTCAAACAGAATAAAGGGAGGAGCCTACTAGGAGCCTTAAAGTTGTTAATTATGTCAGACTTCAGTTGAAAGAAATGGAAAGAGAGAGAGAGAGAGAGAGAGAGAGAGAGAGAGAGAGAGAGAGAGAGAGAGAGAGAGAGTGCTGAAAAATATGAGTGTTCAGGCAAAATATCTCTTCTGGAGGCGTCTCATGAGGCTTGCAGCACTGCTCGGTTCCAGCAGGTGCCAGGCACGGTGAGACGCTCCGGCTCTGCGCTGCTGACCCTGCACGGCCTGAGTCGTGATGGATTCGCTCATCTCCCTCCTCCTACAGTTCCACCTCTTCTGGGCGAGGAGCGCAAAGATGGGCTCGATGTGCATACCCGTGTTTATTGCTGTAAATTCATGTGTGAAATGTGTATGTGTGTGTGTGTGTGTGTGTGTTTGTGTGTGTGCCTGTGTGTGTGTGCCAAAAGATTTCTGAAATAAAGCGCTGGAGGGAGTTGGTTTCTAAAAGGCATATAGGTTTTCCGTAACGTGCAAGACAGACAGCGAGCGAAGAGGGAACTGATCTTGTGAGAAACATATGGTTTTTGTCACGGTGTAAGCAGCAGTGCATGCGCTTTTAGGTAAAGGGGTCACATAAGGTCAAAAAAGTTAACCATGAAGGGGACAATCTCAGTAAGCACTCTCTCAGCGTTGTGACAGATCCGAATCTATCCAAGGAGCACTGGGCACAAACCCTCCCTGAACACTCCCTGAATAGGAGGCCGAAGGGCGTACGTATTCACACCTAGCGACAGTTTAGCGTATTCAATCAATCCGCCTTTTGGGAGGTCAGAGGAAACTGGAGAACCCGGAGGAAACCCATGCGGACATGGGGAGAACTTGCGAAACTCCACAGGATGTAACCAGGGACTCTTATTTCTTTAAAAGAAACAAGAGCTTCTCATGTGCCTTTAAATCCACATCTAGTACATGAAGTCTCTGGCCCATTCTCCAGAGGGATAAACTTGTTCATGCGGATACTCGCATCTCTTCTCCGACTCCTTCTTGTTGATGCTCAGGGTAATTTTCCATCTTCCATTTGTACTTCTTGCACTAAATGTGTCAAACGTCAATCGTTTACACGTCCTCGTATAGCGGAGACGTACAAGGTTAGACGATTGATTACTTGCAAGAGGACGTGTGTGATCTATATTATCATTTGTTCATGTTCATTACTAGATGTTTGGGAAAAACACACGTGTGCCATTAGAAGACAGGATTTATCGTCACATTAAGTTTGCCAAACATTCTTTGCCTGGCATTAAGTTCCTGGGTATTGAGAGGATTTTACCTCATAGAAGACATATTTATTCCCTGATGGTATGAATGAAGAATTAGAACTTTAACTGTAATTTAAAAATGTTGTTTTTTATGGAGTTTCTTCGTAATGTTTGTCGTATTTATATTGCTGCAGTTGTATATCTGTAATATTCTGTGCCACATATGTCAACTGCCATACTCTCTTGGAGGTCTACTTTTGCTAAATGTCGCTAATTGGTAATCTACTAAGAAAACGAATGAATGTTTGCTGACTTTTTCTGGGCCTTGTTTTATAAAATGCCATGTTCTTACCGTGAACATGTTTCTACTGGGCCTCAAAGTTGCGTGTGAATGTCAACTTGACAGAAGTTTTGCAATCGTGTCGATAAACGCCATAAATTACCGAGTGCATTCACGACCCAGCCGATTTGCATTTAGCCACGCCCATAATATTCCATAAAAGGACAAAAAAAGGACCAGCTACTGTAAACACGTGCTAAGTCTTTGTCCTGTCATACGGCGCCGTTCCTTTTGTCCCATTTGTCTTGTCTGTTATAACTGACTGTTCGAATGACTTCATTCGTCATTCTTGTGCGTAAACAGTTCAAACTTGACAGAGTAATCTCGCATTAGCGAGCCGTCTTATACAGTATAGTGCCAAAAGTATGTACACACCTGACCGTCTTCCTACTCAAGGTTTAGTCCCCCTTTGCTGTTTATCGTACATTGCACTGCTCTGGGAAGCTTTTCCACTCGAGTTCAGAGCTCGTCTGTGAGCATTTGTGAACATTCAGAGTGAGATCAGGTACAGATGTTGGATGAGGAGGTCTGGGGTGCGGTCGGTGTTCCAGTTCATCCTAAAGGTGTTCAGTGGGGTTGAGGACAGAGCTCTGTGCAGGACACTCGCGTTCCCGACAAACCAGGTCAATACTGGAGTCATACTGGAACAGATTTGGGCCTCTTAGTTCCAGTGAAGGGAAATTGCAACGCTACAGCATCCGGGGATGTTCTACGCAATTGTGTTCTTCTAACAATTTGGGAAAGTCGGGTGTCCATATACTTTTGACCATACCGTGTGTATATAACTCGGCAACACTTTCTACTATTGGTCTAACCGCATGTCATGAGTCTAATGAATGTAATATTATGTACCTGTGATTTACATGTGCGCTGTGACATCATACTTTAGTAGGAAAACGAATACGCGGCATAACGTTAATGTCAAAGCGGAATCCTAACCCAAATCGTTCTCTCTACAGTATATGATGGAAACTTCTTCTCTGCTGTATAAGGAATGTGTTCCTTTCCCCTTGCTCAGGGGTCCTTCGCTTCCCATGGTGCTTCCCGTGTACGTTCCTCAGAGATTCCTCTGTTACTGTACACTCGGAGCACTCGAACTCAACGTATCGATGCTCCGGCTGAACTTGTTGCTGCTACTTCACCTCAGACCTCTGTCATAAATCCAGTCTCATGTTTCCTCTTCTCGAGCCCATTCTGGCCCCATATGAGGCCCTTTATTGTTTCGCTTCATTATCCTTATCCTGCTGTCGCTCGCTACTTTAGAATCCAAACGGCCTGGCTCACTCGGAGCAGAACGCTTTGGTATTTCTGATATATGTCGGGGGGGCTTTATTTCTCGAAAATGACGATCTCTTTTGTATAGGCTTGGAGGTTATGATGTGTTCTTGAAGCTGCTTCTGGGGGATGGGGGATGGGTGTGTTTGGGGGGGGGGATCACGATTCGGTAGAAGACACAAGTGGCGAGTGGAACCGTTCGCACAATCACAAGAGCCATCGAAAATAAACATAGTGCAGAGACCACTCGCCTCATGCCAACTTAAATGCTGACGCCCCACTACTCCCTCGTTTTCAAATGAATACAAATGTTTTTATTCTGAGCTAGACTGCCAAGTATGTTATCTCAAGCTTACTCTTTTTTCCTCTCCACACAAGAGAATGAAAACAAATAATTTAAAGACATTCAAACATGCAGTAACCAACAAATCGTCAACAAAATCGCTTTTAACATAATGTGAAAGAAACCCGAGTTGATTCGAGTGAGTCGTTCGAGTGGTAGATCGAGCAGATCGAGTGCACACGTTTGTGTTTAAATGTACATTGAATGTATTTTATTTTTACAAAGCAGCTATACAGAATTCCGGATGTTGGTTTATATCCCAAATGAGCAATCTTGAGCAGTTGAAAAAACTCCCTGAGACGGCAACTAGTGACTCGAAAAGGGATCCTCTTCTGCTTCAACTATTCTGATTTATTCAAACAGCGCATACAATTTTTATCCATTTATAGTTATGTTTAATGTTGTGGAAAGTCCTTGAGAGAAGTCATCGCATAAATTCGAGCAGCACAAAAAAATTACTCTGTTCTCTTACTAGCCTCAATCCTGAAGTTAATAAGAAAGAAACGCAGCTTGTGTAGACTCCTTCCATAAATATTAGAGACATTGGCTGACACTGAAGTCTCCTTCCATTTGCCTCATACCTCTGGGGCTCTGGGTTCGAATACCTTCTCCGCCCTGTGTGTGTAGAGCTTGGGGGTTTCGTCCGGGTACTCCGGTTTCCTCCCCTTGTCCAAAGACGTGCGTTGTACGCCGACTGGCATCTCTAAACTGTCTGTAGTGTGTGAATGTGTGTGTTATTGTGCTCTGTGATGTTTTGGCACCCCGTCCAGGGTGTCGCCCGCCTTGTGACCCGAGTTCCCTGGGATAGGCGCCAGGATCCCCTGCGTATTATAAGCGGTATGGAAAATAGATGGATGGATGGATGGGTCTCACAGATGGCTTCAGCATGTCAGCAATTATAGTTTATTTTAACCATGTCATATAAAAATGCCATGAACGATTTGTTACTATAGAAACGATAACGTATCAGCTCGAGCACGTTAACACAAACCTGCGATCTGCCTCGAAGGTGCAACTACTGCGAGCGCTCAGAACTCAACAGCACTGTTGTAATCATGACAATCAAGGCTTACTGGATTTAAATCAGAATTAAGGATCAACACATAACGTCAAAACGTCGGCCTTGGCAACCAGGAAATGATTCCCTCATTTCTAAGGAATCCTGCATCCTGCCAGGGAAATGTCAGCTGTATGACAGAGTGCTAAGCAGCTCTTGTGCGATCCCACTGGCTGCCTAAACAACTTGCTAACTCGCACTTTATTGTTCTTACAGTACATGAGCCCACAGTGCCAACGGACACGGTACACAAGATGTATTCGCCGAGATTTGTTTAATTTATTTATTTTTTTATCAAAACCTGAATCACTTGACGCACGGCATTTTGTATTGTGTGTGACGCTAATGAAACGATGATGATGTACGTGGTTTGTCATGGAGAAAAATAAGCATTAAGGTGATTCCAGGCCAGAGCCAGGCCAGATTCAGTTCAGTGCTTATTTTGCTTTTCTTTTTCGCCCGTTATTCGTGTATGACTCCAATAATGGTTCTCGGACAGAAACCTGGGGCTCGTCAAGCCGACTCGTACATGGTGCCAAGACGATTTGCTCATACACGCGGTGATAAATCACGGCACTCGCACCATTAGCGTATCGTTATTCTATTCTTAACTCATCTTCACGCCACAAGGGGGACGACAATTATTATTTTATTTTTTTTCCCACAACACCATGATCAAGCAGGACCATATTGTGGTGCACTGGTGTAAATATGTGGTCTGAGGGCCTGGTTTGACCTCCGTGACTGCCCCTCATTTTAACTCTTGTTTGGCAGCGCGGTGCTTTCATCTCTCGCAGAGATAAACCCCTTGATGGACTGTTCTCTGAAAGAGCACCACGGCCACTACAATACATCATGCCAGCGCTGGACCGTTTGATGTAAAGGGTGCGGGGGTGGTGCCGTCGACTTGCACCGTCGCTCATTAATCCCGAGACGTGAACACGAGCCCCATCGTCTCCGCCCTCTCGACTACACGGGCGCTCGGCTGCGTCGGACTGCCAGAGAGCGGTTTCTGGCCCTTGGCCATTCGTCACCGCTGTGGAGGGAGCGCTGTAGATAAAGCTCACCACACACTCCATCCTGGGGTCAATTCCGAAAAAGCTTGATAAGTGCAATAAACTGTCATGTTTCGTTCTGTTCTTCTTGAAACTGTCCACGTCTTGCGCGTTCCCCTCAGTCGCTCGTAACCGTTAATGAACAGAATTGATCAGATTATAAGGTCGACTATTTCCGTCTTCCATTTCAGAGGCAACGTTATTTAAACAGAGGTTTGAAAAATCGTAACGTCTTGAACGTAGTCAAAACAAACCTAGTGTTTCCCGTAGTAAGACCAAATATATGATTATTAAACCTATTTCTAGATATGTTGTTGACTAATTTCAAGATTGTTTTTATTTTATTTTTTCTCATTTTATGTATTTAATATTTCTAGACGGGGGGGGGGGGGGGGGTTGAA
>JAOUWY010000038.1:3078021-3095946 GCA_025728095.1 Prietella phreatophila
TCATGCATTTAAACCACCCCCCCCCCACACACACACCACCCACTTGTAAATGAAAAAGGCTAGTTTCAGTCTAATGAAAGACGTGAACGTTGGCATGATCTTTTTCAAGCATTTTAAATCATACCTTCAGATCAAAACATTCCAGTCGAGTGTCCCAAAACTTTTGACAGGGGAACGCACACTACAGGTCATGCATTTGGCTTAAGGACGATGTTAAACAAATGTGAATTCGAAGGTCACAGTTTTAAAAAAAAAAAAAAAAAAAAAAAGTTCACTGCACTTTAGTGGAAAATTCTCAGCGATTAGAACAAATTGCGCAATCTGCCCAAGCACACGTTCGCCAACAAGGAACAAAAGGTCAGTTCAGACTTCTTTAAGAGTGCGAGGCTAAGTAATATTTGTACCTAAACTGCTTTATAACTTGGTATAAAATGTACATTTTAAATTCATAAAAGATAACAACCATGAAGCTTAATTCAAACATCTGAGGCCCTCTGGTGGATAGCTGAAGACAACTTCTAACCCCACCCAGTCACACTCCACTTGATGTGGACTCACATTTCCACCAATGACTTTCAAGGAAAATGATCAATTCCCCTCGACACGTCTCCATATGATATTACATTCTATAGGAGTTATTTGAGGATAATTAAAAGGGCCTGGTTAATGAGGTGATTGGTAGTCATGTTAGAAGTGACCTCAAGCCTCATGAACATGCACACGCCATGTTGGTCGTTCTACAGCAAAGCCATGTCCTGTTCTGCTATAAACCGTTCCAAGACCCTCAGCATGAAATTCTTTGCAGCTAAGCACGTACGCTGTAAACACAGAACTGTACAGACGGGCACAGCCGAAGGCGACCGGCTGTAATTACGACAGCTCATGAAAAACATGACACGAGACCGTGAGGAAACGAAACACGTACGCTTCTCTCTTTTCGGCTTGCGTCACTACCGTATAAACACGTCATCACGCAGCAGTCAGGACCAAATTAACATTTTAAGCTTCATAGTGTGCAAAAACTCACTCATGAGTCTTACTCATACCACTGATGCACCTGGTGTGGACTGAAATACTTGCTAAAAAAGGAAGCATAAACACTACATTCAGTGCGTCTTGGCTGATCCATTACTTTTGGGCTGAGAGCAGGAGAATAAATACATAAGTTGTGTTGAAAGGTCATGTGTCTCGTTATGACCGGCATCGATGAGTCAGAGTCACTTACTAGTCCCTCATGAGCGATGCCGTGTAGACCTGCTGGACGAGCGAGTCATTGTTGCAGCCCACACCACCGCACACTTGGTTCTGTCCCTCCGAGGTGCGGTAATCGTGACCTTCCTTCACCACGAAGTAGACAGGAGGGCCCGTGTTCAGGTATTCGGTCAGGTTCCCGAAGTAGTGCAACACGAACGAGTCCTGCGCGACATGTCCGCAAAGCAGAGCGTGCGCTCACTCAGACTTGTGGACGCGAATGCGTTAATCATGACAGGAAATGTTAAGACTCACGTCAGGCATGGACAGCTGTTGGTCGAGTCCGATGTCTACCTTGTCGGTGACCGCTATGCTGAACGAGAGCATTCCCACAAACACGGCAACCTTGAAGAGATCAAGCAGACGGTCGAATGTTCACACACATTCAGTGATGTACTACAAAATAAACCTGCTTTTCTGGGATGGGATGCTTGACGCCACGTTAGACTTACCACCAGAGGGCGCACCCACTCCTTCAGAATAAATGGAGCGTAGACTTTTTTAAAGAAGCCGTAAAGGATCCCGTCTGTTTTCTCTTCCTGGCCGTCAGGCAGTTTGATGCAGCACAAGATGTCCAGCCGATTTCTCTGAAAGGTATTAATAAATTTCATTAAACTTATAAAAGTTAGGCTGAATGTATAGAGCCCCTTTCTCAATCATCAATACTGCTTTACCATTTGAGAAATAGAAAGTCAGAAGGATACAAAAACGGCACTAAAAACCAAAGAAAATACTGGTCAAACACTGATTAGGAGTCCCAGAGATGGTAGACAGTGGCAGTATTGGGCTTTAAAACATCTGCTCTGGGTGTCTGCATTTCTAGGTTGCGTCACCGAGATCCTCACCTCTTGCCTCTTGATGTCCAGACCGAGCAGGGACACAAAGCAGCTGATCTGCAACAGGAAGTCGATAAAGACAGCCAAGCCGGCAAAAAGCGAGAACGTCCTCACGGCTGGCATGTGGGACAGAGCTCCTGCACAGAAACAGAAGGCAGGTACCAAGGTACACCCCTGCACACGTTTCCGAAAAACACTGCACGGACAGATCGGCACGGCACGAACCAGCACCTGCATGTAGAGTACATTACTACCCTAGACACCGCTTTAATTCCTTATTTTGTAGAAAATAAGGAACTAACACACATGAAGGACCGAGTGTAAAGGACCTGCCCTGTTACTTCAAATGCTTTTTAAAGCCAGTCGTGCTCAGAAAACCCTGCAGACACTGTCGCAAGCCGGGTTCTAAAACAAGGAGCTCACCTAGGAAGAATGCGACGGTCTCGGAGAGGGAGGACAGGAACATGCTGGGAGCGACGTCGCCGAGGATACGGCCGATCTGCTGATGCAGCTCCTCGTGCTCCATCCGCTCATCTCTCTACACACACACAGACAGACAGAGAGAGAGAGAGACGACCGACGTCAGCACATTCTTGCTGCTGAGGTCAATATGCCAAAAATCTCGCAGTTCCAGACCCAAAAAAAAAAAAAACAAAAAGTGAGCTGAAGTGCATCGGCCATGTTTTTGAGCACGACTCAAATCATTAGTTTATGGATATAAATGGATTGCGTCAATAACCCCAAAGAATTAAGGCGGAGAAAGTAAATTACAGATTTACTATTAAAAAGATAAACCAGAAAAGCACCCAAATCAGAAGTCACACGGGTATTCATGGAAGCAGCTGAGCTTCAGTCGAAGGAGAAAACAAGCAAGGTGTTTTTACGAGAAACAAGGTCTCTGTACGACACCGATACAAGAGACGACCCTCCATGGTCTGGTCACCAAACCCATGAGGTTGGGTATGGCAAAAACAAAAAACCCTCACCAGTGAAAGGAACTGAACTGGAGTAGGATTGTGGTGGTGAGAACCGACTTCCCTTACGTCCAAAATAAACACATTAAACACGACAGTACTGGATGTATTTTCATGTATACGAACAAAAAAAAAAAAAGAGAAGAGAAACCTTGTGACTGGTTCTATACCTACACTTCTCTAAAACAAGTACAGGTGCAAAAGCATGCGCCTCCCCCCACCCACCTTTTTTTTTTTAAAGAAAAACAGTTCTCATCATCCTAGTTAAACAGCGACCGTGAAGCTACCCAAGCACACAGCTACACAGCCCACCGACCTGGAAGGTCTGGACGATGATGAAGATGTTGTCCACTCCGACAGCCAGCACAAGGAAGGGGATGACCTCGATGACGATGAGGGTGAGAGGAACGCCGGCGTAGCTGAAGACGCCCAGAGAACACGCGACCGAGCTTAAAACGATCAGGATGCCCGCTATACCCAGAGAGATCTTCGAGTCCACCTGAAAAACCCGCGCGAAAAACCCGTTCATCCACAGGACAAAATGTAGCAACCAGACATCAACGCGCAGCCAGTGCTAACCATCTCACCAGCACGCTACGGAAGCTCCTGATGTGTCCCAGAGCCAGGGAGATGTAGACGAACATGGTGGCGTAGCTGATCAGTACGGTCGCGATGTCGCTGTCGCTCTCCCGGTTGATCTCGTCCTCGATGCTGCGCTCCGAGTTGAAGGAGACGATGAGGTCGGGGTTGCTGTAGTTCTTCAGAAAGCCGACGAACCTGAGAGAAACAGAAAAGAGGAACGTGCAGGTTAAATTGAGGACTGCGGTAGGCCTGTGGTTTATATTCTGGTACGAACTGACGAGAGCCTTCAAGCCTCGACTGCTCACGGACTAGAAGTGGGTTTTCTCAGCCACTTGAATTAAAAAGTCAATAATGACATTTTAATCACGTTCTAAATATCGCGCAGGTTATTTGTACAAGTAGGAAAACATGGAGACTATCGCACCCATGATGTTTTATTTGAAACTGAAAACATCGTTAGAAACCACAAACTGTAGAAATGTTGAAGAAAAGTGAAACTTTAGAAACCACGAGCAAAAACACATTGTACACAGACTATACGGAGAGAATGCTCACACTTTCTCCCAAGCGAGCGCTCTGCCCAGCTTCTCCGTGTCGTTGAGGTAGTTATTGACCGGGAAGGTGATCACTAGAGCAGTGGCGTTGTTGTACGCCGTACCTGAAAAGAAAGAATGCCGTTTACTCCATAGACAAGACATTACAACATAGGCGGATAACCGCATTGTACACACTACCCATCAAAAGTTTGTGGACACTCGACTGAAAGGCTTCTCATGATGTTAAGGCTTTTGATCTGAAGGTGTGTGATTAAAATCCCAAATGTTTTCAAACATTTACTTTTTTTTTTTTTGTTTGTTTGAATCACGGCATAGTTCCCAGAGTTCCATGTGTTACTCCAGAGTTTATGACGACTTCAATATTCTACGATTGATTTTTTTAAAATAAGAAATAAAATCAAGAACAAGCGTCTCTAAACGTTTGACTAGTAGTGTGCTTGCCTCTAAACCAATTTCACAACATAGAAGTCTAAATAAAAACAAAACCACAAACAGTTCCTGACCTTCGTAGCCTCCGAGGACCAGCCAGGGGAAGACGGGACCGCCAAAGGTTCCCATGCATGGGTCGTGGAAATGCCCCGTGTCATCCAGGGCTACCGGGGAACTAGAGCAAGCGTAAACGTTGAAGAAATTACACAAGGGGAGAAGTGGAAAGAGCAGAATCACACGGTATCCCACTGAACCCCGGTCTCAATAGCTAATAAAGCAGTGTTATACGCTCAAAACATGACTAAACTGAATTCCTCAGACTGTTAGGAGTTTCAGGACTGCTTTACGTGCATGTTAATAAAAACCAGCCAGAAGTGACAAAAGTATGGCACCAATCATTCCAACAAAGCTGAGTAGCACAGAAACACGGACCATCCCTAAGCGGGACATGCGCGGAATCTTCCAGTAATGCAGCTCAGCCACTGCAGCGCATCAGCTACCCCATACACACGCTGCTCGTTTAATAGGGTGCCATTATTTTATGTCCCAAATCAATAGCTAGACTTATTCGCCTTTGTTCCGTTTCCCTCAAGCTGTTAATAAGCAGCAACTGAACACGTTTACATAAAAATAAGTGAATCAAATATCACATACCTTACGCAGTACATGAAGTGCGTGTGATAATCAAAGTACACAAAGAACTCATCACGGAGGATGTGGTCCAAAACTTCATGGCTGTTCTGGAAGTAATTGAGCACGCTCAGAATGGTGCAGTTGTTGTTGTAGGGAGCCAGAGGAGATACGCAGATGTCCTTTAGGGTAACCTTCTCTCCGTTAAAGTCTGCCTCCAGTTGCTCAATCGCAATCTGGAGATCCAGGATCTTGGTGGGAGGATAAGAACAGGCATGTCTTAATGGTTTTAATCGACAGCAAACTTGGGGGTGGGGGGTTTGGATCAGCCACGCGTCTGCTACGCAGGGAATACGTAGGATAACTGTTATTCAGTCACCCAGCATTGGTTCCTCACCTGATGAAGAAGAGTTATGTTCAGGATGGGCGCAAAGGGGATGTCCCCGGTGGCGGACTCAAACTGGAACCAGTTGGTCCACGGCGTGGTGATGATGAGCTGCTCGGTGCGGAAGAACGGGCCGAAGTGCTCGTCGAAGTACTGCTTCTCCTGCCTGGCGCGGCTGTGAGGGGCCGACCAGAGCTCCACCGGGTCGGTCGTGATGCGCATGTACCTCAAGCCCGTGCAGCAGACCACCACCAGCACGACGTTCAGTAAGATCACCAGCAGGGGACAGCGCACACAGAACGAGCCCCAGCAGCTGAAGACTCGATGGAGGAAGTTCTCAAAGCGCTCACCGAGAGACTCGCAACACGTCACGCCGCCTGCGAGAAAACAGGAGTGCTGATTGCTACTACGTTTAATACTAAAGAGATCAATTTTATTGCATGTGTTTATAGTTATATGGCGTGGAATGTCTGAAAAACAAGCTCGCTCAGGTGATCGCTTATAGCAGTTGTAAACGGTCACTCCCTCACAAACCTCCAAGTCACGACGTTAAGACCGTTTATAAAAAAAAATAAATAAATGAAATAAAAACCTCTAGCTAGTCCAGCGGTGAACAACGTACTGACTGGTTGCCGTGAGATACTCGTTACTGAAAATTTCACAGCCACGATTACTTAACTATACGGTTCTTGGGTTTGTTCATTATGATGTGGAACACTACAGTCCTAGGGTGTGCCTCAGTCAGCTTCCTAATTCGGGACACTGATCAGGGAGTCGGCCATTTTGAGGGCAGATACTGGCAGTGCAGTGAATTACGTTAGAGCTGCTGTTCTAACTTTCTCCGCAATCAAACTCGAGAACTCTGAAAGATCACTGAGCATAATGAAACATTAACGCGTGATCTCTGGGAAACCTGCTACGTGACACCTGTTGGTACTTACTGGATGATCTAGCAGAGTCCTTGTTCAGCGAAAGAGGCTCATTGCTGTCTTGGATGGGGCCGTACTCCGACGCGATGCTCCTTTTCCTTAAAAGAGGGAAAGAAATGAAAGGATTAGCCATGCATGTTGATCAGTTATGACTGACTGATCCACACGTGCTCGTTCTCACCTGAAGCACCACGCTAAAGCCAGCACGCCCCAAAAGACTAAAAGAAAGGCCACGTATGAGAGCCACATGATAAAGTACATGGCGTCATAGCCCAGAATAGTCCACGGAGGAGGGACGGGTGGAGGGACGGGCGAGGGCCCGCAGGCAGCACTGCAGTCCTGACACGAGCACGGCGCCGAGCCGTCGTCCAGGGACTCTGTGCAGCCGAACGTCTGGTTCTTCATGAAGCTCATTCCAGAGGGCGGATTATCTGGACATGAGCGACAAAGGGAATTTTGACTTCGCCAAGCGAGAAAAATTCCAAGAGGACATCCCAACCTAATCCGTTATACAAGCAAATCAAGCAGACTTAGAATATTTCCTCAAGATCAAAGCAGTAGGGTCATTAAACGGCGTTATGGTGTACCTGAGAACATGGGCTTGATGGGAAAGGGAACCTGGCCGTTGTTGATGTCGAACATGTACTGGATCCAATTGGTGGGGGTGCAGGCACTGGCGTCTCGGCCACATAGCAAACTAAGAGCCTTCACGTTGCTGGACGGAGCCTCGACATCCTTGCACGCATTGTACATAGCTGACAGAAAAGAGAAGGAGACACACAAATGAGGAATTGACTTCACCACAACTAAAACGTAGGTGAGAACAGGAACTAACTTGTCCAAGTGTCAAATTTCCTAAAACTCATGGTTGTGTTTACATTAAAGCACGCGAGAACCACTCGCCCCTCTTGGCACACTTCAGATCAAACCGTCCGATCTTCTCACCGTTAGCAAAGTCCTGGCTGATGTAGTACGAGAGCTCGACGACGTTGGTGCTGTTGTCGATGGGGTCGACCGAGAACTGGGTGGCGTTGAGGAACACGCTCTGCCGGGGACTGCAGGTCAGCTCGCAGAACAGAGTCATGAAGTTGAAGAAGCATGCCGGACACCTGACATGGACGAAAAACAAACAATTTCACTTTAAGTGTTCCGCCCCACCGCCGGTGCAAAAAGGCCAGAGCTCATAAACAGGTCATGAGAGTATCATAAAGTCGGTCATGCCAGCAAACGGTCATCACAGAGATAGATGTAGGTCAATTATGCTCGGTTCTGTTAACGTGGAAGAACATATCCAAACCTGGACAGGTATTGTAAAGGTATCTGGATGTTGTCTTTCAGAGTCTTCAGTTGCTGGGTGTCGCAGCAGACGCTCTGGTCACCGTAGACCAAACCTGGGCAAAGTTCCTGCACACAAGATCATCAAGTCAGCAAAAACGACCTGCTCAGCAAGTAGTATAATAAATCCCACTGAAAAGTGCTACTGAATCATAAACCACTGAATACCAGAAGCACATCAACCCATTCAGTCACCGATTACATACAGAAGTACTGAAAGCAACAGCTCAAGTTTTTTTCCCCTCATGGCAGAAGCCCCATGCATACTTAGCCACCCAAGCTAATTATAGGGGTGTCAACATCTCACTACAACACCACCTAATGGATATAGATCTCTGCAACTTGATTTTTCAGAAGTAAAAAAAAACACTGAGGCCAAAGTCACCATTTAATAAAACAGCTGCTACACATTATACCAAACAGGGCGTCCAATAGGTTCACGAGATTTACTTTTTTGTTTTTTATACACACCGTAATTTTCAGACTATTGAGCGCACCTGAAGATAAACCGCAAAGAAAAACTAATCTTGTACATTTATAGGCCGCAGGTGTCCATGTTGTAACATGAGATAATGACTGATCTGAAGAATTTAGTGTGAGCGCGTTTCATTTAATTCAAACAGTTTCATTGGTCCACTGTCACGAGGTGTGACGTCAGGAGCGTAGGACGGATGTATTCGCAGTTAGAACGGTGACCATTTTGAAAGATGAGAGCAAAACAAAGGAAACAAAAAGGACTAAATCCAGAAAATAAGCTAAGCTAACTATGCTAGGCTATATGCTAACTCTAGAAACTAAACACCAATCCTGGCATGGACTAGGACTGTGGACATGAACAAGAACATGGAACGAAGACTCTCAGCTAGTTCTAGAATCGCCTTCTAAGTCTCTCTAGTCTTTCCCCATCTAATTACCCGCACCGTGTGTGTAGCACGGCTCCGCGTAGATATGCGCACACACACACGTAGCATTAGCAATACAATAACACGTGACCTGATGACCCATGACAAGACGGGGCGGCGACATGACCTCAACACACGTGTTGGAATGGCAACACTAAAGCAGCAGGCGCATGCGCACCAGTGCTTAAAGCGCGCTGCTCCACAGGGGAATCATGACATCCACTGTGACCTGTTGGTCATTTCATTGGTCCAATGTGACGAGTTTAAATGTTTTGGTTAGCCCGTAAAAATCCATAAATTATCCGCATCATTGTTTAAGCCGCAGTGTTCAAAGTCGGTGAAAACCGTAGCGGCTTGTAGTCCGGAAATTACGGTAAGAGAACTTTGTCAAAAAATACATAAATAATGATCAATGGAGCTAAACAGCTCCAACAACCAGAAGGTTACTAGTAGAGTCGTTGGAAAGTGCTGCGAACGCCCGTGGCGAACACGAAAACTCGGTTCGATGGTAGATTTTGTAGAACAGTAAATAAGATGCACGTTCAGTATATAAACCCCTTCTACAAAACCAGGTGTCCAACATCCACATGGCTGCCATTTTCTCTGTAGCTGCTACTCAAAAGGCCTGAATAATGGGGAAAAGAATAAAAAGATAAATACCAGTAACAGGTCTTGTCCATCTTTAGGCAGGGGTTTAGGAGGTCCTGTGTAGTTACAGTTGTACTTCTTATCTGGGAGGAGAGCAGAGGTTCCACATTCCCCATACCAGATACAATGCTGAGCCTCAGCCTAGAGAGAGAGGAAGTTTTTATAAAATGTTACACGGAAGAAAAGGGGAGAAAAGAAAGGGGAAAAAAAAAAAAAAAAAAGAAGCTGACATTTTCTCAGAAGTGTTGTGGTGTAGAGGTGGACAATAGAACACACGCACACACGGGAGACGCTGCAGGTATCCTGTTACAGGATTTTCAAACAATTACAAACTCCAAGCCGTACAAATTCATTCATCTTTAAAGCTGTAAAAATATACATACATACGTTTTGAGTTGTTCATGAATCATTTTTCTCTCCTTTTCAATGAATTAAATATTACCCTCAGGTGTCTTGGTCTTCATCCTTTCAATTCTTTCTGCAAATGCGACACTATTGCGATGGTGATACTTGTCCATCCGTAGCTTAGACCAGCGGTCCAACATTTTTCGTACCACCTTTAACATCAGACGATATTTACACGGACCGGCCTTTAAGGTGTGGTGGATACATACGACAATAAAATGATACGACTGGCATAAAAACTGGGTTTTTAAAAAAAATATATATATAAAAAATGTGAAATCGCAACTTTATTAGCAGCGTCCCAGTAACATCCTCTCTGCCCCTTAACGCTCGATGCATCACGTGACCGAGATGAGCGTCAACACGCGTCAAGAGTGAGTCATGGACGGATGTAACGGAGACAATCCGGTCACTTTCCAAAGCAAAACATCGTTCAGTCTCATAAATAAAACAGGAAATGATGCAAGTGTATTCCTTCCGTGCGGCCCGGGGACCCCTGATTTCGACGACGTATTAATACACACCGTAACGCTGCGGACACTGAACAGGCAGAACTCCTTCAAAAGCATCAGGCAGACTGTGTGCGTCTACAGCAGCTGGACTGTACGCCACCTAGATGTGTGCGGGTTTTGTTTTCAGTTCCACCTTTAAATTCTTTTTGACTAAAGTGCTTCGAATTCAAGATCGCTCATGTTTGTAAAATTCGAGACCTGTATAAACGTTCCTGTGGATTTGTGCTTCTCGTTGGGAATCTCGTGTGAGACACGAAACACACGGTCACGAGGTAACCCCCCCCCCGGTATACATGTTGAACTTAAGTGTAAAAGCCCCTGAAAGAGATTGCAGAAGATAACCTTTAGAACTAGAACTCGAGCTTCTGGAAATGACACTAAAGAGGAAATAAATATTCAGACGCTTGTGTGTTATTAATCCATCAAGTACAAACATCTCATGCACAAGGAAGAAAAAGATGTCCTCAGGCAAATCGCACCTGGTGTCATTATACAAGACATTGCCCAATGTTTGGGAAGATTTCATGCAATCATGCTGAAAGAGCTTCCTGAAGTTCTCGGGGACAAAGACAGAGGAAAAAAAGAAAAATGATCCAAACTCTTCTGGAATAATAACCTCCGGTCAGACAAAAAAACAAAACTCTTCGGCAGTAATTCAGCTCATCATGTTTGGAGAAAGAAGGGTAGTGCGTTGATCCAAAGTCCCTCAAAGTTGCAGTGAAGCACGTTGGTGGGACCATCACGATATGGAGTGATGACGCATCAAGTCAGGAGTCAGATTTCCCTGATGCACGGATTCAGCAGGTTTCAAATAAAAACACCGGCTACTGCGGCGCGTTCTTCCCTCTACAGCGTAGGCCTGCGTGTAGACTAATCGAACCACACCAACAGGCTCAGATCAGGAAGACCCGCGAGACGAAGGACCGTTACGTGTCAGAGGAGCGAAGATCAATCAGACCCACAGGACCCACCCGACCTCCTCCTCGTGGTCTCGCAAACCTGTAATAACCAGGCAATACTAACCGCAACACTGCGAACACAATGACTTTGTACCATAGATGTGCTAAAGCTGGAAATATCAGATCATACAGAGAAAAACCCACACGCGGCGTCTCAGTTCTCACATGGCATTCGACTTATTTGTCCACGTGATTCTCGTTTCGAAAGGAATAGCTGGCCTGATAATCCTGACTCATGAACAAGTGATTCTTCAGCGTTAGGTGACTCGATTCTCGAGGACATGCAGAGAGATTTGAAGAGATTCCAGCATAACTGGAGTCGTGCTTAAATAAATAAATAAAACCACGTTCAAAACAGTGCATCGTGACATAACTCATCAGGAGATGGATAAAGTATCGTCATGCTGCCAGCCCTACACTGGAGTCATACTGAAACCTGACCAGGGTGCGTTCCCGGGTGGTTTCGCCAGTCCTGTGGCTTCCTGCCCGACACACTCCTGGTTTGGGAAAGCCCGAGCTTGCTCTTTGTTTCAGTTCATCCAGTTTAGCTTTCTACAAAATGTGCTGAAACATAACGCGTCTGAACGATCAGCACTGTGAAGCCAACATGCCTCGAGCCGATTTCCGTTCAACACAACCGGCTCTTAATGAAGACACAGCGGAATACGTTAGGAGAAGTGACGCTCCCGAAGCTCTCGGCCAGGAGCTGACTCAGCTAGAGAAGAATCTGCAGAGTTCTGCATGTTCTCAGCCTTGACACATGACCAGACGTTTACACAAACAGCGTTGGCAGTCAGTGAAGCCAGCTCGGCCGACTTTTTTTTTTTTTTTTTTTTTTTTTTTAAAAAGACATGTGATGAAGTACAAAGTGGCAAAAACACTACAGAATCTGCCATCAAATCCTAGTCCTGGGATCTCTCAAAATATCAGAACAAAGAAATTATAATACAGAGATGTCGACCTGAGAAGACTCTAACCGACGAATTAACTCGACACCTGCGAAGGTTTCCTGAGGCTTTAATCTCTCGGTCTGGTTCAGCACACAATCACGGGGAAAATGAAAGTCAGTGTTGCATTTCGTTTGGAAATCAAGGCCCCAGAGTCTGGAGGAAGAGTGGAGAGACAGAATCCAAGCTGCTTGAAGTCCCATGTGAAGTTTCCACAGTCAGTGGTGATTTGGGGTGCCATGTCACCGTTCACAATTTGTGCTACACTAGCTCTTCTGTGGGATCGGACCAGGCGGACCTACGGTCCCCACGGGCCCTGGGCACCCAAGCCCGTCGCCGGTTCACCAGTTGTTCTTCCAATTTTGGCAAGTACTAACCACTGCATAACGACGACTCGTCCCACATGACCTGAAGTTTCAGTCATCCAGACATCACGATTTCTCCCTTGTCAGAGTCGCTCGGATTCTTACGCTTGCCCATTTTTACTGCTTCCAACACGTCAACTTTGAAAACGGACTTTTCACATGCTGCCTACTACTGCATATCCCAGCCCTTGATGCAGACTCAACATGATGCATACTGCTTTAAAAAAACAAAAACAAAAGCAAACCCTACAGTATAATCGTTGATGTGGTGACGCGTTTTTTGTTAAGTTAGGAGACATTTATTTAACATTTACAGAAGGAGTCTCGGTTGGACACTTCAGGACGAAGGAGTTTGAGCTGACTGGGTTCTCTGCAAAATGACAGGCTGTGTGTTTGAGACAAACACGTGAGGAAGACCACCACAGCTAAAATGTGTAAGAACAGGAGCCAACTTGTCTCCCAGATGTTCCACAGCATCAACTCAGACTATTTTGAAATAGTTATTCAGTAATAAAGTTAAACGTAATTGTCTGCAAGTGATCTCTGCGTTATGATCGGAATGCCACGCTCCAGCCTGGACGGTCACGCGAAAACAATGTGCTTCTTATCAAATGCCTTATCGTTCCTATAGCAACGACTTGAATAGAAGACTGTACAGCAGACGCGCCGGTTAAAATATTCGTCTCGGAACAGTAACTGCCGACACGCTGAGACGTTCATTACAAAGTCAGATCTGTCAGTCATATAAGCCTGGTCTGTAGTCCCTACCAAGAGCATGTGTCTCAAAGAACAACTGGGGTTTTATTTATTTTTTTGGTGCACAGTTTGCTCTCGAAAGCACAAATGCACGACAAGTCTGACTAATGATGAAGTGTCGCTGTGCGAGAGCGATCAGCTGACGAGACGAGTCAGTGAACTGACGAAACACCGAGCCGAACTCAGCGAGGATGCCAGTGGAAGGAGCTCCGCCCAGCGCTGACTAATTTGGGTAGTCAAGAGTTCTTGCTCAGAATCAGAACGAAGGCGGAGGAAGAGGAAAAGAGAAATAAAAATAAAACCCACATCTTTAGTTAAATTCACAACACTGATGGAAGCCAAGTGTGTCCTACCAAAAGGATTTCACTTGCTCTTAAAAAAAAAAAACTGGATTAAATTTTGAATCAAGATTAAAAAAAAAAAAAAAAAAAAAAAAAAAAAAAAAAGTCCAACAGTCAAGTAGGTGGTTTTAACATTCGAACCAATGCTCACGAATCCCAGCCCCTAGTATCTACACTGCCTTGTAGGAGTCCCTATATAATAGCCTGACATTGCGCAATCCAAACGTAAACAAGCGTTCCGGGACGGATATCTCCCAAAAGTTTCCCAAAAGGGGTTTCTCAGCTACTTAATGCATTTGTACCGAGGTCACGGCTTAAACCATTTCCATTATCGTCTAAACGTCGTCCAGGTTGTTTATACAAGTGAGAAGAAATACGTTTAAAAAAAACCAAACACAAAAACACGTATTGCGCCTTTAATACAACCCAGACTCCCGAAAGAGAAGCTAACGCTGCAGCTAATACTGGGTACTGCATCGTCCCGGAGGATTCCCGCTAAGACGTGTGGCTCGTTTATACCGTCTAGACATAAACAAACCTCAGGAATCATTTTTTTCATACTAATATTTCACATAAACAGCCGGTGAAGCCGGTGACGCGAGCTGTCCGTCCCAGACAAACTACACACAAGTTTGGGCAACCGCGCCACGCTGCCTCCTGACCTCCGGCAGAGAAATAAAACCTCCCCGGGGTATAAAACTCACCTGCCGCGTCTCCGAGAGGAAGACTAGAACTCCGAACAGCCCCAGAACGTAGCTTATTCTCGAAAGCGCCATTCCGTCTGCCCCTCCTGCGCTACACCAGGCGGCTCAGAGAAGGACTGACGCTGACGCGCTCGGTTTATCGGCTGGAATTACGCCAGCGCTCGTACTGCGCATGCGCACGGGTAGCGCGAGTTAAACACGCGCATGCGCACTGAGCGGCGCGAGTAAACACGCGCATGCGCACTGCGGAACCGAGCCGATGAACAGGGTGTATTTAATCAATTCATTATGACGAGGGTCAATAGGTCAATGTGGAATTATTATTATTATTTAAAAAAATTCTGAAATATATATATACATTTCTGAATCATATTTAGTTTGTATTTCATAATTGGACTAAAATGTTTAAAAAACATTTTTTTTAAATAAATTCGCATTCATAAAACGAGTAAGCAGTTTCAGCTGGTGAGAGATCATGTGATTGTGGGGGCCCAGAACATTTGTCGGTAAACGAGATGTGTAGCTTAAGTTCTTGGTAAACTGGTCAGAAGAAGAAGAAGAAACCCTTTCTTGCAGATGAACTATTGGCCTAAAGTGTTTATACCACTATTATCACTACTTCTGCAAGCCCAATTAAAAAAAAAAATGTTGGGACGCTGTGTAAAATGTCAATTAAAAACAAAATGCAAGGATTTGCAAATCTCATCAACCCGCATGTTATTCACAAGAGAACATAGAAAACATATCAGATGCTTAAACTGAGCAAATGTACCATTTTAAGACAAAAAAGGTGGTTTTGAATTTGATGCCCACAACACGTCTAAAAATTAATATATTTTATATTAATTATATTAATTATGGCCGGATTTCACATAAATAAAAATTAAACAACACAAAAAGCAACCCTTTTCTCTGCACAGGAATTATAGCTTGGATCTCTGGGTATTAAAGGATCAAATAAATCTCTGCTGCCCCCTGGTGTTCTTCTGCATTAATTACACATAAATAGACGCTCAGTAAGTGTAGAGCAATGTTTTTCCTCTTTACTTCAAATACTGTGCGGTCTGTATTACTTTTTTAAAGCTGCTCAAATATTATTTTATTTTAGATGAGGATCCATTGGTGCAGTTTTCTGAGAGAGACCGAACACCAGGACTGGCAGGGACGCACTGTTGGGTTTTTTAAGGCCAAATCCATCCAACTCAACTGCTGAGTTCTACCGTACTCTATATTGGCACAAAAGTATGTGGACACCTGACCATCATATCTATGTGCTTGTTAAACATCCCATTCCAGATTTATTCCCCCTTGGCTGTTATAATGAGCTCCAGTCTTCTGGGAAGGCTTCCGACCAGTTCATCTCAAGGGTGATCAGTTGGGTTGAGGTCAAGGATCTATGCAGGACACTTGAGTTCTTCCAGTCCACATCATGTCTTCATGGAGCTCGCTTTGTGCACAGTCACACTGTCATGCTGGAACATGTTTGAGCCTCTTAGTTCCAGTGAAGGGAAATTGTAACGCTAAAGTGTACAAAGGCATACTTAACGATTGTGTGCTTCCAACTTAGTGGCAAGAGTTTGGGCAAGAATATACTTTTGGCTACATAGTGTACAATTTGATTCAGTGTTTAAGTCTAGGCTTAAAATGTATTTGTTTACTCAAGCCTACCCTGACTAGACTTTCTATTATACTAATTCCCAGTCCTAATAATCTTTTTTCTCCCTCTCTCCTTTTGCCGAGCCCCACACGAATTTATGGAGATACTAGAGATCCAGATCGTTTCTGCCTCTGGATGGAGCTCAAATCTTCTCCAATTCCAGATTGCTGGGACTACGGCTGCTCCTGAGGCCATACAGACTTCTTATAAATCCATAATGAACTTCTTCACACTATCTGTTGTTACCCAGATGAGGATGGGTTCCCTTCTGAGTCGGGTTCCTCTAAAGCTTTCTTCCTCTTAAAACATCTTAGGGAGATTTCCTCACCACCATCACCACTCGGCTTGCTCAGTTGGGATAAATTCACACCTTTAATATCTGTATACTGTGTTGATATTTCTGTAAAGCTGCTTTGAGACAATGTCTATTGTGAATCGGAAACGGAATCTCCTAAAAGCAAATGTGAGGACATAAAAGTGCAAAATTTAGCAAACTGCCCGCTGATTGTAGGCATTATACGTCCGTCTCCAATCCTAACCAAGCCAAAACCAAGATCTGGCGAGACCTAAAATGATAGACAGTAGAATAAAGGGAACATTCAAAATGACTTTTCGGAGCTTTTGGTGCTCTTCAGCTTTACTGGAACATGATTAGTTTTTCCACAGGAAGGTGGAGTAACATTATTCCTGGTGTAAATGTTAACATGATTTAACAGTTACCTGTAGGACTGTTCCCTTCTGAAGTATACTGTAGTCATTTTGAATTGGATTTCTGCAATATTCCAGTGTCATTTTCACCGTCCCACATCTGACGCCTTCAGAGTCCGTAACCTCTTTTCCTTCCCGTCTTTCGCAGTGTCTTCAGGAGCCTAATCAATTCCCCTGTGGGCGTTTGTGTCCGTCTCCACTCGTGACTGGCAGCACATTACCTCCTCTGGGTCGGCCTTGAATCGTGTCCTCGGAGACGAACCATGCCAATGAGAATCTGCAGCAGCTCCTAGATATTTTTATCAGGACAGAATAAATTCCATGAAGCAGAATAACAGAAGCAGGTTTTTTTTTTTTTTCTAGGGATATTTATAATCTAAAGTCTAGAACGTTGTCATCTTGTGACATTTTGTCAGAATTAGTTTAAAGTGTAAAATATATATATATTTATAGAAAACTGGGTAGAAAGTGAAACAAAGTTTGCTGGGAGTGATTGCGCCTCTGCTGATTTAGTCTAAAGAACCACCCTGTACGCTTCATAACGTTATGCCGTGTTTGTTCTAACGCTGATGAATGGTAAAACTCATTGCTGAGTAACGTGCGGTGTCGCCCGAGCCTGGACACGACCGCTCCCGTCACCTCCACTGAGCTAAAAGCTACGTCTCGCTTGTGCACACACAGGAACAGAACCCCTTGTGGGACATTCATTAGGATTTGATTATGAGGAATACAGTAGACAGGAACACATTTTTGGATCTGTAGTTGGACCGGGGTTTTGGTTTTTTTCCTGGAGCTGCTTTCTACAGGTTGATTTGTTTTGTCTGTGGGTTCTGGAGCTGGAGGTTGTCTCTACTTTAGATTAAAATGTGTAACTTATTGCATGCACTAGCAGCCGTGTGAGCAGGTTGGCTCTAGCCTTGTTCCTGTTCTTAGCATCTCTGGACATTACTGTTTAAGGGTATTGAGTAGCTTGTCGGTGATCTACTCCATCACACAGTTATTATTGATTTATTTCAATGTATAATGTAATAATAATAATAATATAGTGATGTTGTAAAAGAACCGATGAAAACAGTAGATGTGAGATCACCCCCCCCCCCACCAAATAGACAC
>JAOUWY010000038.1:3124148-3137667 GCA_025728095.1 Prietella phreatophila
AATGGTGATCACTGATTTGTTTTTGTGAATAATGGTGATCAGTGATTGGTCTTTGGGAATAATGGGGATAAGTGGTTGGTCTTTGGGAATAATGGGGATCAGTGGTTGGTCTTTGGGAATAATGGTGATCAGTGGTTGGTCTTTGGGAATAATGGTGACCAGTGACTGGTCTTTGGGAAAGATGGCGATCAGTGATTGGTCTTTGGGAACAATGCTATCAGGGTTCTAAGAGGGTGCTAAGGAGTAGCCAAATCTCGCAACAATCTAGCCACACATTTCCCACTGACAATCTTCAAATCCTAACAGAATCCATCTGACTGAATGAACTGAATCTTACATGGACACTGCTTCACGCACGTGGCCCCGAATGTGTACTTCCCGTCCGGGTTGGGGGCCACATTGTGTGTGTTGGGGTTGTAGCGCATGAGAGGAGGGCATGCATCTTTGCATGTATCATCATCCTGGAAGTCCCTGCAGGCCTGCCCCACACACACACACACACACACACACACACACACACACATATACGGTCAGTTCTGATAACCAAGCATTTCCTCACTGCCCCAGAGATTACGTTTCCTCCAGCTGTGCTCAGAGCCAGAGGCACTGCGATGCTGAGCGATGTTTAATCACGAAACCACTAGGTTCAGCCACAATGTACACACAAAAGTAAAGACGTCTCAGATGAGTGATACAAGATACAAGAAGCTTTTAAGAAACTGTGTCAACAATAAATAAGTGTTGGAGAATAGTCAGTAATAGATTACATTATCAGCTCTATGCTGAATACACTTTAGCATTTGGACATGTTATAAATTGTTATCTGTTGATGCACACAGACTGCAGCGTTAGTGTGACACACAGCCATCCATCTGCAAAAGACTGTGTTATGTTCAGGTGCAAAATAAATGACTTTCTTTTAAAAATAGAACCGTAAAAACTTCTGGTTATAGCAACGTCTAATAATTTGCATATCAACTAGCGATATCACTGACTGAAATCATGTAACACTACTTAAATGTAAAACTTCTTGTTTTTTGTTTTTTTTTTTTGAAAAAATAATCTTGATTTAGAATTGTGTTGTGAAATAACAATTACAGTTGTTCTCAAATATCTAATCAAAATTAGCCATTCAAAAAGCCACCGGTTTTGTGCTAATAATCAAATAACCGAACGTATTTTAATGACAGAAGATAAAAGGCAACATGGAATTCTGTCTTGGTCTGACAGGGTTAAGATAGGGTTCTGCCGCCTCCTCTAACTTTCAAAGGTCAGTCCAACCAATAAACCTCACAGGCAGTAGTGATACAAACACCACTGGATGAGCAACATAAATCATGCATTTTCAAGCACGCAGACAGTGAAGTGTTTTTTGAGTGCTTCCTCACCAGGCAGTCTGTAGGCCTCGGGCCGGTGCAGCCGGACGCACAGTGCTCATTGCAGCAGTCGCTGGGTTTGGGGCCTTTACACCTTCCGGAGCACTGCTCAGCACATACCAGCTTTGTGACTGACACAAAATCAAGTACTTGTAATTAGAATAAGATACATTTCAAAGCTGTATAATTACTTTATATTAGGTTACATTTATAGATTGCTTGATTGCATTTAGTAAAGCATTGATTTGTCATTTACAGATTGAGTACTCAGAAATGTTTAAAAGTTTAACAAACTGATAGTTTTGTCTCTACATTATGTCACACTTTGACCACTGCATTCTCTTTAGAAACGTATTAGGCCTATAACCAGCTCGCCATAATCACCATTAAGTATAGCCACAAGCAGTGAACAGTGGGGTCCAAGCACCCTTTCCAAAGAGCGCATTCAGTGGCCAGTTCTTCGCAAGTTACACAGAGTACTTAAGAGTCCGTAGATTCAAGTTTTGTGTCTGTAGCTCAATGTTCACCCTGTAAATTACATGCTGAAATCTGATTGGCTGGTTGCGGCTATGTTTTCAAGTAATCCAGTCATCCTTCGGAATCCACTTATAGATTATAGTACAATAATACAGTACACCAAACTTCAAGTCAATGGTAATTACGCTTTCTGGAGAAACTCCTACACAGATGTCAGAAACTGAAACCTTGCCTATTCAAATGCATGCAATAATTCCCAAGTTACAGACATTTGGGTGCATTAAGATATTGGAGAAAATATCAAAATATTGGAGAAAAACAAGTTTTCGTTCATAAAGTGGTGCTTGGAGCCCTAAAAATTCTAGCAAAAAGAGATTTTGTTCTTGGACCCCTGACAATACAATTCATCGCATCATTATCAGCGTGGGAGTCAAGAGGACCTGCAGCGTTTTATGGGTGAATCAGAAAAAATGACTACATTTTGCAGTAATTTAGGCAACTCAGAACTTCTCGTAAAAGTCTTTTCATTCATAGCTGTAAAACTCGGAAAACGCTTAATCCCTTCATTTGAAATCCCCTGAATATTTACTACTTACAAGTCTGGCAGTTTTCAGGGCCAGGAGCCCAACACGAGCCATTGTAACAGTTTTGGTCACACTTTTTACCTGTAAAAGAGAAAATAAAGCAAGACACATCTTTATATTAAAGAAACAATGGATACAACATGCAGAAATTTGCAAAAATATAGAGGGTCCGCTTACAGAACTTTTTCAAACTGCTCTGATGTTCGACCTGAATAGGATCGCTCTTCTGGTTCACGATGTCGGCCCACTGGATGGTCTCCACGTTACATAAGTAATAGTTGAAGTTAAATTTCACACCACCCCGGTGTATTTCTTGAGAAGAACAATTTGCATGTTAGAAGGAATCCCAAATGCACCAGAGCAATGTAACCGGCATATAGATGAGCAGAACGTGACAGATTCTGACAGAAACCCAACCCAATTTTTTTAGATTAGCAGTACTTTACAGCTGTAGGAACTTGATTTCAAGAATATTTCATCTGTCAAGTTTTTAAAGAATGCTTTAATATGATGTTCCAAAGTTTAAGTTGTAGAAATATTGGTAATATCACCATTTTTTTCAAGAATTTTTTTGCTGTGTAACTGGAACTGTTTATTACAGCAGTTCTTTTGGGGAAATAATTTCTGAATGGTTAGGCTACCTCTTTGTTGAAAAACACTTATTGAATGTGCTCAAAAAAATTCTGTTAGCTAGGTGTTGGCTTTTGTAAAATCCATAATTGAGAATAAAAAGTTTAGCTCTTTGTTCTCAAATGTTAACATTACAGTTTTTGTCCATAGCAATACAAGTTTATTTTACTAGTGTCTGTACTCTACAAAGTCATAGTGTAAGAAAAGAACTAACGAACTAACTAAAACTAACATAGCAGTTAATTAAAATAATGTACAAATACACAATCTTTAAATCTTCTATCCTTTATTAATTCTTTACTAGTATACGATCATGACGTACCGGTGAGGCTGTTGAGGAACAGCTTCTTTACACCTGAATTGACTGTGGTTTCATTCAAATTTGACAGAACTGCCAAAGCAAATGTGTTATCAAACAGCGAGTGGCCTCGAATGATGCGCAGGTTATTCAGTGGGATTTCTGGCGCTGTGTTCCGAGCTATGAGAACGTAGCCTCCAACTTCTTCAATGGTCTAAAGAAAAACAAAGAGAAGTTGGTTCTAATTTCATAACATCTACATCTATAGTCTGTGTATCAAGCATGTACACATTCTGAAACTGGTGTATGTAGAAAACAAAGTTTCCTTTTCACTTTCTGTTTTCTCCCACTCCTGCTCCAACTCTGCCATGGCCACGCCCTACATTAATATATAGTTCAGTCTCAGGTGTTCTGTTGTTAGACCAGTGTGATTCCATTTTTGTAGTTTATTACTTTATTGTTCTTCGACATGGACACAAGATACCATTCAAGTGCTTAGAGTCACAAGCACACTGAAATATGAAGACCATAAGGCTGAGACTAACTATTTAGCTAGCACATTTATCCATCCATCCATCCATCCATCTTCTACCGCTTATTCCTTCTTCACGTCGCGGGGAACCTGGAGCCTATCCCAGGAAGCATTGGGCACAAGGCAGGGTACACCCTGGACAGGGTGCCAGTCCGCTAGAACATTTAGCTAGTGACAAATAACGACAAGACAAAACTCTCAGGAATATCTACATTTTCCTCAGATGTGTTGGGAAATTACTAAGAAAACGCTCTCTTTGGCTAAAATTCCAATGTCGGTACAGTTAGCATTAACTGCAATCTATGGTTTCTGCCGTATTAAGAAAAACATCAACATTGTGTCCCAACTTGACCTCAGGCCTATCAGTAAAGTTCCTCCTCACAAGCATGGCTTATTTATGTGGTATCTTCTCTCTCTATCTAAGGGCTGTGTAATCAGAGATCCTGGTAGGAGTGTTAGCTAAACATTAGCAAGTTAGCTTTCTGACTGGTGTTAGGATTACTAGAGAAACATTTCCAGGTGTATAAAAGTTATCTCTGGGGTCCAAGCATTCTTTACAAATAGCATCCCAAGTAGCCAGCAAATTTATGTCATTTGTCAAGAGGCCATAAAGAGAACATGGAAGCTCAGTGCTAACCCTGTGAAATACCTGATGAAACTGAGAGCAGCCAGCATTTATTTTATTTTATAAATAATCCAGTCATCATTACAACATAGAACTGCCTTTTAAGTGTCACATGAATCCATGCAATAATGTGTCACAACATATAAAGTCAGGGCTATCAGAAAATGTCCTCCTCCAAAGTTGGAAGGGTGGATTATGTGCGTGTGTATTATACAAGCGCAGATTATTTGTATAACCAGTGAAACGACAGCTCATTGTACCTTGAGAAAGGACAGATCGTGCTGGTCCATGGTGTGTGTGATTTCCAGGTTCTCCAGGATCACGGTGCAGTTGCTGTACATCTGCACCATGTTCTGGTAGTGCATGTCTATAGTGCTCAGAAGATTCATTCTGCTGGCCCCGCCCTGACACACTAAGGAGACAAAAAAATAACAATAATCATAATCCTTCTAAGGTTTAGGTAATTACATAGCTAATGAAAGACACTCCAGCTCAGGAATGTTACACAACACTCTATAAAATCTGGTGGAAATCTGAAATATTATAGCACGCCGTGGTTTCCTTGTATACTTCACGTTTTCACCTGCTCGTGCCAAAAGCCTGCCAACTTCTTACCCCAGTGTTTGGAGCTGCATTTGTTTGCTTCTTGCATGTATCAGTGTGATAATATATATGAGCCTTGATATCTTGTTAGTTTTTATGGCTGGCTTTATTGTCATTTTTAAAATCATTGTTATTGTACATTTTCCACCATAAATTGGTATTTTAAAGCAATATGAATTTTAAACACATGAATTTCAAATTGTTACGCCATTTTGTTTTCAAAGGTTTTCAAACACAAAACAAGAAATTGTTAAGAATAGAACACTTGGGGGCGTGCTTTTATAGGAATAAATAAATAAATCAGAGACAACCCAACGACAAAGGAAATTACTATTAGTGCCCGAACGTTCATTCTTTCCACACCCTGAAGTGTTTTATTCCTCTTACACCATAGTCATTTGACAACTATTACGTTTTGCTTAAACATAATTTCGCTACTAGATTAGCTACTTCCTAACTGACTAATTATCAAGTTATACAAGCCTGACATAGCTCACAGACAGTAACGAATGACCTCTAGCTATATGTTACGTATAACTCATTACATACTTGTTTGAAAATTAGATTGGCAAATTTTTCTATTAACTGTAAATATGCTAGCTATAGCTACAATGAGCTTAGACTGTTTAAACACTTAATAATAACATATCAAAGCATCTTATATGAATACAGTCTAGATGTTCTAGCATTTAGAAAAACCTTCTAAACATGGCAGCATTTAGGAAATACGATTTTATCTCTCATCACTACAACCACCATGGCTTTGATATAATGCAGTTGATTTTGTAACACTGAATTTTACATCTCTTCCACAATTCAGGAACTCTGTACTCTTCCTTCTTTACTGGGAATCACAAAAGTCCTGTTTGGTTCACGGACACCGAGCCAGTGGGTGTATCTTTTACCAGAACTGCATGCCAGTGGAAAGCTTTAACCACATGCCAAGAGAAATAGCGCGTGTTCAGAGATTCTGTCTGCTTGGTGGACGTTCTCTTTCTCACACACTTTCGTACTTCGTGCACAGAAACTCCCTTTCTCTGACCTTAAGCAGAACAGATTCTTGAGCTTGCACAGCACACGCTGTTGTTGTTTTTTTAAACACTCGACTGAATATACTGGAATGTGATTTCAAATCATCCATTCTTGGAATACATCCACTGTCTGTTTGTAAGCAGAACAGATGCCTTCAGAGATCCTATCAAGAGCACAGAGTGGAGACGTAGAATTTGCTCATCTTGTAATTTACCAGAAGTTTATAATTGGAAATAGAAAGACACAAACGCAGTTACAAAGACAAGTCATTTGGTAATATCTGTCCTATAAACAATGGTCGAGGGGGAAAAAAAATTAGGAAAATTCTTATTCATCTTTAAAAATCTTATTCATCTGCTAAAATAATCCGGGATTGAAGTTGATTATTTTCCAAGAACAGCATATCCCATACGGTTTTATTTGCCTTATACCACAACATAGGTTCCTGTAGTTTATGTAGTATATTATAAAGATAACAGTTTAGTTCCTGTAATCACTTATGCTACAGAAGCTATAAACAGTCATTTCCTCTCCAGCCTTTTGTTATAAAGTGCTCTGTAAAGGTATGACGGCAAAGTGAAAATGTTAAAATCCTGCAAATCTACGTCTTATATGACATTCAGCATAAAATAGCAAATATTCTATTCCAAAAGGTTTCTTAATCTCCTCAATTCCAGCACTTGCACAACTCCTACAATGCCACTATCTTGACTATAAAGACTGTCATGCAAACAGAATCGTCTCAGAACTATCTTTTCTTTTAATCTTTTAATAACACTGTAGAGGCGATTATCCTAAATCTCATCTTTAAAAAGTAAATTCGCTGATGTTTATAAACCTAGCTGGCTTTTATAAACTTTTACTACTAGTCCACCCAGGTAGCAACGATTTCTGTCTACCATTTGCTACATTTCTACCTACGTAAGTAGCCGTTTATGTTTAGCTACTCCAATAACGACCTCCATCATGTGATCATACTAGCCAGCTAGCTATTAATTACAACGTGATTTTTAGGTAGCCATTAGCTAGCTGAGCATTTATGTTGGACTAGCATGTGTTCCATGATGTGTTCCTGGTGTTCTTAACACTGGCTAGCTTACTAACAGAAGCTATTGAGCTTTAGAGAACCCATCATGGTTCTTTAATTACACTGATTCATCATACTACATCATTGCATATTGCACATAGCGTTAGTAGTGGTAGCTCAGTGGTTATAGTTAGCAAGCAAATGGTTGAGCTCAAATCCTAGTTCTTAGATTTAATTCTGTCTCCGTGCTGTAGTTTTCATAAAATTGCTGATGCTTGAGCTCAGCAGAAAATGCAACCTGAAAATAACCTGTTGCATAAAGTTTTCCTTTACTATGTTTGCTGTTGCTACTGAGGCAAACAGACTTTTAAAAAAAAATGCAGAAATTTTTCCCTCAAGACACTGACTGGTTAGGTCGCATTCCTCGGCATGTCAGTTCTTGAAAACACATCCAGAAGCTGCTTATTAGACACTTAGACGGCAAGCTTTGCCACACTGCAGAGCTCATCATTCACGTCAAGATGTTCATCTGTGGTTATAAAAATCATCATTTGCTGCAGCATGTGCACTGTGTTCGGATATAAATGGTTTTCGTCTCATCGAGTGTTCATAAGAATGAAACTTGTCCGGTTTAGCACAAAGTGGGATAACAAAACGATTTGACTAGGGTTTTTTTTTTTTTTTTTTTGGTTATTGTACTCAGTTGTCCATGTACGATGAAGCAATAATGGGGATTTACTATTGTCTCCTTATCCAAACAGACACAGACACAAAAGCAGCCGAGTAAAAAAAGAATGCAGGTACACAGGAACAAAAAATGTTCACCTCTCCCTTACATGATCCTCATAACACACTCCTCTCTCGCATGCTAAATTAACCCAGACAAGCCAGGCCCAAGCCTGTTTCTTTAGAGTAAGATTTAATTATTGGATGATAAGATGATCATTTCCTTGGCTCGGATGAAGCAACATGTAACACGCAGCTATAAATCGAAAAGGTTCACGTAAATACTCAGACGGTCTAGTGTAAACTGGATAGAGCTGCGATAAGTAAGGAATAAAACACTTATGGGTGCGTAGAGTTATGGGAATATTACTAGTTTTACTATTACTACCTTGAGGTTGACTATTTTAATATATCTGCACATCACAAATTGTTTTATTCCTCGTATACCACATCATCACTCTCAGCATTAACATATTTATTTTTTTATTCATATATTCTGACACTGGAGACTCCTTCCAAAACTGCTAAATAAAACAGTACACTTCACCATATCATCAACTGCACACATTTTCTTAATATAAACTTGTGATTTGCCTGACCAATCCAAATTGAGAATTCAACAGCGTTGTGGTTAAATTGCCTGCATCATAGTGAAACTCATTTAACGCTATTAAAACCCTAGGGATCTTCTAAAAAGTATAGTACAGAAAAAGCATCCGGAAGCTAAAACATTAGTAAAAGATACAGTATAATGAGATAATCATCGCATGCAGGCGATTAAAGCGTTTATTTCATTCACTTAATGCTGACTAGAGAAGTTGCGTAAGCTTTTCTGACCTATATCCTGCTTCCACAGCAGTGTTAGGGTGGATCTACCTGAGATTAGAACGATCTTGCACAGCGAGGACGGTGACGTTAAAGGTAAGACGAGCCTCGGTGCGATAGCGATGCAATGCATTAGTTTCACTGTTACAAAGCACGCTGTGTGTTTTACAGCTGACGATCCGTACATCTCCCACGCACAAGACGAGATATATTCCTAAACAGTCCTTTTACTGCTTTGTTATCTAAGAAAGTTGATAAAGAGCTGCTCACTTCCTGCCTGCATGAAGGGTGCTCTCTTAGAGCACATGGTTTCGCTCCCAGCTTGTGACCTTGTCATGAATACAGACAATCCCTATAATAATACTCTTGACTTAACTAGCACATTTCAGCCAGGAGGTAATGATAGAGGAATGGTGTTTCTGAATGGTGTTTGGCTTAGCAGAGCCAATGCAGTAAATTCAAAGTGAATCTTAAGGCTTAATGGTAATGAATTGTGTCAAATAGTAACAAGTGGGTAAGCGAAACGACTCATGTGGCTGGACCAGTGCCAGTTCCAAGTACCAAGAGTGTGTTGTTATTTCCTTATGTAGCGTCTGATGATGTCAGTATGGCCAGAAGTTCCTCATATTACCTGTACATGCCATCATAAAAACTTGGCCCACTGCATGACTTCCTGTATGTGCTGTAACTCTTTTGGCTGGAGGACAAGGCATTGCAGGTAAGGAGTGGCTAGCAGAAACAGGCAAAACGCAGGCCAACTACAATGCGTGCAAGTCGTAACTGTTTACATCATGTATACAAAAAAAAATCTTTACACTGCCTATGTTAAGTGTTGACATGTATTGGAAAGAATGAGTAAGGCTGTTAGTCACTTCCTCTGGCAAATGCGGCTTTTTTATTTATTTAAATAATTATCAAGCGTTTGCCTTTGAAGAAAACACATAAAGCAGCTTGCCTTAGACACAGTGCTTTTTTATTGATTTTAAATACCCAATTGCACTTTGATATCGATCAGTATTATAGATATTTCTAAATCGAATTGTGTTGGAAGCTACCTTTTAACAGCAGTTATTGCATGCTGATGGTTTAAAGGGGTTCCTCAAGGCTCTAATCTTGGTCCGTTATACTTGAAGAAAAAACGTTTAAAGACATTGAAATCAACAGATACGAGAGGCAGAATACAATCCAAGCATATAGCTGAGCAATAAATGAATAAGTGCTTTAACCCTGAATGGTCCAACAGTGGCATTTTGTTGTTGTTGTTGTTTTGTTGACCTGGAATTCAACCAACGTTTGGTTCACTAATGCAGAAACTTTACCACCAAAGTACCACTATTACCTCTAAGTGTTAAAATGTGATACGGATGTCCCATGAGCAGAGTGGGTTAATGGCCTTGCTCAAGGTCCCAACATTAGCAGCTTGGTGGTGTTGGGGCTTGAACTCCTGACCTTCTGGTCAGAAACCCAGAGCCTTAATCATTGAGCCTCCACTGGCCTCACTCATATCACCAGTACCCAAGAGTACTGTGGTTATTGGTGATAAATTTATTTGAATTAAACATAAGTGGACAAATGTGGACAATTCCAAGGAAATTATCATTGAGGAATTGATCATTAAATTATATAATCACAACCTTTCTTTATCACCCATTAGCAATTTATGAAGATACGATTAAGCCACCTGATGCCATTCCTTGTTCCAATATGTGGTCACATGACTCAACAGGGCTATGTACACAGGGATTTTCAAAAGATCTATCTGGAACTGGGTGTGAGCTGATTTCTGTTCCTTACAGCTCTATCTTTTCACTGGGTAAACACTGGTTTAAGCACGACTGCAAGATTAATTTACTGCTAAGAGGAATGGTACAAAACAACACGCACTGTTTGGCGCTTTATCAACAATTAGGAGCTTTAATTGTAAGCTAACATTGTTCCTCATAGGATCATTACCTGCAATGACATTAGCCATTAGCGTTGATTAAACAAATTAGAGGAACGCATATCCATGCTTAAAAGGAATAAACCATGCTAATCAGTTTTCCTGGGTAATTACAGTGCACAAACCTAATATCATTCGTTGGTTAAAATGAATATCAAAACAATCATTCAGTCAACCATAAAAGCAAAACGCTAATGTTTCTGCCAGGCAATGTTTATATCCTTGAAGCCTCTGCATTGGATGAACAGAAGAGCTTACCATTTCCCTTTCCAGACCCACGGTTTTGAAAGGAGGCCCAAATCTCAGAGGTCCACTCTGAACTTTAGTGAGGAAAATAAAAGCATTTCCTCCAGCCTTCCTGTACACTTCCATCTCCAACTAGGACTTAATTGTTATATGTTCAGGGGGCGGGGAAGGCCCATTCCTCTACATACAACCTAAACAAAGACAGTTTCAAAATACAATAAATAAATCCACATCTGGAAAGGGATGGACGCTAAGCATTTGCTCTGTTAAACCTGTTACTGTGAACTGCACATGAGAACGGTTCCTTCCGTGAGTAGGAACTGGACCAAAACCAGTTGGGACAAGGTCTGAGGGTGTGCCAAATGAAGTGGGGGGTTAGAAAGAGGGCTGAAGGATGTTACCCCCACCTTCATCCTTTTTGAAAAACTGGCTCTTCTAGCTTTCAGCAAAACTCTTTGCTAGAATTGCAGATGCTGGTGGCCTCCTGGGAGGATGGAAGAGGCTCAAGGTCTGATCAGTGGAGGAAGGCACGCATGTGAGTCAACCCAGATGCTGAGCGTCTACTGTAGAATAAAGTACAGAATAAATTCATTGAAGGAATGTTAAATACCGGTACATTAATGTTTAAAGCTACCTGAAAAATAATACAGCATGAATCCCTATTTTTGGCCTCTTTAAAGGTGCTTTTTGACTGTTTTGACTGGTCACAACTTAAAGAGTTTCTATAGATTTTATGCCTTGTCATGAAAGAACCGAATTTAAGGTGACCTTAACCAGGCCATTCAGGCACATTTGAGAAGGATTTGTGGTTCGTATCAAACAATACATTAGATATAATGGACAATAGACAAAATAAAGTATTCGTCTTAAAAACACTTAAACTTAATCAAGCCCACACTCACGCTTTTGCAAAGTAACTACCTCTATATTTTTATCAGAATGAGGACAGGCTACACAAGGGTTTAAAAAAAACAAAAAGCGTGCTGTTTTTCTCAAGCGAATATGCTAGCATACTAGCATTAGCTCAAGAAACATAGCAATAACTTTTGGTCAAGAGGATCTAGAAAGGATCTAGAAAGTTCCCAAAATCTTTAAGCTCTGGAGTCCCTGTAAGTTACAATGTTGACGGCCAACAAGTGATGAATCTAAAAGTTTTGATAGTGTGCTAAATCCTGCAAGTAAAAGTACCAAATACCAGCACTAACCCCACACATATCTACACTTCTGTTCCAATGTCACCATATTTGTCAGTCAATCGAATGAGATGAAAATAAGCAACAACACACACATTTTGTGTAGCACTCCACCCCTAGTAATTAGCCCAAAAGGGTGTGGACGCTCTTACCACAAACGCAGAGCCGAGCAAAACATTTTACAAAAAACACACCAAAAAAAAGGAGAAATATTACATTCACAGGCCTGCTTTTTGTTCACGGTTTGATCTAGAAATTCAGTAATTCAGGCTGTTTTATTCTGTATGTCAATGGACTCCTAACACACCTGGACCTGGGACAGCTTCACTGCTTGTCCTTAACCATCACCACAATCACTTTAAGGCAAAAAAAAAGAGAGAGAGAAGACTAAATCTTTTTTCTCTGGCCTAGGTATTTCCACGTCGGGAGACAAATAAGGACCAAAATCAAGGCGAATGTTTATGCCTCTTGGAAACGGCCTCCCTAACAAGCCAGCATACATCTAAAGTTACACTTTGCTAAAGTTTAGCTGTGTTTATCCTTAGGCCCAGGGCTGGAATGCTGGTGAAAAAAGTCTCTTTAGAGCATGTAGAGGTAGCATTCGCCAAATATGTACATGCTAACCTTTTGCGCAGTTCAAAAGAACGATTTCTTCTCCACGTTGCACTTCCGTGCCATCTGTGGGACGTCTCAGGGCAACGTCTGATTACAGAACAGGAGATCATCAATCCTAAAACGTCTGTGGTGTTAACAAAACATGCATTCAAGCCTTTTGGATCCATTACCCTTTGAATTGCTAATGTGATCATTGGTGTCTATAAAAGCTTTAGAGCCTATTCATGACATTGAGAGAAACACGGACCAGCAGTGGCAGATTCGTGGCAGTAAATGACCTCTTTATGTGTCATTAACTAAGAGATAGCTGTGCATTTCGTTAAATGCGGTTTTGTGAAACTCAAAACCAGAGAAAGCAGCCTTGTCGTGCGGTTTATATGAAAAAGAGAGACGCCCTGTTTCTCATGGCGATGGTAAACACTTGACTGGCTAATAAGCTCATGACAGTGTGCATTATTACTATTATTGCTTTTGAATTGCATTTGTAAGGAGACATGGGGTTCCAATCCTAACTCCAAATGGCACATGAAACTGTGCATTATGATGTCCATGGTACACTAAAGTCATCGTTCAGTGCCAGAACACTGCTCACTTGCGTAATTTTCCCAACAGCCATTGGAGTCAGATGGTAGTTAAAGCACACAGAAGAGCAAGAGTGAAAAGGTCACATGTCACGAGTGAAGAAAAACGGTTTCCGCTATGCAACTGCAGTACAAACACTGAAAACGTATTATCTCCTGTGAGAAACGTTCTATCAACTGACAAGCGTGAGGTAAAGCCGACCCCCC
>JAOUWY010000038.1:3137767-3149952 GCA_025728095.1 Prietella phreatophila
CCCCAATTTCTAAATTATAAAACATATCCATATATTTAGGTGGTTTTATTTCTCAATAACTGCATGATGAAATTCAACTTAACTTCGAATTCAAATTCACTGAGATTGCTGAGATTCCCAGTTGACCCCCCGCCCCCCGTTCTGAGGCTTAAGGTGAACATTAAATAAAGTGCTTGACACATGATTCTGCTGCCACATGGTTGGCTTGATTGGACAACTGCATGAATGACCAAGGGTACAGATGTTCCTAATAAAATGGACAGTAAGTGGACACATTACACGTCTAAAAAAAGCCTTAAATTAACGGTCTACGAGTGTTGACCCCATACATAAAAGGGTCAAAGTCTGTAATAATCCTAAATCCCAGGAACACGCTCAGTTATTAGGCATCCTCGCATGTCTGCTTCAAATAATCTCCTGGCTTCCGGAGCAACGCAGTGAGTCAATCAGTCAGTCTCACTGTAATTATCTTCTTTATGAAGACTTCGCAAAACTCACAAACCCATTTTAGGCATTTGTTCCTCATAGAAATATGACCGCACCGATCTCCACCAGTCTCCCAGTCACACTGCGCTCACACTCATCTCTGTTACAGGAAATAGAGGAGGCCTCTATGAAGAGAGAGTGAGTGGGCAGCGGAGGCCACGCTTCTTTCCTGTTCACCACAAGGTCCTTGAGAGAGAGAGAAGGAGAGAGAGAGAGAGAGAGAGGGAGAGAGGGACACAATACCACAGGCTGGATAACCCACACATTTCACACATCATTCTAGTCGGAAAAAAAACAGCTGCTCGTCGAATCCCCTTACCACCACCCCACCGTCGCACAAGACTAAATGTTCCCAAAGCTTTTCCCAGTCTTAGAACCAAACAAGCAAGACCCAGGATCAAGATTTACTGACCAGCCAGCACCCATAAATGGCACTGGTTTAGCATAGCTTTCCACCAAATATTAACTAAAACGTGCATGCCAGTTGAATTGACTCACCAGAAAGTAGTGAACTGAATGGAGGAAATTAAAACTAGGTAATGGCCTGAGAATCAAGAACATCTGACTGCACTCTTTAGCTGTTGGTTTAGCTTAGCATTCCAACAGACCTCAAATTAACTCACGGTTCGGTACTTAAGCTCTGTGTTTGTCGTTGAGCAAGGTACAAAAAAAGGCATCGCTAACATAACATTAGGCTATATCTGGTGAAGTACATATAATCTTAACTCTTATGTCTCCCATATCCACCTAGCAATGGGTCAAAAATTTCTATGCTGTGGATAAATCGTAGAAGTCTACACCTTGGTAGCGTGTGCAGAACGTGTGCGATGTGGATTGACAATCTGGTGTGGATTCAGGGTCTTGGTTTAGATATTGGCAGTGGTGAATTAGCTTAGCCTTAGCTGACAGTGCAAGAATACAGCAAGGAATAGATTAAATGCCCAGAAAATGAGGGTGTAGTACTGACAAGTAAGGGGTGAGGCTCCTTGGTGCTGTCTCCACACGGTTAGTCAGCACACACTCACTATTCGTGCTGCTTTGCACATTATGACACACACTCGTTTACTCAGAAGTTAATAATTCTGCCCGGATGGAGACTGGTACAGAATTCAGGTTACTTGCTCTGACTATGGCTAGCGAGCCATGTTTCAGTATTGGATGTCTATCGGGTCCAGTTTTGGCAAGCTCGTCAGTGGTGTGACCCATCGATTTTTCGGTCTGATTCCAAAAAGCCTTGTTACAACTTGCAAGAAGTCATGTTTAAAATGCCGGCTGCGGGCCAAGAGCTGGGCCTCAGTTACTCCAATCCTCCACGGTAGGGCTTGTGTAAAACGCAAAGAGGAAATGAATTAATCAGAACCATGTGGCAGGGCTCTGTGAGATTTCGACATGGAATGTCATGTCTTTGCAAGTGAACGGGAGGTGTCAATGTATCTTACAGCTTCTAAACCTATCTGAACTGAAGCCTGATGCTGTCTGAAAGGGACAGTCATCTTTCCCACAGACACGAAGCCACAGGATGTGGCCGAGTGGCCGAAGAAACAATGGTTCTGCTTGTCTGATTCTTTAAATCCAAACGAAGGCAGTTGGTTTAAAGCCACCCCCTCAGTCTAAACACAAAGAGTCCCTGGCTGTCTGCCTTGCATCACTAGTGTAAGCCATGAAAGTTAGTGATAGTGGAGTTTCTGGCCTGGCTTGGAATCAAGCTATGAAACATTACCAAAGGCTTTGGAATAGAACGAGAGATGTTTTCTGACACTGTCAAGCTGCTAAAAAGTGCCCCATATTTAAGAATTCATGTTTGGCCTGAGAAATCGGTACATTTTATGAAGTGTAAAAGTTGTTTTCGAGCCCAGAAATGCTCCGACACAAATGATCCCTGCTTGTCTTGAAAACATTGGCCTGGGGCATGACCTGATGTACGGTCCACATCAGGCGTAGAAGCTATCCGCTCTTGGTCCTGCATGGTGAGTAACACCTGTTCAATTTGTCATGTTACCTCCTATTTCATGTTTTGTATTGCCGGAGAACTGCGATCGAAATAGAGAGCCCCTCCACCAAACAAACCCAGAATCAGTCCTGGGTGCAGACTCGGGTATTCAGGCAAAGCGTTTAAACTCTGCCACTTTTTTGTGCGTAATTAATTAATCTATATCTATAATCTTAAAAACGGGTTCCTCAAAGGTTCTTTTGAGGGTTGCGGACATTTCTGACCAGGATATCTTCTGTTATTAGGTCAGAGACATTACATAGACTTACATAGACATTTTAGAAAGGGACAGACCAAAGAACCTTTTCTGTATATACCGTATGCTTCGTAATGACTTTGTAAAGAGTTACTCAGAATCGTGTATATAAACAGACTAAAAAGGATATATGTTACAAAAACAAGCTTTTTTTTTTTGTTAAGATAAACAACGTCTATCAGAAACCGCCTAGACAAGTTCATGCTAATATTAAGCTGTTTGCAGTCACACATTTCAATTCCCCTGGCACACCAACCAAACAAAACAATCTGGATGACATCAGGGCGATTTTGGGAACAGATGTTGGAAGATGCAGTGATACGGTCAGTGAAGAATGTTCCATGTTCCCAACTTTGGCACTGCCACACACTTGCACAAGATATGAAAAATGAACTCAGGGAATGCCACTCCAACGCACCCAGCGATCGAGTCCTCCACACGGCTCCTGCACATCGTGACCTCAGGCAGCTTTGGATGAGCAGTGGAAGTAAGCTTAATAAGCAGGTGTTGAGGATTGAGATCATGAAAACAGTCGCTGTTACGTAAAATCAGAACGTAGCATGCCAGATAAGCAGTGTAAACTTATCTGTTAGATATCTCTGCTGCATAGGATGCGATATTAATCACTCTGCAATGATTAAAAGTAAATATTGTCCGAATGCCAGGCACACTTGAAGCCATGTTGACTGCCTCGGGCGAGGTAAATAACATACACGCCGTGCTGATATAACCTGATTAAAATACTGAGTGTGTGTGAAAAGTAATGATTCCGACTGTTTTGCTCTAACTGCTTTTAGAGGGCACTGACTACACTGTTGTGCTGCTTTGGATTCCACACATAGTTCTGCGTAGGCCGCTATGACAACACAGTCTGACTTGCATACTTGCCCTTTGGACCCACAATGATCCTCTAATCTCTAGGTCATTTTCCACACGTGTGATTACAGCAAAATTCGAAAGCTGTTATAATCCCACAACAAGAGCCTGTATATTAAAAATTCCAAACGTCCCGTCTATAATCATCCCGGAACGAGGCTTAATTTCATGTCACCGGGCTTGGATCATTTCCAGATTTAAACTCGAGGGATATTTGGTAGTTGCCACAGATCCCAGATCCCCTCATCTAGCTCCGAGAATGGACAGCTGTAATATTTAAATCTTACTTATGACTATGGAAAAGGGTTCCTCGGGGGTTCTTCTACAAGGGTTCTGACTAGTAAATAGGTTCAACTTGGATCTCTCTGTGAAATGGGGAAAGGATTCTCAAACCTGCCAACCACAAAGAGGAATAATGGATAGTTCTGCCAGGGGTGTGTTGGTAGGCGGTAAAATATACGCAAAACTTTTTCAATATAGTCCATTTGCAAATCACTTGCGTAGGGTAGAAACTGGAGTGTCTGTAAATACGAAGTTTTAAGATAACCAGACATACCCTGATGGAGTTTATTTCACATTTATGAACGCAAATCATTCTCCATTTACAGTGGCAGGAATCGATTATGAGAGATTATGTATGTGAGAGGGAAAGGGGGCGGGGCTTCTACTGGGTCAGTTCATATCAGAGAGCTCGAAACCCTTCCGCAACTCGCAGTCTATCCAGATTCACATGTATTTTCTTGGATCTTCTACCATTTTTATTGGAGGGGAGAGGGTCCTGAGTTCCAACGTAAAAATCCATAAAGCTTGACAAGTCTGGGTTCTATATAGTACCTTTAAGGGATCCAGAGAATCAAACCGAAGAACACTTCTATCACTCTATCAAGCTGCTAGATGGAACTTATTTTCTTGGAACCTAATCTAACTTGACCTATTTTCTGAGAACCTCTTGTTAAAGTCAAGCATTTGTATCTGTTTCAAAGCAGCAGAAAAAAAATGCTAATCCAAGACATGACAGAAATGTGCAAGACTAGCTAGCTGAATCTTTATAATGTCATTTTTTCCTTTTTTTCATCATTACTGTGGTCATAAATTCTGCTTACTGTACATCCTGGGCCAGCTCCAGGGTAAACACGGGTTCACGTGGAAATCATTTGTTCAGCTCATAAGGAACAAACAGCACTCCCAGAACACTGTAGTAAAGAGTTTATCAACCTGTACACCTGCAACGTGGAGTTTTGTAGTTTCCTTCATCGAACACCGATTTGACTCATCGGCCCATTCCCGAATTCGTCTGTGCAAACTAAACTATGCGTCCATGATTGGGCAATTAACCTGCGGCGTTTTACTCAGTACACCTCTAGTACGTACACCATCTCGCAGAACATCACATACTGCAACCTGTCACTGCTAGAGAAGGGAGAGACAGAACATTCCAAGAGTTAATCACAGCCCAAGGGTTTTATTTTGTGTCTTTAAGAGGTTTTCCTGTTATTAGAAGCTGATTATTTCCAAGGGGGAGTGTGTAATCCCACTGCAAAACATTCCCTTGGATCACAATGTGGTCAAGAGGCTTTTTATCGTCATTTCTACCGTACTGTACATGCACAGTAGAACGAAACGACGTTCCTACAGGACCATGGTACAACATAAAACAAAACACAATTGTAAAGTTTTTGTTTGCAGTATAAAATCTCCCAATGATGCTCCTCTGTCTGTGTTCGTAATGCCTCTAATTACGACAGGGCAATTCCAGAGTTGTAGACGTGACATTTGTACTTGAAATATGTCAAATTTCCTGTTCAAGCATCGCATCATTGAGTCAACAGATATATCTGGTCATGTGACCTTCCAAGCAGCATGTAGAGTGATTCTGAAAAAATAATATACCCATGGACATATTACAGATACACTAACCAGTCACTTCAGGAACATCACATTAATAATGCTGACTAATACTAACTAATACTGACGAAACTAATGCCATAGTAATGCTGACTAACACTGACTAATACCCCGGTACCACCCTGTTCTTTTGTGACAGGAGTGGAACCCGATGAGATGTTCTGCTATTGTAGCCCATCGTCCTCAAGGTTCAATGTATTGTTCATTCTGAGATTGTTTTCTACACAGCACGGTTGTAAAGAGTGGCGAGTCTGGAAATTTTCTTCTGATGTCTCTCGTCAAGAAAGCATTTCTCAGCAGATCCTCTTTGGAAACTCTAGAGACTGGTGTGCGTGAAAATCCCAGCAGATCAGCAGTTTGTGAAATACTCGAACCAGTCCATCTAGCACCAGCAACCATGACGTCTTGGTCAAAGATAATTGTATACCTGATACATTAAAAGTAAATAAATAAAAATGCAATCATTGCGTTACGCCATCCTTTTCTTGGCATGACGCCATCATTCAGTTCCAAACACGCCTCACGAAAACCTGGTGCAGTCACACCATCATGCAGAAACCTAACCTCGAAAAAGTTTGTGTTTCTTCTGTTACATTTCAACTTGGCAGAACACCTGAAAGCCAACAGAGCACACACACACACACACACACACACACACACACACACACACTGGACTAATAGTGGTCATCTGATTCTTTTTAAAGCAAAATATACAACTTTGTGTCCTGTGAAGCTGATGGATTAGTCATTAAATATCTTATGACTGGACTCAAGTGAGCTACTGCTGATATCTCTTAATATTTCATTGAAAATGTATAATGATGACAAATGAAAGGACATAAAACCCTTAAGAGGGAGGTTCGCTATAAAAACCAAATTAGCACTGTGTTTTTCTTTCAGACGTGAGAACCCAGCAGTGAATCAGCTTCCTGTGGTGAAAAGCCATCAACCACATTATGAGAGGAAATTAGTTCATTATTTAAAAAAATATAAATAAATATGTAGTTGGAAAGGGAAAAAAACAGACACTCAAATAAGAAAAACAAGTATAACTGCTCTTTAATTTGTACATATATATATATATATATATATATATGGCGTGTTATTTCCACAGTTTTTGGAAACAAACAAAAATAATTTGATCATTAAAATTTTGATAATAAAGTATATCTTTTAGCCTTGGAATATAGGGGGATTAGTTTAAATGATTCCTTTAAATCAGTTTTCACAATTTTGCTCACACACACGATATTTCCTGTCTTTGGTTTAAAAGGTTTTGCTAGCATATTGATGTGAATCGTGTTGTGTAGGATCATGAAGTACCTTCTACACAAGAACACTCTATTTCATTCATGATCTACATTTATATATTATCTTCAATCGTTGTATTGGTATCTCAGCTTAACTTTTGACTAAAATTAGCCAGGCTAACGTTAGCTAACGTTAGCGAATGTAAGGAAAACACCTAGTCGGTTGTTGTTGTTTTTTCTTCTGAAGAAACATTGAGATTTAAGATTTGAAATGAAGCACAGGATGAAATGATTAATGTTTGTACCACAGGTTTAACAGTAAAGTCACAGAGTCATTTTGTGAAGCTTGTGTATAAACATGGTAGTCTGTGGCTAGCCTTGAATCTAATCTTGCTGCAAAGAACCACAGAATCTTGGAATAAAAGCCTTTTTGTTAGATAGGTAACTGTTTCCTCAGACTTTCTCTGTCTCACAAAAGAGAAATGTGCCAAATCTCTCACTTTCTCCTTTTTTTCCCTCTCTCTGCCCACAACCACTTGTTTCCTGAACATGATGGTGAAGTCTGAGCAGAAGTCTTCTTTGTCAGTTTAAGTAGCTCACAACATGAAACACGTGATAACTACTCTAGTTTTCCAAGGAAGCATACTTGGAACATTTTCAGACTCAACTCTTGTGCAATGGGGTCATCTTATTAGAAAATTCATTGGCACAGCGGTAGCTCAGTGGCCCTTAACCATAAACTCTGGGTTTGGATTGGATTCAATTCTGCCTCACTTTGAATTAAAGTGCCTGACGAATAAACTAAGTATGGAATGAAACATTATTATTAATTAAAGAACACATTGAGCTTTTATCCATTTATAGTCACTTTAAGGCTGTGGAATGCACGCAAAACGTCAGTTCCATCAGTTTTCCTACTGAAAACTGAAAAACTTACAGCTTTACCTCTGACTGTTACAAAGCTCTGACACTGGAGACTCCTTACATAAATGCTACATAAACATCCCCTCACAGAAAACCTCAAAAGTCCCTCAAGTCCCTGTAGAAGTAAAGAAACACGATTATATTAAAGCAGTCACATTAATATAAACTGCTCTTAATTACTCAACACCATCTGACCAATCAGGTTCAAGCATTTAACAGCATTTAATTGTAAATGGTAAATGCACACTTATATAGCGCTTTTATCCAAAGCACTTTACATTGTGTCTCATTCACACACACCAATGGTAGCAGAGCTGCCATGCAAGGTGCTAACTTGCCATCAGGAGCAACTTGGGGTTCAGTGTCTTGCCCAAGGACACTTCAGCACGTGGAGTCACCTGGCACGGGAATCGAACCTCCAACCCTACGATTAATGACAACCTGCTCTACCAACTGTGCCACAGCGCAGTATACATCTGTCACATTAATGTATTTCTGTTGTATATAACCATCAAATTAACAACAACAGCGGCATGTTTTAACACTAAGACCTTGAAAAGGAGACAAAGAGTCTCGTCTTCGTGCCGATGAGATCCATTTGTAGACCAAACACAGCTCCAGTCTTATAACAACAGTGCTTTTTCTAACAATATCAGCTAAAAAGCCCAGATATCACTAAAGACACAATGCTATCTGAGGTTTAGGTCTCTAGTCCGGATATCAGTTCTCATTTAAAGAAGGTAACCCTATGTTCCCTCAAGAAACCTTGAAAAAGTCAGCAATTACGTCTCCGTGTTATTTCTCTCTGCATCAATGCTTGCATTATAGTTGTTAAGCGTTCGCGTTAAACCTCTTTTTCACGCAAGCTGGCTTTCAAAGCCGAAACCTGCAAGGGCTTAGAGTTTCATTTTAGTCCTAGCACGACAGAATCCAATGCAAACTCGACAAGCAAGTCAGCAAATACAGTAGTTTTATTTTGTTCCACCATGGTGACAAGACCCGGCTTTAGCTTGTTCTCACACGTCAGACGCCTCGGGCTGGACAAACCAAAGCCGACGGTAAGAAAATCCCAGATTCTTATCGTCTCATGGAAGCTGGGAAGACTGGCTGGTAACAGAAGACGAGTGTTTCTGGGTGAAGAGCGTAAAAGCAGGGCCATTCTTCTACACGCGTTTGACATGTTCTCGTCCAGGCATGTCGTAAATCACGTAGCGTACGTCTTCCAGAAACGGACAGGAAGGGAAAACGGAGATGTTTTGAATTCTCACGAATTCTTAGGGATAGGACGGTATTAAAGGTCCCGTGAAGGAGCAAATGCTCGGCGTCACAGAATCTGCTTCCAACGTCGTGTTTTCAAAGTGGTACAAAAAAGTCCTGCAGTGGCAAAAGTGAACGTAAGGAATAGCTCAATGGGTGTCTGAGGTAAATAATTAAAGGGTAAAGTAAAGGTAGAGTAAAGCATGCTGTTTTAAGAGGTGCTCTTGGCCTTTATTTGTCACATATACATTACAGAACAGTTGGGATCAGAGCACAGGGTCAGCCGTCATCAGTGGTACAGTTAGGGTTAAGGACCTTGCTCAAGGGCCCATCAGTAGCAGCGTATTCGTACTGTGGCTTGAAGCGCTGACTTTCTGATCAGTAACCAAGAGCGACCCAGGTTTGAACCCAGGACCTCATATATGTCTATCACTGAACATCCCAGATGAATCTATGCCCACAGTATAATGTTCCTCATATTAAAGATATCAGCTTTCCTTATCACAGTACCATCATACTGGCACACTCACTCACAAGCACAAATATGAAAGTTCTGTTCCCTGAACTGATGGTGTTATTGTTATATTGTGTTCTTGAAATCTGACCGTAACATATCCCGAACACACCCTTCAAAGGCGAGTTCAAAGAAATGACATTACACTTACACATTACACAATTAAACTGACGCTTCACGTGATTTGAAGAATCGGATCTTCCAACGACGATATTTACGTTGCACTGATTCAAAATGAGGAATCGTCTTATTAAAGGACGTATGGCTTCTCTCACAGTCTCCGTGCCGGTCACCGTGCGTTCAAGTCCTCCTGGGAAGTTTGTATTTTACGAGTTACGAAGTCGTAATTACGACGTCGGGTGTGTTCAAGTCGCTTCGGTCGGCCCGAGATGGTGGTGTACCTTCTCGTAATTAACTACGGAAAGAACACAGCAAGATACTTTTTTTTAGCTCCACGTCTAGAAAATGAAATATAAAGAACGCGCATCAGATTTGTTTTGCTTTATTTAAAAATAAAAATTAAAAATGTAATTCATGAAGCCGCTGAAAGGTTGATCGTTACACGTTAATTTTATAATGTTATCGCTATTTTGCGCCGGTGATTTGCTTGTTTTTAGCGTAAATAATAAGGCCTGACAATAACTTGCTGAACACATCGTAACTGAAATCTGCTTCTGAGACGAGTAAACGTTTAAAATTTCAACAAATTTACCGTCATCAACTACAGACACGCCCCCACAACTGGTAATTATGACTTTGTGGTAGTATTCATGCGCGTTCAACTCGTAAGTACGATCTTTCTGACATGACTTGAATGCACCATTAGTCTCAGTAAAGGAGGCGTGGCTTCTGTCATAGCATCTGCGCGTGTTAGTTTCAGTATAGGACATGTGATCTGTCTGTCAGGCTTACTGAGGAAGGAGTGGCCTTTGCCCTGTCAGTTCCGCTGTAGTAGGTGTGGCTTACTGCCTGTCATTCCCACAGAAGTAGGCATGGCCTATATGCCAGGTCAACTGAAAGAGACGTGGCCTCACACTTATATCTAGCTCTTTTGTTGCACAGCACTGAATCCAACTGATGACATTGTATCATATTGGCATCACTATTTGCTTTTCATCCGCTGGGATGTTGATCACACATTGAGATCGTGTCTCACACTTATTTCTGGTTAGTAAGTGGAAACTTGGCTTTGTGGCCATTATTGTCTCTCTTAACAGCTCTGAGCTTGGAACAGACTCGCTTGTAACTTTGGATAAAAGCATCCAAAGCCAAACGATTATGTAAACTCTGTGGTGTCTGCCAGAGCTTAGCATCTTACTCTTTTCCTTGTTTTGTTTTGGGTGTTTTTTTTTTTTTATCTTTTTTTGATTGTTCCGTGTGTACAACCTCATGCTGCTGGTCAAATATGGGCTTCTTTTAGAGAGTCAGAGCTGGAGAGAGATGAATCGGAAAGAACAGAGCTGTCCAATGAGTCAGGAGAAGGGAGAGACACGTACAAAGCCAAGCTACACACACACACACACACACACACACACCCACACCTTTTCACACTTTTTACATAATACCATCTCTGTGTTCTAGGACAAAAATATTTCTTTTTTAACTTGAAAGAGCACTGAATATGTTATTGGTCCGTATGTGTGTGTGTGTGTGTGTGTGCGTCGGAGACTGCTGGCCTAGAACTGTCATCTTGTGCCTCGATACTTTCCTTCATCCAACGATTGCTAAATATACCCCTCGAATGTCAGGTTCACTGGAAAACCTATTCCAGTTAGGAAGCAAAATCTACAAGAGAGGGAACATTTTCCTAATATATCTCCTAACATCTGTCAATAATACGAATCAACAAATATGAGGTAAACATGTGCGTTATCCTGTTGTCAACCGCTTCACCACGCAGCTCACGTTGCTTGCTCGATTACTACAGCCAAATATTCGGTTTAGCGGGGTTTAACGCTATATGAACAGCCGTGTCTATTTGTTTAAAATTATGTTAAATATTTTTCTTTGGCATATTAGTTCTCAGCTACTTCACCTAATGAGCTGCTAATCTAAAAAAAAAAAAACAACAATAAAAAAAACATAAAAAACATATGCAATGGATTAACCCTCCCCCAAATAAAAAATTCTGTCCGGAGTCTGTGTAAAACGGAAGCTGTTTCGAAGCTGCTCGCATGGACCCACGCCTAATGAGATGTAAAAGAAGTGATGGGAAAGTGTTTTTTTTTTTCCCAGACTGAATTCCAAGGTCGCTTTCCACCACTGTGGCCTGTTTGCCAACGGAAACGCAATAAAGCCCATGCCGCTGGCCGCTATCGTGCAACTATTTTAGGTTTTAAGGGGACATTTATGTCTTTCCAAATAACGTCTTCCACTGAGGGGCTCGACATGTCGCAGAGGATGAGAAGGTTACATGAATGTCTGTGTGTTTATTCACAGCAGTGAAAGACATGCCAGGAAATTGAAAACCAGCGATCGGACGGATGTAGACCTAAAACGCATTGTAAGTTTTACATGCTGGCCTGAAGGAATATGCCATTTCTACCTCGAAATGCAAAATTCAGGGTTTTTCTTTTTTTAAAAATGCAAATAGATTCATTTAGCAGCTTTTTATTACAGACTGAACACATACAGTGAGTGTGTATGTGAGTGTGCCCTGCGATGGACTGGCACCCTGTCCAGGGTTTACCCCGCCTTGTGCCCGATGCTTCCTGGGATAGGCTCCAG
>JAOUWY010000038.1:3199690-3210224 GCA_025728095.1 Prietella phreatophila
AGTTATATACTACAGAAAATGATCCAAGTTGAATCTGATTACTTATCAGACCACACTATCATGGATTGTTTCCTATATACAGCATGAGCAATGTTGACAGTTTCAAGAACGAGCTAAGTACAGAATGAAAAACAACAACAACAACAAAAATATTAATAATAATAATAGTTAGTTAACCGGTAGGACTGTTTTGTCCTTCACATGCCATACAGCTGTGGGCTCAAATCCGATTTAAAAAATGCCGGACGCAGTGTTTTTCTTTTTCACCACGAGGGGGCAGAAGGCGCAAATCTCGCGATATTTCAGAGTTCAAGTCGCGCGAGCTGGCTGCAATACAAATCGCTTCCTACTCCCTGTCTAACTACACTACACAGTGTTCCCATTGCTGGATATCTACACGTTACGTAGTGCACTATATGTGTAGCACAGTGGTATTTGGATTACAGCCACAGTGTGACATCTTGTGGATCTGCACACTGGACTCTGCAGTGAACATTTGGCCTTACGGTGAAAGAGATTGCAGGTACACTCTTAATGCAGGTGTCGAACGGGATGATTAATGGTGTGATGATGAAAGATGAAATAAAATGCATTTGATTGGTTTGATATGTAGCATTGTGTAGTTTGCTGTCATTATGTCTGCTTTGTTTGCTACTATTACATATTTGAGGCATGAGAGAATCTTACTGAGAAATTGCAAAGTAACTAATAGTGTGTTTATTAGTCTGAAGCTCCATGAAATCCTGTTTGTTGTTGCTGGACCAAGAGTCAAGAATGCATGCAAGGATTCAGTGCAAGGTTCAAAGTTCACAGTGGGTTAAATAGGTGACTCTTTAGAAGAGCAGGAAGACTTTTGTGTCTATAGTTTCCACAACAAACCCTGGAATTACTGTTCTGGTGTTGTTCTGGCGCTGGTACAGTCTCAGTCCTGATTGGTCAGAAGGTGCTGATTAATTTCCTTAAACAGCATCTCTGGCAGTAGATCTGGTCCAGACATTAGAGGAGTTCTGGATAAGCTTGGCACTGAATTAATCTGCGTTTCCAATTTATCTCAAGACATGTCTGATCTGAGCGGGAAGGTCCAGACGGTCCTGGGCCTGATGGATCCGGACCAACTTGGTCGCACCATGACCCACGAGCACCTGACCATGAACTTTGAGTACTGCTTTGTCCCCCCGGCTCCAGGACACGAGGACAATTCGTTGGCACCGTTCCAACTGAAGAACATGCACTGGCTCCAGCAGCACGCGTACAGCCACCGGGAGAACCTCCTGCTGTACCAGGAGCTCGAGGCAGTGCGAGACGAGCTGGTGTGCTTCAAGGAGGCTGGAGGAGGCACCATTGTGGAGAACACGACGACGGGTATAACTCGAGATCTGCCTGCTTTATGCCAGCTGGCCAAGGACACAGGGGTCAACATCATAGCAGGGGCCGGCTACTACGTGGACGACACTCATTCTGATGAGACGAGGAAGATGACCGTGGAGGAGGTGTGTGTTAGTGTTAACTCTCATGTTCTGTTTGACTTAGAACGACCCAAAAATCTCGGCCCAGGTCTCTAGTACAATCGAATTGTTAGAAGAATAACATACAGATAAATAATTCCTTTAATGCCGAAGATCTAATAACGGAAAAATAGGTTGGTCGTCTTAACATCTTACTCCATCCACAGTTTGATTTAATGCGATTGCTGCTGTGTCTTTTTCCCCATGAAAGCTCACCGATGTTATCGTGACTGAGGTGTCACACGGCGCAGATGGCACAGATATCCGCTGTGGCGTGATTGGAGAGATTGGCACAGGCTGGCCAATCACGGAGAGTGAAAAGAAAGTACTGTGTGCTACTGCGCATGCTCAGTCACAGCTGGGATGTCCCGTTATCATCCACCCGGGCCGGAACCCTGCCGCCCCCGGCGAGATAGTCCGAATCCTTCAGGAGGCTGGAGGAGACATCTCTAAAACTGTGATGTCTCATCTGGACAGGTGAGCAACACCTTTTGTCATTTAAATGTATTGAACAAGATATTCCAGTCGCAATCTTGTAATCTTTAACCCCATTTAAACCCCGATGTATTATTTGGACAGGGGTAAAATCTCTTAACAGTACCAATACCTGAAGTACTTATAATCAAACAAGTCTGAAAACGGTACAGTGTTAACGAAGACACTTGTGCAATAATATACACGCTCACAGCACTGAATGTCTTTGCCCAAATGTTTGTGTAGCTAATTTAGTTTATTTTTTGCACCCTGTACTAGCTCGAAATGTTCAAAATTGCATTACATTCATGTAGGTTTCGTAGGCTTTCCTATAAATGCCTAAAGATTTATTATCCCTTCTTTATCTGTGTTGTCTCTGTCGATGCTGAGAATCTCTTGTACCTTTTCATATCAGTTCACCTCATTCGCGTATTTTCTTCTCGATGCTCTCCAGAACCATATTTGACCATGACGAGTTGCTGGAGTTTGCGAAATTAGGAAGCTACCTTGAGTATGACCTCTTCGGCACAGAAATGCTGGACTACCCCTTTAATTTGGGCATCGACATGCCCAATGACAGCCAGAGGGTTCAAACGTAAGTACCAAAGAAGACACGTACATCAGTTCGATAGTATTTCCACACGACCGTCTGCTGTATATAATGAGGAAATGGTTTAAAATGAGACATTGTACGTCTGAAGGTCTTATTTTCACAATAGAGTTCGTGCTGGATTTCCAACTACATCAGTCGGCTTGGATTTTAAGGGGGCAGTAAGTCATTTTTGGAGACCTCTGCTGCCGGTGTAGTGTATTGCAATTGTCATCTAAACATTGGTATCTATGTGATGAATCTACAGAAGCCTTGTGAGCAGCCTTTTAAGGAAATGGAAAAGAAAAAAAAAGCCCAAAATTCAGAAATCAATCAGTTCCATTGTGGTATTAAGTTAATGTTCAAATTCTGTAAGTTATTCCAAATCGAGAAACACTTTTAAATGATTGCACATGAGATTAAAATTGGTGTGTTCAGCTTTATTTATTTCATTTAGGTTCACTCGTATGATGAGCATGCTCATGTTTATTCTTTATTATTATTATTATTATTATTATTATCATATTGCCTGTATATTCGTCTTTCTGTTACTAGCCTGGCGTTTCTAATTAAAGAGGGCTATGAGGACAGGATCGTCATCGCTCATGACATCCACACCAAGAACCGACTGACCAAATACGGCGGCCACGGTTACTCCCACATCCTGAACAATATTGTCCCCAAAATGCTTTCCAGGGGCATCAGCCAAAAGCAGGTGGACAAGATACTGATAGACAACCCCAAGCAGTGGCTAACCTTTCAATAGATTCAACTACAATATAAATGTTATGTCTGTGTGGAATTCAGCTTCACCTTGGCTATTCAGTTATTGTCCAATTAAGTTGAATCAAAAACAGATTTCAAGGCTTTTGTTTTGTATGAAAACAACACGTGAAAATAGCTGCATTTGATTCATTATTAGCACAATTAAAGCAGGGTTTGGGGAACATTGTTCTATTCTCCAGACACGGAAATGAATAGGACATCTTTTGATTTCAGACAAATACCTACTGCTAATCATTCTGCCTCAATGGGATATCACGTCGATACAACATCTGGACTGTGATTGTGCCATTTTTTTTTGCTTTTTTCATCCAATACTAATTAAAAATGCAATCCAACAATGCTGCTTATAATCACAAAAACAACACATACAAACTGCAGGGAAATAGCACTTATTTTGCTAAACCTTTAAACTTGACTTTATTTGGCATCCATATATATATATATATATATATATACTATGAAAACAGTTAAATATTAATAACCGATAGTGAAAATAGCTTGGTATGTGAGCCTTTACTGCATGATGTTGCCATATGGCAACAATTAATGTAGCTCCATTTTTTTTTTGATGGGCAATAATACAAAGCTATTATTTTCCTTTGTAACTGGGAAAAGGGGTGCTTTAACTTTGACATAACAAAATTAAATGCCATGTCAGGATGACCAGGAAGTGCTGTTTCCACTTCCTTTTCTGCATGGCATGGTGAAAGTCATCGTCGTAGGGCTCTGAATTTTTTTTTTACATTTTTAGGCAAAACTATTTAAACGGGGGTGGGGGGGGTTGTCCTTTAAACAAGTTTATATATTTTAAGTATTTTATTAATTGGTCAAATGTCATTGTTGCCATACGGCAACAACATGCGATAACGGAACTGTAGTACGTGCATCATGAATTGAAACAGGCCTACATAGCAAAAAAAAAAAGACCCTAAGCTTCTTTAATAGTATATGAAAAAAAAATTCACATTCAAAGTCAGAAAAAAGTGTAATTTCAGACATTTTGCAATTGTAGTTATTTTAAAAAATTGTATGTTTCAAGAGAGAATTAAGAATTCAAGAGAAAGAATTAAAGAGATTCTTCACCCAGAACATGTTTGTATCAAATTTTTGTATGTACTGTATTTTGAGTGAGTAATCCCTCCACATGCTTTCTGTCCTAGAAGACTGAACTTTTACACGTGTACTAGGCGGCAGAAATACGCTTCCAGCACTTGCGGTACTGATTCAAGTTGTAAAAATCCTTCAAAACATTTTTGAATGTAGAAGAGTCATGCAGTAGTGTAAGATTTTCCCATGGAAACACAATGATTTGATGATGTGTATATTTCACTGTTTTGTGGGCGGCTGTGGTTCAGGTGGTCGAGCGGGTCGTCCACTAATCGTAAGGTTGGCGGTTCGATTCCTGGCCTACGTGACTCCACATGCCGAAGTGTCCATGGGCAAGACACTGAACCCTGAGTCGCTTCCAATGGCAAGTTAGCGCCTTGTATGGCAGCTCTGCTACCCTTGTGTGTGTGAATGGGTGAATGAGAACCAGTGTAAAGCGCTATATAAATGTAGACCATTTTTCATTTTGGCAAATGAAGATCGAATTTATAGCACTGTGAAAATTAAACACTAAGTGAAAAGAAATAATGGAAATAATACACTTTGTAGTGATCGAAATTCTATCAAAAATAGAGGGGATGCGTATGAACATGAAACGCTTACTTGTTCTTACACTTCCATTTGTATGTTTTGTGATCGTCTGACCAAAAACACTGGTTTTGGCTTTCTAAAATTTCCAAGGATCCTTTGGAGTTCGCCCTAGGAAGGGTGGCGAGGACGAAATCTAACACGTGCTTACTCCGTGACATGCGAAGACAGCATCTTTTTCGAACTGCTGCTCATGATGCATCACATGACCGCGTAACACGCTCGGTGGAAAGTGCTATCTACCCTCTTCCGCATAACTGATCTCACAGGCGCCCGTGATTGGCTAGTATCGCTGTGATTGCCCAGGAGAGAGCGTATGCTCCTCTCATCCAGATGGGCCGAGTTGGCACCGTTGAGACCTGAATTTGTGAGCTCAGGATGATGAGGCGAATCCGTGAAAAGTGTGAGGAGAAGAGCTATGAGGCATAACAGGATGGCGTTCGTCTCGTGATTGAGATTTAACCTGGATCTAGTCTCGTGCCATAGGTATACACTGCTGACCTTTCTCTGACCCATAATGCTTTCCAAGAACAGCACTAGAGACGTTTATTTTTGTGAACGCACAATGTTTATGCTATTCAATAATAAAGCAATACAAAGATCAAATGAGGTACAATATATTAACGTTGGCGTGAATCTTCTGCAGAACCGTTTTTATCCACTTTTAAGTGGAGTGTCTTCGTAAAGCTCAAAATGAAGCTCATCAGAACATGTGACTGATCACAAGGCTGACCAGCAAACAAACATAACATGATTACTTAACTTTATTTTTCCATACCTCACAGTGAATCGTCTATAATCTAACTGACGGATGAAGTCATCACATGCTTAAGGTCACTACGTCCGATGAACCTTTCAAAGGATTTTCCCACGTTACACTATCATAACCATCGTGATCAAAAAAACGTCTTGTCCAGCTTTAAGGACGAGAACGTTTAATCACAAGTGAACACTGTAACTGCGTTTATTCGCAGCGTTTCCTTTCATTTTAATGTCTCTTGAGGGAAAAACCGGGCAGGTTAACTTTCACGTAAGCTGCAAGTCTTGTCCCGGGTTAATCTGCGTAAATCATGAACCCAGAGAACGTGCTGTATTTGTTGTTGTTCCCTCCGTGCGCTTTGCCGCCGTCCAGCTTGATGTAGATCTCGTCTCCAGGCTCCAAATGTAACACCACGCTGTTGCTGGCGTAGTCATAGTTCTGATCTGCATCCTGAGCGATGGCGCTCGCCCTCACCTGCAGAAAAATAGCATGCTGTGATGCGAAATTTCGCAACAGTGCCGTGTATTACAGTGAGTTACAGTAACACTGCGGTGCATTCTGAGATGTTTGTGGACTTCCAATCGTTTCCAGTAAATTACAGAATTTTTGTTGTTGTTGTTGATGCCGAGCTGGACATACTTTTATAAACCTTTATTTATATGTTACTGAAGAGTCGAAGAGTAGGCTAGTGTATCAATAGGATACACTGTAGTAACTGAAGTGTAGTTCAGTTACATGTACACGTGAAGTGAAGCAAATTTTCATCATTTTTACATAATTTATTTTTAAACTACGACGCAAGCTTCAGGACACTTTCCCTCCATATAGACTATTTAAAATCTTTTTGAAATAGTGATGTTTAGAGTCCGAGTGAACGCTGGTGATGTTTAGAGTCTGGCAAAAGTGCTATCTTCAATACGGCTCATGAAGACAGGACTTTTCTCACTTAACTATCTTTAATGAGCCGTGCCAGGTCTGGTGTAGACTGGAGTACTGTACTTTTTCTTGTTGTTGGGGTGGTACCATCACAGGTACATCATTTGTACCTTTATAATGTATCTTTCAGCTGGAAACGTGGATATAATGTACCTTTTTAAAAATGTGTCAAGGTGCATAAAGGTACCACGATTAGTACCATAATATTTAAAGGCACCATATGGAAAAGATACATACTGAAGGTACCACCGGTTGTTCTGAGGCTGCTCCATACTGATGTGGTTTAATTGAAGAGGTGTTTTAATTATTATTATTATTATTATTATTATTATTATTATTACCTGGTTATTTTTGCACAAATCTGCCCACATGCTCGTGCCGTCGCCTCCCCGCATGAGCACGTGGTACACGAAGAAATAGATTCCCGGGATGGAGCAGGTGAACTTGCCGGTGGCCGGGTCGTAGTGGTTGCCCAGGTTAGTCACGACATCGTCGAACTTGAGGACCTCGTAGCCTTCGTGCTGCTTCTTGAGCCCTGCGTAAAAGGCGACTTTGGGTACTGTGGTGTACGTGGCCGCGTTTACGACGCCGCCGCTCACACCGATCACTCCCGGAGGTCCGGGTAACCCGGGTGGTCCTGGATTTCCGACTTTTCCAGGCGGTCCAGGTGGTCCAGGTGGACCTGGGTCACCCCTCGGGCCAGTGCGCCCCGTGCGCCCCGGTTCACCTTTCGGACCGCGCAGAAAAGTGGTCGGAGGCTGGACGGAGTGCGTGTCGCTCCCGGTGGCGCGCGCCGGCGGCTTGATGGTGCCGTATGGATCACAGACCATCTTGCAGGCGCTGAGCGTCTCGTAGCGCGCGTCGGTTCCGGCCGCGTTCACCAGAACCGGGATCAGGATGACCAGCACCAGCACCATGGCCACGCCGAGGATGCCGGCCGCGACCGCGCGCGTTCTCGCGCCCAGCCCGGACAGCGACGGGCGCTCCTCGCTCTGCGTTTTGCGCGCTATCTTACTCCTGCTTCTACACGGAGTGATATCTTTAACCTGGATGAATCAGCTCGTGCTCTCAAGATGCGTAATCACGACTTAATTATGCGCTAAAGTCGTGAAAGGGACCAGAAACGCGCGAGAAGAGCACGTTACATCTCATCTGAGTGAGAGAGGTGGAGGAAAAATGAGAGATAAAGGAGGAGAAAGGGGAAGATACGGTGTGGAGAGAGGGGGGGGGGGCATGTTTTGCCAACAGCTTGATTGTGAAGATTTAAATAACCAGTGATGCCTTGGAAACTACCCAACTGAATTAATTCCCATAATAAACAGTATTTATGAAGTACTCCTTGCTTACAAATTGATGGTCTTTGTAAGTATTTTAAAATACATACTTAGAATACAATAGCACAAACCTTAAAGGTGCAATTTGAAATTCTCAACCATGCTCCTAGATCTGTAATAATGACCTAACTTCAAAGATAACTTGGAAGAACTGTGATTTGCAATCTGGCCAGGGAATGGATTGTTCCACATGCTTTCCTTCAGAGCTGTTTACATTTTTCCAGCCCAGAAATCGCCTCCACCACCAGGCAAAGCAAAGTAGCTCAGCTCCACCCCCTTTCCAAGAGGCAAACATGGTTCCACAACGTTCAGGTTAAAGTACAACGTCTATCTTTTGAATAAATAAAAAGTTGTTAGCGTTAGCAAATTAACATAAGGAATAAAACACTTCGGGACATCGTAATCACTCAGTGGGACAGCACGCGGGAAATGTTTTTGCACTGCATGTTGTCGCGTCAGTATAATCGAGATCCAAATTCACCTGGGAGGAAGGTGATGTTGCAAAATATCGCAAAAGAGGAGAATGAATGCACGCACTTTTGAACATACACCCACGACCACTCACAAACACACCCTCTGAGTCAATGATAGCTTGTGGCCTGTCTTGTTCTCTCCAGCTGGCATGCGCAGCCGCTTACTCAGTGCATTTGGACGTTTAGCGCAGATCATGAGTCACATGGTATGTTCAGATGAACAGCCGTGCACCAAACTGGCCTCTGAAAACAAGCTGCAACTTTTTCACTTTAGAGCAGGGCTTTATTATATTCAAGATCCTCGACGTGTTTGTGTTTTTCAGTCAGAACTGAAGAAAAATGGCTTTAAATGTATTTATTTGGAGGAGACTTTTGACTGGGACTGACAGGCACAAAAGCCAAATCTCTTTCACTGAGTCTGACAGGCACAGAGGCCACTCTTCCTTCACTGGGACTGACCGGCACTGAGGACTCACTGGGACTGACAGGCTGTAAAGCCATGCCTCCTTCACTGGGTCTGACAGGCACTGACGCCACACCCCCTTCACTGGGACTAACAGGCACTGAAGCCACGCCTCCTTTAATTAAACTGACAGACACTGAGGCCACACCTCCTACACTTGGACTGACAGGCACTGAGGACTTACTGGGATTGACAGGCTGTAAAGCCATGCCTCCTTCACTGGGGCTGACAGGCACTGACGCCACACCTTCACTGGGTATGACAGGCAAACTGGATACTTGAGAATTTTCTACAAGTCTTTGTTGGGACTGACATGCTCTGAAGCCACGCCTCCTTCAATGAGACTGACAGGCACTGAGGCCACACCTCCTAGACTGGGACTGATGGGCACAGAGGACTCAGTGGGACTGACAGGCTGTAAAGCCATGCCTCCTTCACTGAGGCTGACAGGAACTGATGCCACACCTCCTACACTGGGACTGATAGGCTCAGAGGACAGGACTCTTTTAGCGGGACTGACAGGCAGTGATGACTCACTGGGACTGACAGGCTGTAAAGCCATGCCTCCTTCACTGGGGCTGATAGGCAAACCGTATACTTGAGAATTTTCTACAAGTCTTTGTTTTGGGTAATTAAACAATACAGATTGGAAGACGTATAATAAGATTCAGATCTCAGAACTCACTCTTGGCTATTCAAAACTTTGGAACTCAAAATCTTTGGGAGTACGAATCCCAAAATTAAATATTTTACCAAAACATCTGAGAGAAATGTTGATATTCTTGTTTTGTTTCCACTGTCATTTTCCCTTTATATTGTTTGTATAACGTTTTCGGAGAGCTTTGAGTTTCTGAGTACTGAGCACATAGAACTTAGCAGCCAGTGGCAGTTGTTAGCAGGCGCTTATCCGTACTATTATCAGTAAGGATCCTTTTCAAAATAATTTACCTACACATCTGAGGAAAATGTTCATAATCTTGTCTTGTTTCCACTACATCGTTTGCACCAAATATTTAATGGATAGTTAGCTAAATTACTAGCCCCTTTCATTAGTTAGCCTATACACATGTTAATGGAACTGTGAGTCCATATTCCATATCCATAACACGTGATGAGGCACAAGGGGAGAAAACAGAGCAGGCGTTGTTGTTTTTGATTTGGAAATAACTTGTCTTTTAAGGTCTTGAATAAAACATGCGGAGTCATAAACCCTCTCCGAAATGACTCGTGGAAAATTTCGCGTTTTGGTAATGTGTTCAGACGCCGTCAGTCTGCAGCCGATCTGTTGGCAGTTCTAAAGGGCCCTCAAATGAAATATGCATGACGTCCATGCAGTTTGTAAAACGAAGTGTACACATCGAAATGAGCCGACATCACCGACAAACAGTTCCAGAGGAGCGTGAGCGCATTTTATCTGATCAGTCAACCCTCCCTCCCTCCCTCCCTCCCTCCCTCGTCAACCGCTTATTCCTTGTTCAGGGTCGCAGGGAACCTGGAGCCTATCCCAGGAAGCATCAGG
>JAOUWY010000038.1:3217344-3230312 GCA_025728095.1 Prietella phreatophila
ACACTGAACCCCAAGTTGCTCCTGATGGCAAGTTAGTGCCTTGCATGGCAGCTCTGCTACCATTGGTGTGTGTGTGTATGGGTGAATGAGACACAGTGTAAAGCGCTTTGGATAAAAGTGCTATATAAGTGCACCATTTACATATGATCGAGAATCAGAGATCTGAGAGACATACCTTAGCCTCTTTTACGGCGCCCTCGGGCAGCATGATGCGAGGGAACGAGTACATCGCCCCCTGCACGGGGTTACAGCTGATCCCGGGCACCATGTTCAGAATGTCCTCGGTCAGCTTGGCCTTCTGTGCGAGGTCATTCAGTGTGGCTGTGCGCTCCTACACAGCAGGGAAAAGCATCACGCTAGACTTTAACATATTAAAGTATTACTTATTATACTGCAGTCCGGTTAATGTGGATCCTGTGGGTGTAATATGAAGTGCAAAGTATACATTTTAGTCGAGTTCATTAATGAGTGGGTGGAGCTCATGTCGGTTAAGCTTACTGTATATAAGCTTCAGCCTGAACACATCACAAGACTAATGTTATTTATTTTACATTTTATTTCTTATAACTTTGCCCACTAGGCTTTGCTGTTCTATGAGTTCCCAATTAAATACACCCCTTGGGTCTCTGTAGACGTTAAGTATAACGTGGTATATAAATGAACCGTATTAGTCTTTATGATTAAATGTAAGTGCTAAATTGAACTTAGCTTTTGTGTTTGTCTTTTACATTTTTTTTTTAATAATAGAAGATAATGAGTTTTAGTTCAATTCTAATTACGAGTTTTAATTGTGAGTGTACATTTAGTTGATTAAAAACTATAATTAAATCATTTCACTCAAATTAAGGTATTTCATATCCCCCCTCCCCGATCAAATATTTTCACCAATGTGTTAGTTATTTTTATATGTAAATAAATGTAAATTCTTTTCAGTGACGTTGGTCATTAGGTACACTAGTTCTAGCTTGGGAGTATTATATTAATCTAACAAAACAAGACAAAAAGAAGATAAATATTTCATCACTGTAATCCAAAAAGTTGCTGATGCTTCCAGAGAGGTTAGGACCATGACAGCAGGTCTTCACCTTCATGAACCGAGAGTATGATGGCTCTCCAGGCCGAGGAGGGTTGGTCACCAGGGCCATGAGCGCTTGACCTGGCACAGGAGGACACAGACGCACGGACACCAGCTTAAGGAGCTGAGCCTTCACATCCTGGTCCATGTTGATCACCTCCATATAACCACCTCGTAGACTACACCTGCAACAGCGTACAAATCGTCAAAAAAGAATACAGTGCAAACCGACCCTTAAAAGCTCCCCTTGAATAACCAGTTTCTCTCAATCAGTTTATTTAGAAGCAATGCCCCAGATTCAGTTACATTCCAATTCGAGAGTTCATTAAGAGCCTGGGAAACAGGCCCAGTCTGGCTGAAAGAGTGTACTCACTCTCCCATGTAACACTTGGAGGTGGAATGGAACGAGGCCAGCTCCACAGCGTTGGAGAATTCAGGACCCATCTCAAATAGCACCTTCTTAAAAGAGTGGAAGGCACAGCCCTCGGCGTACACGTTATCCTGATACACCTGAGAGACGTAGAATTAAAAAGGGTTAAAACGTTTAAACACAGAAAGACGTACTCCTCAAAGTGGTCCTTCAAAAGATATCGGCTTACCTCGTCAGCCATGATGAAGAGATGCTCCTTGGCAGCGAATCGGATCACGTCCTCGATGCACTCTCTGCTCTGTACCTGACCTGTCAGGAGGAACAGCAGCTCAGATTTAACCATGGTTAACGTTACGGTATGTACATGTACAGCACATGCATTTAGGAGGTTTTATTTTATTATAATTTTTTTTTTCGAAAATTAATTGCGGTCTGCAAAGATGTATAATAAAGAAAATAATGGGTCAGTATGATGTTTTTTAAAGTGTCTTTTTCCATCACTTTACTGTAAGATATAGAGAGGAACAAAAATCCACTCTCTAGCTGAACACTAATATTACGAAGGCAGCTTGAATCTCTCTTTAACAAAACCACTGGACTGTTCTTAGTACCTGTTGGGTTGCCTGGGTTGATGATGCACAGGACGCGCGGGTTGCAGTGTTCTCTGGCGGCCTGTAGGGAGCGCTGCATCTCGGTGATGTCCAGACTCCAGCACTTCTCCTCGTTCAGGTAGTAGTTAATCTGCACGGCGCCCAGCTCGGATAACGTGGCTGAGTACAGAGGATACTGAGGGATCGGGATCATCACGCCTGTACGGGAGCGACCCTCACCTGCTGCCAGCAACTTCATCACGGTCTGAGAGAGGGAGGGAGGGCGAGAGAGAGGGGAGGTGAGAGTTAGAGAGAGATGGAAAAGAGAGTGAGAGAGTGCAGGGAGGAGAGAGAGATATAGATAATGTGTGTGTGAAAGAGAGAGAGACAGACAGACAGAGATAAACAGTGACAGAGAAAGACAAAGAGACAGTGTGTGGGTGAGAGAACACAATATATACAGTGGTGCTTGAAAGTTTGTGAACCCTTTACAGTTTTCATTATTTCTGCATAAATGACCTAAATCATTATCAGATTTTCACACAAGTCCTAAAAGTAGACAAAGAGAACGCAATTAAACAAATGAGACAAAAATATTATATTTGGTAGCTCTGTAATGTGTCGGAATCCACTTAAGTGTGTGTGAGACACTGGACAAGCTGAAGCTCCGAGTACCAGTGTGTGTGTGGTGATTTAGCTATGCAGTTAGCACAAAGCTAAACAGGAGGTGATACTTTTCTTCATAACGCCAGTGTAAAACTATTTACAGTACATTATGTACTCTAAAACCAGCCAGATCTTATCCTACACACACTTAAACAAACATACAGTGTGTTTGTCAAACATTCCTCTCCGCGTTCTTTGGGCTGCAGTGGAAAAACTGACGGTGAAAAACACTAATTTGCCTTGGAAATTCAGGAAGGTTTTCTTGTTACTAAACCTTCTGCGGCTGTGGCTCAGGTGGTAGAGTGGGTTGTCCACTAATCGTAGGATTGGCGGTTCGATTCCCGGCTCAGGTGACTCGGCATGCTGAAGTGTCCTTGGGCAAGACACTGAACCCCAAGTCACTCCCGATGGCAAGATAGCGCCTTGCATGGCAGCTCTGCTACCATTGGTGTGTGAATGGGTGAATGAGACACAGTGTCTCCATTTATCTGGACCTTTATGTTCTGGTTGGGTCAAAATACCCCCATTCTAACACTTTGAGCTGTGTACAAACAGCTAACATCAGGAGGATCATGGGTATTTCAATATCTGTGTGGTCAAAAGGCACATTCATTACTAGCAGTGAACAGAAGGATAGAGTTCAATCATGAGGACGTACGACGATGCCGTCGCTAGCGCCTGTGGTCAGATAGATGTTGTCTGGGTCACAGGAGATCCCGCCGTCACGGCGCTCAATGTAGCAGGCCACGTCGTGCCTAATGCAGTCGATACCTTGACTTGCAGTGTATGCACCTAAAGGATGGAGGAAAAGAGGTGCATGTTACAAATGTGTTGAAATGTTTAAGCCTAGAAGAAACCTCAGAGTCTAATTACGCCTGACTGAGGTCATCTGATGTATTTGAAATCAGCAGCTTCAATTATTACAAGGCCCTTAAATGCTTTTTAGATCACCAAGGATTCAATAGATTACAATTAAGAGCTGTTATGATGTATTAAATTGTTATTCGAGATCATAGAAATGGTTCAATGAAACTTTTTACTGAACTGAGACTGTCACAAAGGCCACGCCCCCTAAAGTACAAAGGACAAACCTCCTAAACTAGCAATGACCAGATCAATGGCCAGGACACCTAAAATGAGAATGACAAGCACAAAGGCAAAACCCTCTAAGGGCCTGACAGAGGCCACGCCTCCTAAACCACACATACGTATACAACATACCGATACTGCTTCCTCCACACGCCTCCAGAATGCTCCGTGCACGATCTTTGGCATCGTCAGGAAACTTGTTATCATTTAGCAGATCTGGATACGAACACAGTGCCAAGACCTTGAAAAGAAGGACAACAGTGAGACTACTGGAAAAAAAAATACCTTAACACAAAAATCCTTTACTCTAAAAGTTTGTTTAAAGAAACAGGAAAATGTTACATGGTGATGAGGACATGGTAACCGCTCGCGCGAGTCACGATTCCGAGATTGCTAATCTGACCCGGAAAACTACACACTAACTGTGTAGATGATTAATAGCAGAAACCTGAGCAAGAAAGTAAGCAAGGTTCATTTTGTTCTCTGAAGTGATGGCACCTGTCTGAAGAAGGTGATGGGTTGCTGTCCCATGGCATGGGCGTCTCCGATGTTAGCTTTGATGACCTCGTCAAAGGGTTTCTTTACTCCCTATCAAAACAGAGAAGAAAAGTGTTCACGCCGTCTTGAGGATTAGAACCTACTTCCTCTTCTGCATTTGACCTGTTCAGGTGTGGACAGATCGGAACTCAGAAATTCATGCAGGCTAAAATGTGGCAACTACCTTCATTTAACTCAAAAGTACCATGAGTTCGTCATGTTTATGAACATGCCTTCCTCTGTCTCTCTCCCTGCCCTTCTGTGTTTTTTTGGTTCTCTCTCTCTGTTGCATTGTCTTGCTGTCTGTCTCTCTCTCCCTCACTGTCTCCCTCTGTTTTGGTATCCCTCCTCTCCCTTTCTGACTTTGTTTCTCTGTCTTTCCCTCCTCCAGTCACTCTCTCTCTCTTTCCTTATGTCTATCTCTAGCTCCACTTTTCTCTCTGTGTCTCTCTCTCTCTCTCTCTCTACCTCTGTCTTTGTGTCCTTCCTCTCCCTGTTTTCTCTCTGTTGCTGTCCCCCACCCCCTCCTTATGTCCATCTCTCTCTCCCCATTTCGTTTTCCATTCCTCTCTCTCTCCACCTTTCTCTGTGTTTGTCTCTCTCTCTCTCTCTGTCCCTCGATCTTTGCATCCCTCCTCTCCCTTTCTCTATCTGTCTGTATCTTTCTCTGTCTGTTTTTCTGTTTCTCTCCATCTGTCCCTCCCTTTCTCCCGGTCTCTTTCTCCTCGGTATCGCTGCGTTGACCTGAAAGCCTTGTAGCTCACTTACAAAACTAAAGAAACACACTCCAGACGCCATTTTGGATGCTTTTAAACAGTCTGATGAAAATGTAAAACTAGTCTCGCCCTGATCCAAACACAGAAGAAATAAAATTAAACGAACAACGACAAAAAAAAATTAAGGTCGATGACCGTGGCTCTTCAGAGGACGAGTGTGTAGGGAGTACGGGGGTGAAAGGTCAGATGCGGCGATTAGAGACCCTGAAATGCTGGAAGAAGCGAAGATGGACATGACACAGATCCACCATAACATTACATAACAGTCAAATCTATTAAAAATATCCCTAATGACCGGTACGCAGCATGACATTATAATATAAACTAATTAAAATCATGGTACACCAATCAGAGCGCAGGATTAGTTTTGCATTTAACTTTGCATACAGTGTCTACTCCATCCTCGGAGTCCACGTATGCGTTGAATAAAACAACCCTCATCGGTATGGAGCCCCAGCTCCTATTATTGTTCAAACAAAAGAGATGCCTATCAGCAGTGGCCAATCAGGTGAGGCATGTGAGAAACACCCCAAGACACACCAACTTAGCCTGGTGTGTTTACAACCAGTCATAAGGCACTCCTGAGCATGCGACACTTTACAGCAAACAGAACTGATCCACTTCATTATAATATACTGTAATACATCATACGTGTACGGAGATGGCGCTGAGATTTTTATACATTCGGGGAAAAAAAAAAGTCTAATCCAAATCAGGAATCTTTACTACTATTAAAAGTGGATGTTATTCGTCTAGCGCTTTTAACTACAGACGTTTGTCACACAGCAGCTTTACGGAAATCAACGTCTTCTGGTTAAGACTTTTTCACAGATCACCAAGAGGATGAATGAGTTATTATTATTATTATTCTGCGCTCATGCAGAGTCGTCCTGTTGGACGTCTGGTGTATGGTACAGGAAACAAAGCTGTGTTCATACACACAGCCAGACGTCCTCAGGAATGTGTGAAGAAAAAACAATAAAAGCCTGGGCAGTGTGCACAAGAGTCGAGTCAAGTCAATAAGCAAGTGAATAGTATTAGTTCGGATTTGAAATACTGGACTATCTGATTTATCTTAGGACGTGAACGTGTGACGTTGACCGGCCCAACCCAAATGTCGCAGTCACGTCTGTGATGTTTTGCATAAATGGGTAATATTATGCAAAACATAAATGTGCGATTGTTGTGGCCAAAAATGGTTGATTTTTTTCAAATTTGCGATGCAGTTCTACGGGGCCCCCGGTTTTTTTTTATTTTTTTTTTTTACCTGGCACTAGGTAATAAAATGGGTCCAATGTAAACCCAAGTTTAGCACGGTGCATGCGCGCTAAACTGAGGGAACAGACTGGTAAACTGAGGGAACAGATTGCTAAACTGAGGGAACAGATTGCTAAACTGAGGGAACAGATTTTTTTTTTACCTGGCACTAGGGGGGCTCCGTACAGTTCAGACATTCTTGTGCGTTTTTTTTCATCTTCCATGAATTGGCAAATTTGCAATTTTGCACGCTATTTCACATTGAGGTTTGTTGGTAAATTAGAGCTTTTAGTTCTACTCACGTTCAACACGTGTATCGAAGAGGGCTTCGGTTGAACGCGCCCAAATCTGCGGTAATTTCGAAAAATTTCAAGCTCCTCCGAATATTGCGAAGTTTGCTCGATTTTGCTTCAATTTCTGCAATCGCAAAAATCGCCAAATCCTGGACGGACTGCTTAGGGTCAGATTAATGCTATGTCAAAACTTGGTTTTAATCAAACCAACACCAATCAGCGTACAGGATTAGTTCTAACTCATACATGTTCCTCCATAATACTGAAATACATCTGATATGTATATACTATTGAATAAAACGGGAAGTAATCCAACCGCACTTTAAATATGTCAACATTGTTGTTGGTGCTACAAGGTTAATGTTGTTGGATATGTAATCAACTTCTAGAACCAGTGCAGAACAAAAAAAACAAGAAATTTGAACATCAAACATGACATTTGGAGTAAAGAGGAAAATATGTATCCAATCTTTGACTTTGGATCTGCTCCTTTACAGTAATCTGAAGACATGGCATGAGATGGTTATTGTTTCTATGCTGGAAGTTGAACCTGAAACTGAACTTGAAACTAGATGTACTTCTGAAAGGAAATTTACTTACACAAGTGTACGGTAAAACTAAACAGATTTTCAGGTCACTAACTACATATAAATAACTATTTATCCATCTCTATTCGCTAAGTTTATTAGGAGGTCGTTATGTGACGTCTGATTAAACTCTTAACATGGAAACATGGCTAATGCATCCACAAGTCCCCTTGCGGATATTGTCCAATTTTATTTTCAACATGACATGCCTTGTTGCATATGGAAGGATACAGTGTTCAGTTTATGACCACCTTTAACAAACAGCAATGCCTCTGTAACCATGGCGGCCATTTCAACTCGGGGTCATGGTACGGGAAGTGCAGTAAATGCTTGTTATGATTGTTAATTCAGTGCAATAGCAAAAGCACACGTGTCATGGGGTTTATCATAAATTATCTACAGGGTGACCAAATCAGGATTTACACAAACGTCTAAATGAAATTCCAGGACTTTACAAGCACTAAGTTTTTTTTTCTTTCGTTTGGTTTTTAAAGGACTGAAATAGCGCAGCGGGTGTCAAATGAGAGCATCTGGATTGTGTCTAGGAGTCTTTAGTGTCAGGTTTTGAACATGAATGTTTATAGCTGTTATAATAAATAAATAAATAAATAAATTTGTTTCGCAGACAGGTATGTTCCACAACATTAAATGTAACTGTAAATGGATAAAAAGTATGACGTCTAACAGCAAAAGCTAGTTAGCCAAGCTGACTGCTTTCTAAAAAGATAAAGTCACCTGTTTCCTGAACAAAACCTAGCCTGTTTTATTTCCCCGCGTGTGATTATATACTTCTGTGCTTTTCTAATTTCGGAGTTCTTCGCCACGAATGCCTACAGAGAAAACGATGTAGTTAATTATATCACCGTAGCTAGCCTCGGGTCATGGCGTCATATCATCTGAACGGTTATTAAACTGTCGAAACACGGTCAATGCAATACTGTAACGTTTCGGCACATTTTTAAGCCATTTTCACATGTTTAACGTCACATTATCAGATAGGAACATACACTAATTTGATTATAAACACCGGAGATAACGGAAATATAAAACAGGCTTCCGGGATGAGCAAGGCGAGACTTCCGTGTTCAGGAGAACGATGGATAAATGTATGATCTGGAATGGAAAAAAGGGACAATTGCCAATGTTGTTTTCTATTATGCTTAAATTGCAGAAATGACAAGTCCAGCACTTCAAGCATTTTGTGCAAACCCTGACTGAACCTATGAATTCATGAAAATTCAGTTTAAGTTTATGCCCCATATCACAAGATGTTCTTTAGCTAACTAATAAAAATTACTAACTGTTTCAGTAAGAAAATTTGAATGACACGAGCATTCCCCTGTGTAAATGTGTGATCTCCGACACACCTGGGTGAGCATGAATCATCTGAAGTGAGCCATCTCTTGGGGCCAGGGTGAACTTCAGTCTCTCGGCCTGTTTATCTCAAATCTGCGTCACAATTTTGCGACTCCTCCTCATAGCCTTTGTGTAATTAATTGTTTGCTCAAATGAATAGCTCCTTTTATATCCTCAGTTCTGTGGCAAATGGGCCTCTTTAAGATCGGACCACACTCAGACAAAGATGAGGCTGATCTATGCGACTAGAAAGCAAACAAAGCGCTCTGTTGAGTATGTGCTTTCAGAAATGATCCACTGGTAGACTTTGAGATGTGGGTGTGTAAACATGTATAAAGTGCAGCCAGAGCCGGACTGGTTTCCTCCTCAGGAAACTATTCAGTTTCAGCACAGACCGGCCCAAGGCCTTACTATTGTGTACGCTAATCACGAGGTTCAGCACAGGTGAAAAGCGGCTCAGATTATAGAAAGGGTGGGGATGTAACTGGTGCAAAAAAGTAAACCTAGTGACCAGCGTTGACGACAAAATAAAGTAGTTAACTTTGTATTTGCTAGCTTGTCATCCAAACAGGCTAGAGTTTATTACAAAAGAAAATCGTTAACCAAGCATTAGAGAGCTTGTTTATGAGCCTATCTATCCATCAGCGTTAATTACAAAAGAGTTAACCTAACGTTAGCTAGCATGTCAGGCTAACATCAGCCATCTTGTTTGTCAAGCTAGCCATCAGTGTGAATTATAAAGTAAAGTAGTTAACCTAACATTCAGTAGAAGTCAGTGTAAATGAAAAAATAAAGTAGTTACGCTACCATAAGCTAGCTCATGTTCTAATAAGCTAGTCTAACATTATCTAACTTCCAGTGTTAATTACAAAACAAAGTAGTTAACTAATAATTAGCAAGCTTGTTGGAGAACCAAGCTAGTGATGTTAATATACGTGTTAAGCTACCAAAGTAACTTTAATTCAAGCTAAGCTAACTAGCCGGATGATTATCTTAGCTAATTTTGCTCAGCTACTATAATAAGAAAAAATGTATAAGAAAAAGCAGCTTTTTTTTCTTCTCATAAGCGGCATGTTGAGCCAAAGAAATGAGAAGGTCAGCAGTGATGTCATACTGTCAATATGTGACTAGTATTGAATTTTACTTAAAGCTCTGCCCTTTACGGCCCAGAAACCCTTGCCACTGATCACAGTCTAATCCAAAACAAACTGCTTATGTTCTTGTGCCGTGTTCCTGAGGCTGTTCACCTCCCAATTCCTGTTCACCTCTGGCTCACTTGGAAATCAACAACCATGACTATAGCTTCACAATTACATCAAATCTGATCTAATTATCCTTAACAATACGTCGGTGTAGAAATGAAGAGGTGCGCCAGGTAAATGTCTGATACAACAAAGAAAAGAAAGAGAAAAAAAGCCAGCATCTGACTAGAAGTGATATAAAAGATACTTTTGAATAAAAGACTGCAGTTGGCCCAAATCGAACAGAGCAGCCAGTGTTAATGGAGCAACCGTGGAAACTGGTAGCTGCCCGAAACTCCCAGAGACTCCAGCGGCAGATTTGCGACTCGGTCATTCTGATGAGCTGTTTAACAGAAGCAAAAGCTGCAGAGGCAGCTGATTGGTACAGAGCTGCAGGCATCCTTCACCCCCAACAGAACAACACTGTATGCTCATGCTGAATGTAGTACTTCCCCAACATAAGTACTGAGGTCTGAACCACTGTCTTGCACAATTGACTAGACACTGATTATGTACTGTTTGACCACGTGCAGGTTATACACTCTTTTAATGGGCCTGGCCCAATGACATTGTCTTTACACTTAACACATGGCCCCGAATGATTAGAAATGCTTCACCAAATCATGACACTTGAGCACCTTGGTCTGCTTGCACAGAAGGAGCTAATGCGCTCCTAATGGCTAAATAGGTTCTAGAGAAGACGGTTCATGCACAATGCGCCAACCAAAGGTTACACCTGTTGACTGTGACTACAACTCAGGGTGCTTTCAGCTATCAATCCATCCATCCATCCATTTTCCATACCTCTTATCCAACACAGGGTGACAGGAAGCCTATTCCAGGGTACACCCACAAGATGGAGGACACCCTGGATGGGGTGCAAACCCATTCACACGCTACAGACAATTTGGAAATGCCAATCAGCTTAGAACCCAGGAGGTGTGTAGGGCAAGCGTGCTAAACACTAAGCCACAGTGAAGCTTACGTTGTATCACAGTGAAATGTAACAGACTCTCAGCAAAGCGCTATCCGCCTTCATCTGCATACATGAGCTCACTGTGATTGACAGGAGGGAGGGGACAGAGAGAGAGAGAGAGAGAGAGAGAGAGAGAGAGAGAGAGAGAGAGAGAGAGAGAGAGAGAGAGAGAGAGAGAGAATGCCCCTCCCCCACTGAGAAGGCAGATTTGCCATCTTGGACTTCTTTATTGAAGTTGTTTGATTGTATAGTTTGATTTTTAATCTTAATGCATTTTTGTCTGTGAATTTAGAAAGCTCATTCAAAATCAAATATTTAATAATAAATAAATAAAGAATAAACTCCTGTCTAATGTCTGCTGACTCATTGTGATGAACTAGCTAAATCTTTGTGTTAAAATATTACCATAGGAAGGGTCTAGAATCGAATTTTATGCCTGCTCATATTTTTTATTTTAGGTGGGGGTTTTTTCTACACGCATGATGTGCATTTATCCAAGAATATCAGCCAAAATCAAAAAAAAAACAAAAAAACTGTCGATGGTAAGAACTCGAGAACCATCGCTCAGATAACGCATGTTCTCCCATTACGACCAAGTGGGTGGTATGTAGTAACATAGGTTACAAACATGCCTGAGCAAGCTCTCCAAGAGCTTAGCAGCCTTTATTACCTAGTCCAAGCAAGTGAGTCATGAAATAACTGCTGAAATAACACAGGAACCTGTAGTACACCTAGAAAAACAAAGCAAACGGCACATATTACACATTCCTGACGGCATAGGGTCTGTCCTGACTCACTTTTTGGACAATGTCAAACTAGAATACATAACGTGTGCACTTAACTGCAAACATTTCTATTTACAAATGTCCTAAAGATATTAAAATGCATCGCAGGGTGACGGTTATTTCACACAATATGCAAAAACCTGGGTTTCAATACATTCTGCTGAATGCATGTACGTTATTAAAGTGTAATGATCAGATCAGACGTTTACACCCATATCAATATGAGCACGGATATAGCTTTTCTTTTCTTTTCTTGATCTGTAAAGCAGCCTTGAGTGTGAGAACAGCATAATAGTACTTGCGGTACATACTGTTTAAAGTCGAACAACGTCGTTTAGAACACAGCCCTCGACGACTTGGTGGTCCCTGAAGACTAGACCGAGAATCTCTACATGAAACGAGCAATAACGGCTTCAAACTGCACATTTTGGGGACCTGCACCAGTTTCGGTATTTGTTAGTTCAGTAAAGCAGTAAAAAGACTGCAATGTGAAGCGCTGGACTGGAGCTGATTAGATGATTGGATCAGTGTTTCCTAATCATGCTCCTCGACTTTCCACACGAAGCGCATTTTATTCCGATTGTCCGTTTTAAAAATCACACCTGACGCCACTCGTTAGAAAGCTCTACCGGAGCAGGATCGCGCGTGTTGGAGCAGGAAACTCGAATGAGCCGAACAAGATAAGATCCAAGAATCGTGGAATTGAAAAATGCAGTTACAACAGTTGGTAGTTTTTTAGACACACGGGAGTTGTAGAATAAATACTGAATACCCCCCCCGAGTGTCTAATAGCTCTCCTCCCGGGACGATTTTTCTTCCCTTCTTTGGCCCCCAGTCCACATAGGACGCTTTATAACACCTCTGCTCAAATGACATCTCCGAGAGCTCTAAATCCTACGTAATTCATGCAGATCCACGTCAAGGTGGCTTCGTTATTGCAGTGTTGTTCCCCTGCAGGTGTTTGGATTAAATCCATCCAGCATTTGGAACTACAGACCATTTATTCTGCCCTTTGTTCCATTCCATTATGTGTTTTCATCCAATACATAATCATTTCGTACCTCCTCTTAGTGTAGTAGGTCTCCGTATAGGGGATCATGAAGCATACGGGTCTGTAATATTTGAGATTTTGTTAGTTGTGGAAATCACAAGCTAACATTGTCAAGGATTTATATTTAATACTAACCTCATAATTATTAGCTGGTTTGACAGGTTACTTGAACTGAACGGCTTTAAACCAAACATCAATAATTAATAACATGTACAACAAGTACTTGAACACACACGTAGCCGAAATAACTAGCCTAATAGCCTAGCCTATGTGTACACTCTCAGAGAGAGAGAGAGAGAGAGAGAGAGAGAGAGAGAGA
>JAOUWY010000038.1:3277073-3287420 GCA_025728095.1 Prietella phreatophila
CCAAGGACACTTCGGCATGTGGAGTCACCCGGCACGGGAATTGAACCGGCAAGTGAATCGAACCCTACGATTAGTGGACAACCCGCTCTACCAACTGCGCCACAGCTGCCCATGGCTTTAACGTTCTCAACCCTGTCTCTTGACTACCCCTTTATTGTGCACATTTGAGTGTTTTCCTGCCGTATGACACTCATTTCGACCCCGAAAAGGCGAATCATTCGCGACTTAGTTAAATCTCGTGTGTTAGGAGCGCACAAGGACAGGGGATGTTCGAAGACCAGGGTCCTAAACTATACTTTTCCTTATCGATGGAATGGATATAAGTAAGGCGATAAGTAAGTACCATTTATCTAGAACCGTGCATTTACAAATTGCACTCTGCTTTCTCGAAAAGCAATAGGTGTGAGGTGAGAACACATCCTGAATGGGACACCGGTCCATCCCGGGATACAGAATACTTTCATACCTAGCGGCAGTTTAGAGTTGGATTAGATTTCCACCGTCTCTGGAAATCCGAGAACCCGACGGAAACCGCACGGACGCTGGGAGAATATTGGAAACGCCATACAGAGTCCGGTGGAGCTGTGAGGTTAATTGTAACGACAATGATAACAAGTCTTTATTGATCACGTATACATTACAGAACAGTGAAATTATTTTCTTCTCATTACCCCAGCATGTGAGGAAGTTGGGGTCAGAGCCCCCCTGGAGGGTTAAGCAAGGCCTTCCTTGCTCAAGGGCAGTGGCAGCTTGGCAGTGCTGGGGCTTGAGCCCCTACCCTTTCGATCAGTAACCCAGAGCCTTAACCACCAAGCCGCCTTCGATTCAGAGCCTGTTCCAAAGAACACTAGGTGGGATGTGAGGACACACCCAGAATGGGACACCACATCACAGGGTCCCATACATACACCCTTATCTAGAGCGACTTACATGTATGTCATTTATACAAATTAGCAGTCACCTTGCTCAAGGTGACATCAGGGACAGCTTGGAAGTGCACAACTTTCCGATCAGTACTCCAAAATCTTAATCCGCCTTCTCTGGAAACGTGAGGTCGCAGAGAAAACCCACACTGACACTTGGAACACATTTGGAACTCCACACAGGACCAAACTGAGAAACACTACCCGCATCACCACATGTCTCCCTGACTGGACTCTGTGAGGCATATTGGGTTGTTTTTTTTCTTTAAATAAGAAAAAAAACAGTTATTTTGTACAGGCAAAATGGTAAAAGTATGTCAAACCATATTGGCTGTGCCTTTTTTCCCACCAAGACCAATGGATGTTGAAACCACCAGACCAATCTGGCAACCATGATGACACCACCCACCAGCGCGCGCGTAAACAGGTCTGTGGTGGGTGACACAAGCAGACAGTAACACATGTCCAAGCTGAATATTAAGGTCGAAAAAGCTGTTTAGTCTGCCTTTAAACTCATACAGTTCGACATTTTAGATGAGGATTATGGTCAAAAAAGAAAGTGTAATCAAACTGTCCTCTATCTCTGAAATAGGAAAAATCACTCCAGAATTTCCCTCCATTAAACTAAATACATCAAAAAAGAGGCTATTTACATTATTTAGGATGGATGTGTGCAGTTTTGTGCACAGCCTAAATGTTAGAAATGTCCCGAAAGATATTTTCAAGTCGAGAAAAACAATTCTTTAATTAAAAACAGACCCTCATAGGGTGGGGAAAAAAGGCTGCTAAACAGCGCCATCTGTAGGTGTAATTAACTGCGTTTCATTTACAATCCTACCATCATGTCCAATACCTAATTAACACTTTAAGACATTGGACTAAGAACTAGAACGACCTTGGACTAAGAACTAGAACGAGCTTGGACTAAGAACTAGAAAGCTAGATACCACAGATTTTGGGGCATCTCCTCAGATCTCCAAATCGCCTCGGAATTCAACCCATATGTCACATGTTTTTGAAATTATACACGTATTAATCGTTTAAATGGTGACTTCATCTCAGCAATACTTATTTTTTATATTTTACAAGACTGTTTTTTTGTTGTTGCTGACAATAACTGCTAAATAAGTGACAGTCTTGAGGTTTTCAGCATGGAATTAGCAAATACGCATCCATGCTAATGACACAAGGATATGACGTAAAGATGTACTAATGGTTTACGTAACATTTACAAAAATAATAATAATAACAATATTGAAAAGTGAGAGCTTCTTCGCGTGATCCTCAGAAAATTCAGATGATGAAACTTCCTGTTGAATGTCTTTCCGCATAATTCACAAGGACAATCGTGTTCAGATTGAGTGAATGTTGTGGGACACTAAAAATCACTGATATATATATCTTTTTTCCGGTAACCACGTCATCCTGATCAGGGTGGTGATGAATTCGAAGCCCATTTCAGGAAAACTGGGTGTGAATGCTTGCATACACATCACAGGGCCACATTCACACCTTATTTCATTATTTTATTTGATACATTTGACCTTATCAGGGTTCATGTGTTTTCCTTTTGTCCCTAGGTTAGCACTTCTTATTACTTGACCTCTGTGACAGTGTAGATGCCAAAGATGAACTGAGATTTGGATGAATTCCCATTGATCTTGGTGAAAACGCATCCTCAAAGGTAAAACAAATGATAGTAGTGTTAAAGCCATTGGGTCTTATGTGAGTGAAGGCATGGTTAACAGACTGCTAGCTCTGCTTCTTCACGAGCACTAAATAACACTTGCTTAATTTCGGCATGTCAACAATGGAAACGGCATCCAACTATAAAATTTTGACAAACATGGCCGCCACGGACTACAACACCCAACACACAAAGATGTTCACGTTCACCAGCTTATTGATCACGCACCCCTGAACTCAAGGCACACAGTATATCAGAGGTGCGCTCAATCAGCTTCCTAGTTCGCTAGTCAGGGCACTGATCAGGGAGTTTTAAGGGTTGTCTCAATGGTCATCATGTTTTTGTCCTTACCTAGTCTAGCTCATGTTGTTTGTTCATCGCCTGACTATTGCTGGTTCCGTGACCACGTTCTTGTCTCATGTTTTGGATTATCTTGCAAGGTTTTAGAATAAAGCCATTGTTTACCTGCATAATAATAATAATAATAATAATAATAATAATAATAATAATAATAATGATGATGATGATGATAAAATCACAGGTTTATATTAATGCACTTGTTCTAATGTTATAATTTTCATAGCGACAACATACACAGAGATTTCTACAGAGTACATGCCACATAAGCAGATAATAATAAAAAAAAACATGTAATTGTAGATATTGGGGAAATTTTCTGTGAAGAAACATTTATTTAATATTTTTGGTAAGGAGTCTCCAGTGTCAGCACTTTCTAACAGTCAGAGGCTTTTTGACACCTCCCATTAAAACTTCAGAACAAAGGGCTTTGCAGTTTTTCCAATAATATGACATTAAATGTATCTATAAACAGATGAAAAGTACACGTTCTTTAATGAAGTAAAAATTGTTAGTATTGCAAATTGAAAAAAAAGGAATAAAACACTTGGAGGCATGCTGGAATTATTGGAAAATAATCAACTTTGATAACGCTGCTTCACTAAAGACTACACCACACGGATTATTTTCCTACAACAGCATGTCTTCAAGTGTTTTATTCCTTACTTAATACCAGGATGCATTTAGTTAATCAGGAAGGAACGTCTACTCTGAGCTGAATTGAGAAAAAAAATATGAAGTTAAAATCTTAACTCACTATACATAACTGAAAAAGACACCGATCAGATTCCAGGGTTTAAAAAACAAAAATAAAATAAAAAATTCATCAGTTGTTTCAGTTTCCAAGCATCAACAACACAAAAAGAAAAAAATGTGAACTATTTACATATTATTCTTAAAGATCTGAGTAGTTAGTTTCATGCTACATTTTTATAATATGCTAAATACACCTCATTTACACAACAGCTACAATTAACCAGAGAAAAACTGCATAAGCACAAAGAAACAAAAAATGGTTTTTATTACACGTTGTGCAACTTCCTCGTATTCATTCTTTTTTGACTCATTGCTAATTCTGAGAATTCTCGCAACAATTTTTCTGAAAGACCCACACCATACAAACTACTATTGACAAACCTGAGCCCAAAGAGAACATTTCAGTACATCGAAAATGCTCACAGTCTTAAACCCTGCAGCCAGCATCAGTGCGTGGGCTATATACAAAACTTTCAGAAACTCCCAATATTCAGAAGTTCAAAACTTCCCAATATTCCGAACTTCAGAACCTCCCAATACTAAGTAGTTCAAAAGCTCCCAATAAAGAAGTTCAGAACCTCCCAATATTACGTAGTTCAGAAGCTCACAATATTAAGAAGTTCAGAACCTCCCAATATTCAGAAGTTCAAAACCTCCCAATATTCTGAACTTCAGAACCTCCCAATACTAAGTAGTTCAAAAGCCCCTAATAAAGAAGTTCAGAACCTCCCAATATTACGTAGTTCAGAAGCTCACAATATTCAGAAGTTCAGAAGAACCTAGTATTCAGAAGTTCAAAACCTTCCAGCATTATCATGTGAGAACTGTGCAATATTCAGAAGTTCAGAAGAGCCCAGTATTCAGAAGTTTAAAATGACCAAATTCCAAATTCCTTCCAGCGTGAAGTTTCATCAGTTAGTAGTACTCAGTATTGGGGCTCTTGAAAGATGTGGTCCTGCTGCTTTGAGACGACAGGATGGTGATCTTCAAACACGGTATGTGCTTAGCTAGAAGTTTCTGGAAATGGCTCTGGAATTTCTTCCCCACAAAGGTGTAGAACACAGGGCTGATACAGCAGTATAAGTATGCGATGTTACGCGTGACATATTCTGCGTAGTCCAGGTCATCGCCGCATGATTTGTCTCTGGAGGACAAGCGAAGTGCCTTGAGGAGGATGACCACATTGTAGGGAGTCCAGCAGATGAAGAATGTGAAGATGATGACAAAGATGAGCTTGACAGCCCTGCACTTCTCCTGTATGCGCGTGGAGATGATGCGAATGGTGATTCGGCCGTAGCAATAGAACACCATCAACAGTGGAAGCAGGAAGAACAGCCCGAACTGCTGGTAGTAACCCATCAGCTGCCATTTGACTATGGTCTGGTACGAGTAGCCACTCTCTTCACACACCCAGCCACTCGCTTTGTTGTCCCGTACGTTGTAGAGGACCATGTCCTTAAGGCTAGAGATGAGACTGAGAAACCAGACGACAGAAGACATGGAGAAGGCGTACACCCTCCGGCGGCTCTGGGCAGCCGTGATGGCATGGACCACAGCCAGGTAGCGATCAAAGGTCATGAGCGTGAGGAAGAGGATGGAGCTGGAAAAGCCGATCGAGTACAAGCTACCTACCAGCTTGCAGAGGGCAGGGCCAAATATCCACTCGGAACGGTGGTAGACGGCCCAGAAAGGCAAGGTGGAGGCGAACAAGAGGTCCGAGATGACCAGGTTGAGCAGGAAGATGTTGGTGACCGTACCGAGCTTCTCATACTTGTAGATGATGTACAGAACCAGACCATTTCCCAAAAGGCTCAGCAAGAAGTTCATGTAGTAGAACGTCGGGATGAACAGCGCACCAAACTGAATCACGTTTTTCTTTTCGCACAAAATCACAGTCTCGTTGTGCACGACATATTGCGCATCGTCTGTGACGTTGGACGAAAAAAAATCTTCCAGATATTCGTCATAATCCTCGGCATTCATGGCAACCTCGGAGCAATGACAACGAATAGAATTTCTTTCTTCTAGCGGCCCCTCAGCCGTCTGATGTCTCGGAAATCAGGGGGATTTCTTGTTAGCGCAGAGGAACCGGCACTGTCAAGCTGTGAATCTTTCTGTGGCTTTCGCTCAACTGCACTTCAACAAGTACTGCCACTAGAGCAGTACCAGAAAGAGGAACTACACACTCATTTACTGGCAACTTAAATCAGCTTATTATCGATTCCATGTAGAAAAAAAAAAGACGCGTACTTCTAATCTGAGCACAGAATAAATTCATTACTCCAGAGCAAATTGTATGTTTTAGGGAGATTTTTTTTTTTATTTGATCACTGTTACATATAAATGGTTTCAGTTCCAATGTAAACAACACAATGTGTATGGAAATGAGAACACGTGAAAATCTAGTCAATTTTCAGACAATCTTAAACCAACCAACCAAACAAACAAAAATTACTCATGGCTTCAATTGGACAAGAATATAAACAGAACGTGTTGCTGATGCATCCAGTTTGAACTTGGGCTGAGCAAAAGAGCTGAAAAAACTATAAAAATGAAAGAGAGCTTTCGAGATAAATGTTTAAACATTCAAAAAATGCAGTAGTCCACATACACACGCACACACACATACGCACACAAAACTTGGACGTGATCCATCACACGCAGAACGAGATTGAAAACAAAACAACACCACCAACAACAGAACAAAAACAAGAGATCTCCTGAGCAGTCTGAGATATCAGCCAACACTTTTATAACAAAATATTGTTACAGTCTAGCTGTTGGACTACTTCACGTCTAATACAGAGGTAGTATATCAGAAGGCAGTGCAACACCTATGTCTATTTACAATAAAATGCAATTCACAAAAGCGAGCACCAATGTGAGATTGAAACAAAGTTTGTGGTTGTGGGAGGACAAAGTTGTTTGCGGTCAGGTGACTCAATACCAAATGATCTTATCTTATTTGTCCTAGTTGTGTTTTCCAAATACAATTTCTCTCATCGATACAGTCTTCTATATATGAAAATTCTGCCACCTACATGCTGCTATAGCGGTGCGCGAACGTTTGTGAACCCTTTAGAATTTTCTAAACATTTCTGCGTAAATATGACCTAAAACATCATCGGATTTTCACCCAAGTCCTGACCTTAATCCAATAGCGATGTTGTGGAAGGAGCTGAAGCAAGCCGGTCATGTGAGGAATACTGAGAAATACTGGGAGAAATTTCAGATACTGAAAGCAAAAGGGTCACATACTTTTGCCACTCAGAGATCGTCACATTGGATCATTTTCCTCGATAAATAAATGACCAGGTAGAATATTTTCGTCTCATTTGTTTAATTGGGTTCTCTTGGTCTACTTTTAGGACTTGTGTGCGAATCTGATCATCTTTTAGGTCATATTTCTACAGAAATATCGACATTTCGAAAGGGTTCACAAACTTTCAAGCACCGCTGTACGTTACATGATCGTTATTCTAGCTTCGAACCAAAAGTAGTAGGTTTGACAAATAATCTCAAGTAAAAACTGCCACGGTCAAATTCTTAGGGCCTAATATGAAAGGTAATATCAAATAAATCCAAATCCAACACAAGCCAGGACACACGTGTCACGTCAATGTGCCAAGTTTGGGCTCAGGAGCATGGACGGAGGCCCTTAAAAGTCGGTACAAAGTGTGGATCAAGGTGGTTTGCTAAAAGTCGGGCCCTTTGATGAAGTGACCTTGTTGGCCAGCGTAACCCATGTAACAGGAGGAAGGGTCACAAACACCGGCATCTCCTGGAGGACCTCGTTTTCCCGGGATACCAGGTGAGCCAGGTTTCCCTGTTGATCCTGGGGGTCCTGAATATCCCTCTCCGTCCAGTCCACGAGGACCTTGCAAACCTGGAAGAACAAAAAAAAAACAAAACAAAACAAACAAAAAAAAACAAAGTTATGTAATAGAATGATTATATCACAGTTATTACAATCCGAGTTATTAGCTAGCCCACCATGCTAATGAAACCTCCAGTGTCCTAAGGTTTGGTTGCCTGGAAACCTAAAAGCACTGGGTAAGGTCATTTAAAAACATAGTTTAAGAGCTCGTTAGATTGAATAACAGCATGGTCTGGACTGGAGTGTGTTATTCCACTAATATTACAGTGATGTACCAACAAAACAGTGTTTAATCGAATGATATTGTGACATTGCTCAAGTTGTAATTTAATCCGTCTAGTCAAAGCTGAAGCGTGAGATTCAGAAGCATGCGCTACAGCTACAGTAATCAGGTTTGTCGCATCACCGTGAAAGCATGTTGGGCTTAAAAATAGCTCATATCAAATGAAAATGTTTGTTTTGTAAAGGTCAATGAAGAGTCCCCCCCACCCCCGTCCCCAAAATACACACATACACACATATTTTCTGGTTATTTAACCTATTTGAACCACAGATAGGTTCAATTAAAAAAACTACAAGCCTAGATATTCTGCTTGTGGTTTATGATTTATCAACCCCTTTAAAAGTTACAACTAAATTGAACAGGATAATATACCTGGTGGGCCAGGTGGACCTGGGAGCCCGTTGTGACGCTCTCCTTTGGCACCTTTCATGCCCATTGGTCCAGTTTCACCTGTAGAGTGTAGATAAAATGAACAACAGATGCAAAGAGTTTCTATGCAAAGAGTTTCTGTTTCATTTATGAAGACTGAAAGTACGTGAATAACAGCAGTTCCTCTCATTGCAAATCACCAACATGACAACCGTTTCAGAAAGGAAAAAAACAATCGGTGGCCACAATTGTTCTGTCTTACCTTTCGGGCCCACTGGACCCATCGCCCCCGGTTGTCCCGGGTAACCCTGGGCTCCAGGTCTGCCCGGATAGCCTGGAGTTCCAGTTGGGCCTTGGGATCCAGGTGGGCCTGGATCACCTGGGGGTCCCTTAATTGTCTCACACTGTCGGCACCCTCTAGGGGACATTGCCTGAAGGAGCTGTGGCAGTTGATCTGTTGAGAAAGTAAAATTTTGTTAATTGGTCAGATCAGAGGTGACACTTTTGGCTAGTATCATAACTAGCAGGGATTTGAAAGCAGCAACTCCTCATTATAACCCTTTTGATGGTTAGCATAAATGGTACGGAAATAATCTAAAGCTAATTGTAAAGAGAAAACCTGCTTGTTGTTATTTAAGCAAGTTTAAAAGCACGTTTGCATTTTTTGTCAATCTGTGTTCTATTTACAGTTGCGATCAAAATGATTCAACCCCCAGTGCAGTCAGGTTTATTGTCCAAATTGACACACTTTCAGCTGTTTGCACTGAACAAATCAAACAAAAGCGATTGAAACAGTTCAACACGACGAATGACAACACTTGTTTTTCATATTTGTGCTGTTGTGAGGGATTCTTTTCAGGGGTTTGAATCATTTTGAAACTGGAGAAGTCATTATAAGTTGCATTTTCAGTTGAGTTTGGGGAAACCACTAGAAGCATTCGTTGTGTTGAACTATAATTTTCATGGCAACTGGACATACAAAATTTGTGCTCGCGATGACCAAGCATGCTTGCTGAACTATAACATATATGAAAAATATAGCAAAGTGCTGAAACATATGGATTGGGCAACTGTGTCTGTTAAACACACTTATGGTTTTCCTCTAAAATAGAGAATTGAAAGTGAAGTCCCTTCTTCCACAATTGCAGATGTTTCCAGCTTGCTGCTAACTGACAGCGCCGGTCTTTCCAAAGCTAACTAATATGCTGATGCGCACAATAACACAATACACAGTGACGCAGACACCTGAACCCATGTGGAATCAGTTATATGCTGCTAGAACTGGGCTGTGTTGAGTTTTTGGTGTGGACAGATGTCGGTGTGTGTAGTAACAGCGACACACAGTGAGATACAGTCACTTGACCACAGTGACCATTGGAGCTTAGAGTTTTGAAATCTGTTTCATGATGATACAGTGTATTTTATTGAGCACTTACTCTGCAACACTGATGCACAAATCTTCATCAGGTGTTCTTCTGAAGGAGGCTTCCCCTGAAACACACATCAGTGGCTAAGGCATTTATGATCAGGAAGAAATCCCTTGGGATAATGGAAAATAACTGATAAAGAAAAGAATTTAGACCAAGATATTAAGTGATGATCCATCCAATCTCCGTACCGCTTATCCTATACAGGGTCACGGGGAGGGCACCCTGGACGGGGGGGCCAAACCATCGCAGGACACAATCACACACACTAATGACAATTTGGAAATGCCAGTCAAGCCTACAATGCTTATCTTTTGACTGGGGGAGGAAACTGGAGTACCCAGAGGAGTACCCATGCAAACATGCAAAACTCCATGCAAACACGGCAGAGGCGGGATTCAAACCCCAACCCCTCCAAATATATGACAAATCATATATTTGGATGTTAGTGCATGGACAAATCATGTGTTTATTAGTTAAAGCGCCAGTGTTCTGCCTAGTCCCATTTTTGGAAACTGAAGTATAATATGAATTCAGGAGAAGACCGTGTGTGCGGAGTTTGCATGTTCTCCCCAAGCTTCGGGGGTTTCCTGATTGTGCCCTGCGATGGACTGGCACCCTGTCCAGGGTGTACCCCGCCTTGTGCCCGATGCTTCCTGGGATAGGCT
>JAOUWY010000038.1:3347927-3358206 GCA_025728095.1 Prietella phreatophila
TGTGTAAAGGGGTGTGTGTGTGTGTAAAGGGGTGTGTGTGTGTGTAACGGTTAGTGTGTGTGTGTTTGTGTGTGTGTGTGTGTGTGTGTTAAACATGGGTTTATTGAGTAAATCAGCAGGTCTTCATTGTGGCTTGATGATGAATTGCTTTTATCTAAATGCTAATGTAATCTTGCTGTGTGAGAGTGTGTGTGTGTGTGTGTGTGTGTGTGTGTGTGTGTGAGTGTGTGAGGAACCTCTGCAGCATGTATAAATCAGGTTTTCATGCACACTGTGTGTGTATTTTATTGCAGCTGCAGGCAGGGACACGTACGGAGACACGTCTTCAGAGAGCTCCAACTCTGTGCCGTCGAGCCCGGTCCACCGTCAGCGCAGCCGGGAGACACAAGGTCTGGTCTCTCACTGTCACGCTCTCATACACACAGCATGCACGTTTGCATGCACTAGTTTTTAAATGTGTGTGTGTGTGTGTGTTCAACATTTTCAGACACAGAGAGTCAGTCGGATAACTCTGTCCCGGAGCCGGCTGACGCACCCCGCCTCTCCCATGGGCAGGGCACGGTCAGGAAGGCGGTCGCCATGGTGAACCCGCTGGTGGCGGAACCGGAGCGCGCGGGAGCAGATGTACCGTCGCACCCCTCGGCCGTGGTGGAGCTGGCGCTGACCTCGTGCCTCCCCTACGCTCTGCAGTACAGCACCGTGCAGAGAGACGCAGGCAAACCCGGAGAGAGCAAACTCACCATCACCATCCCTCTGGGCAAACAGGAAACGAGGCCCAGCATGGCCGTCCCCAGGGACTCTGCCCAATGCCAACTGCCACCCGCCTTCCCTGAGCCAGCTGCGCCTCAGGCTCCACCCAGCACCATTGCTGCTCCGGGGAAACCATGTGCCAAGGCCAGTGCTCAGCCCCAGAGGACTCTCGCTAGCACCATGCCCGCTCAGATACCCAGCTCTCTACCGCCCCCCGCTAGCATGCAAGGCCCGAGCGAGAACACAGCATACATCGGTAGCACTGCGCAGTCACAACCCACAGGCTGTAACACCTGTGGTTGCCGTGGTACCTGCGGAGGCAGTGGAGCCCACCAGTCTCACACCAGCTTCTTCCTTCCGGCGCATCCGGCACGCCAGATGTTCGGCCCACCCGGCCCGTTCTTCCAGCTGGCACCGTCGCTGTGCAGCACCACCTTCCCTACACAGGGCCACCAGGGGAACGGGACCCCGCTGCCCTTCTACGCCCACACGTCTCCAAGCGCAGCCTTCGCCAGCAGCGCGCTCCTGCACGCCCACTCGGACCACCTGATGCCCGCGCAGCCCAGCTACACCACCCTGCCCCAGGTCACACCGTTCAGACGCTTCTACACGCCCGTCTTCCCTCCCGTGGGTGCCATGCCCAGCGGTGCGGGAATAAAGAAGAGCAGCACCGTGTCCTGCTATAACTGCGGCATGAGTGGCCACTACGCGCAGGACTGCAAACAGCCGTCCATGGACGCCGGGCAGTCAGGTAACGCCAGTGCCAGGAGGTGACGATTATCCCCGCGCTCTACGTCGTATCCATAATCTATCTGTGTATTATTTTGTTTTTTGCTTTTGAGTATTCGGGGACTCCTGGCGCCCCTGGATAAACCCGGAACAGAATTTATTTTCTCATCTCCACGGTTGTATTGTACACATTTGTATGCTCTCGACAAAATCGTGCCCACAGGTTCGGTCCGTTTGTGCGCGGAGAGACGTGTCCGGAGCTCTCGCGTCGTCCCGAGATACGACTTTTTCAACTGTCGCTATGGCGATACGGACGTTTTCTCAGCTAGAGCGGTGATCAGACCGAACGCGAATAAAATCCACCTGACAGAAAAGCCGAGCGGGAGGCGAGAGACGCGCGGTTTATTCCTGGCTGCTTTTACTTTTACACTCTGACATTTTCGGAGCGAATTTGGACCCTCGTCCTTGTGAGCCAATAGAAGACACGTGGGCGGGACTGTTGTTTATTTGGTTAAAAAACCCCAGAGGAGTTTCTTATTATTAAGTAGCGACGTCACATCCGACTTTTAACTCTTAACCACTGCACGACTAAAGAGTGAATCGAATAAAAATAGCAGCGCCAATATGCCAGCCACTTGATTTAAAGCATATTTTCTTTATAGCAGAATACAAATAAACAATTTTTTTTTTTTAACTAATCGTGGACACAATTTTCAAACTCGCCTGCTGACAAGCTCATAACCATCGTTTAGTATCTGATGACCACCTTGTTAAAAAAACCACAATTGTGTGATGTCTTGCTGCTCTTCTGAGCCATGTGTGTCTTGTGCTTGTGTTTTATATGTGTGTGTTTCAGGTGGCTTCCGGCTTAAGTACGTCGCCCCACATTCTTCGGAGACACTAGACAAAGCCGATTGACAGCGAGCTGAGGACCAAGGAGACGCTCGGTCTCGATTTCTATATTAAACACACCAGAGCTCGCGTGTTAAAGCGATGGGATCCGCGTGCGTTGCGTTGTGTTGTCGTGTTGGCCACCTCTGTAAGCTCAAGTCCTGCTTTTGCGAGACTCTCGGGACGAACCTGCTCCAAAACCTGACTCCGTGACCTTTTTTTCGGGGTCGCCGGTCTCGGTTCGGTCCGTGACGTCGAACCAGGTTTGGATTTCGAGTGACGCTTCCATGTTTTCATTTAAGCCAGGATGCGTTCACATTTACACTGAAGTCTTCGCATTCGAGCTGAGAGAGGAGACGCTTAAACCGGAGTACTTAACCGCCTCCGTTTTGTTTGTTTTTGTGTTTTTTTGGAAATGGACGTTTTATTATCGAGGCCTGAGGAAGGCTTCCAGAATCTTTTATACTTGCAGCTAAAACGAGATAAGTTTATTTACTGTTTATTTGAGAAGAGTTGAGAGATGTCATTAAAAGGAAAAGCTTTTCGTTAACACTACACTCCAGCGTGAGTGTTCTGAATGTAAAACATGACTAAAGTCAGACGTCGTACTGTGAAATAAAGTTGTCACGCTGTCCCGCGCTCCGCTACAACCGTTTGGACATTATGCACTAATAGTATTGTTTTCCAGAATCCTCTGTGTGTGCGTGTGTGTGCGTGTGTGTGCGTGTGTGTGCGTGTGTGTGTGTCTGTGTGAGACAGAGATGCACACCAGGTATCAAAGTGCACTGATACTCACAGCGATACTCACTGCCGTTAACTCGGATCTGCGTTTGTCCAGCAGGAGGCACCTCTGTGACCGATGCATGACGCATGCGTTTTTTTTTTGGTTTTTTTTGCGGAGCCGCATGCAGACTTTATCAGCAGCAGTACAAAACGTCCCGCAGTAGGATTGATGGTCCTCGCTGCAGAACCTAAAGTCCAGGGGGTGGAGTTGGACCTTATCCAATGCTGTAATGTAAACAAAGTTGCAATCTGACTTTTATAATGCGCTCCTCTAACCAGAACCACATTTAGCTGGCTCCACCCCCTGGACTTTCAGTTTGATTCTAGGGAGGTGGGAGGAGCAGGATTAGGTCCGACTCTGACTCCTACTGGATGTCTGTGTTCACTTTCACCCAGGGAGGAGGATCCGGAACAGGTCCGACGCAACCTCCTGGATCTTTGGTTCAAATGTGCGTGGGTAGGAGGATCCTCCTGGACTTTCATTACAATTACACCCAAGGAGGAGGATCTGGATGAAGTCTGACTCCACCTCCTGGACTTTCATTACAATTACACCCGAGGAGGAGGATCCGGATCAGCTCCGACTCCACCTCCTGTACTTTCATTACAATTACACCCGAGGAGGAGGATCCGGATCAAGTCCGACTCCACCTCCTGGACTTTCATTACAATTACCCCCGAGGAGGGCTTTCCGGATCAGCTCCGTCTCCACCTCCTGGACTTTCATTACAATTACACCCGAGGAGGGGTTTCCGGATCAGCTCCGACTCCACCTCCTGTACTTTCATTACAATTACACCCGAGGAGGAGGATCCGGATCGAGTCCGACTCCACCTCCTGGACCCGACTCCACCTCCTGGACTTTCATTACAATTACACCCAAGGAGGGGTTTCCGGATCAGCTCTGACTCCACCTCCTGGATTTCCATTACAATTCCGCCCAGGTAAGGGGAGCCGGACCAGATGTGACTCCACCCTCCCTAGACTTTAGGTTCTGCAGCGAGGGCTACATCCCGGCAGCTGGACCACGCCACCGCTCTTGCACTCGCATTCAGATTTCAAACAAGGTCTTTCGTGTGCGTCGCCTCTTTCAAGCCTTATGAATAGAAACATGACAAAGACTCCGTTGAGGACGTTGTAGCTACAGAGAGCAAGGAAAGGAGGCCACGTCTCACCACGAAGATTTATTTTTGACTTTTTGAGGATGGTCAAAATGATCCTGCCTGCATATTAAAACCTTATTTTCTAATTATTAGGTGGCATATATATATATATATATTTGTGCTGACTGCCACAAGATGTTTTGATTTTCAAAAGTCTTAATTTGTGTAAGCTGTGTAACTATTCAGTCTTGAGGTTGTGATCATTGTTGAAGAAGAGGGGGAGCATATCTTAAATTGCCAAAGCCACAGAAATATTTGTTTTTTCTATGGAGAGATTTGGCTTGTTTTTGTACTGATTAATCGAGAGTCAGGATGTCATTTTGATGTTCAGGAGAACCAGACTGGGAACCTGAGGCCTTTAAATTGTTGCAGAATGGCAGATGTTTGGCCAGTTGGTTTCAATTTTATGCCAGGCATTGCCTTTGTAAACCTTTATTATTATAATTATTATTATTTTGTTTGCATGTTCTGAGATGTTAAGTTTGAGTCTGGAAGACGAACCCAGGAACCCTGCCAACTGTATTAGTCAAAAACTTTTAGAGGTGTAAAAGGTTTATGATGCTGTACTGTATAAAAGTTTGTTTTTATTTAGGCCTCTGAGATTGTTTATTGTATTTCAAGTGTAAATGTTTGATTAACATGGAGGTTACAAATTATCTCTGATCGTATTTGCATTTTAAGCAAATGGAGCATTTTTCTCTGTTGAATTATTAGCAATAAATGTTGGGGGGGGGAGCTCTGTTGTCGTCTTGCTGTATGTTACACCGTGCAGCCACTAGGGGCAGACGTTAACAACATAATGGAGTAAATTGCCATACACAAAGCTTGTTTAAGGTATTTCAATGGCAAATTGAAACATTAATGAATTGTAAAAAGCGTGTGTAATTGTTGAGCAGTCTGTGAGGATGCAGGACGCTTATAACTAAAAGATTTTCTTAGTTCATAATGAGATTAGCCTAATAGCTTAATGACGACATGAAAAGAAACTGAGTGCTGCTTGTGTGCGTTTGTTGAAATTGTCCTACCATTATAATTCGTCTACGAGCATGCATGAAGGCCGGGATCAGACAGAGATTCGCTCGTGTGAATGTTTAAATAAGCAAAAACAGGCAACTGAGCTGAGCGAGGTTTCATGGTTGCCATAGACACCATCACAGCTGGGCATGTATTTATAACTTGAACCAACATCTGACATTAGAATTTATTATTCATGATTTTTATTCATCCAAGTAGATTTTCTTGGTCTACAGTGGCTCTGGTTATCTTGTGTATTCCGTGCACTCAGGGGTGTTCTGTTTCACACATCAGGAAGAAGAAAATCAAGTCACGCATGTAAACAGGAAGTGCGGACATTACAGGGAACTCTGGGAAAAACTGGGATGTGAGGGTTGGACTGTGACTCAGTAGCCTTCCCAAAGGATCATACAGAAGCTCCCGGCAAAATTATTACTATTGGAGGAGGAGGATTTTAGTGTTTAAAAAAGAAACAAAAAAAACCATCTAGGGGTTTTCTGTGCACACGTCTTTCTGTCTGTGCTGCATGGGGCCATTTCTCATCAGGATGATGCTCTGTTCCTAAAGCCAAACAGGTCAAAGGACAGGTGTTAATGAGTTATTTCAACAGTTTAGGCACGGTCATTGCTGTGATGGTTGGCACGGTGATGTCCTTGAAGACGTGCAGGGCGTAGGGGGAGACGGCCGGTTTGCTCTGGTTCAGCGTCTCGATGATCATCTGCCGCGTGTCACGATTGGCATCGCCTCGAACCGCCAGCAAGGCCACGATATGCTCCTCCCTGCAAACCCCCACCACAAAAATGCACATTTTAGTCACTCACGCATGTACACACCCACAGTAGACCTGCTGAAGGTGAAACAGGAAGATAAGGCTGACCTGATGTCCGGGTACTTGGAGACCAGTGTGGACACCTCCAGGAAGAGAAGAGTGGGGTCAGTCAGCTTAAACACCTCCGCTATGGCAGAGATGGAGCCACACAGCCAGTCCGTGTCCTCTCCCTGTGCACAGTCACACTGGCATTATAACCTCTAATAACAATAACCCGTCAGCCTTATAACCTCTAATAATAACCAGTCAGTCAGGCTTATAACCTCTAATAATAATAACCTGTCAGTCAGCCTTATAACCTCTAATAACAATAACCTGTCAGCCTTATAACCTCTAATAACCAGTCATTCAGCCTTATAACCTAATAACAATAACCTGTCAGTCAGCCTTATAACCTCTAATGACAATAACATGTCAGCCTTATAACTTCTAATAATAATAGCCTGTCAGTCAGCCTTATAACCTCTAATAACAATAACCCGTCAGCCTTATAACCTCTAATAACAATAACCCGTCAGCCTTATAACCTCTAATAACCTGTCAGTCAGCCTTATAACCTCTAACAACAATAACCTGTCAGCATTATAACCTCTAATAATAACCAGTCATTCAGCCTTATAACCTCTAACAACAATAACCTGTCAGCCTTATAACCTCTAATAATAACCAGTCATTCAGCCTTATAACCTCTAACAACAATAACCTGTCAGCATTATAACCTCTAATAATAACCAGTCAGTCAGCCTTATAACCTCTAATAATAACCTGTCAGCCTTATAACCTCTAATAATAACCAGTCATTCAGCCTTATAACCTCTAACAATAACCTGTCAGCATTATAACCTCTAATAATAATCTGTCAGCCTTATAACCTCTAATAATAACCAGTCAGTCAGCCTTATAACCTCTAATAACAATAACCTGTCAGCCTTATAACCTCTAATAATAACCAGTCATTCAGCCTTATAACCTCTAACAATAACCTGTCAGCATTATAACCTCTAATAATAATCTGTCAGCCTTATAACCTCTAATAATAACCAGTCAGTCAGCCTTATAACCTCTAATAACAATAACCTGTCAGCATTATAACCTAACAATAACCAGTCAGCCTTATAACCTCTAACAATAGCCAGTCAGCCTTATAACCTCTAATAACAATAACCTGTCGGCCTTATAACCTCTAATAACAATAACCTGTCGGCCTTATAACTTCTAATAACAATAACCTGTCGGCCTTATAACCTCTAACAATAACCTGTCAGTCAGCCTTATAACCTCTAACAACAACAACCTGTCAGCATTATAACCACATACAATAAACATAACTCCTTATAAATCAATCTTTATATCTTACTAATTTCTTGCCACTGATAAACATTATAATCTGTTACGAGTGATCAACATTGCATTATAAGTGATCCACATTATACGCTCGTATAAGTGTTCAACAGTAGAAACTTTCCATAACCTCCTAGGCACTGCATAACCAGCACAGTTTGTAAGAGGAGACTCACGGCAGAGAGTTTTTTGAAGAGAAAGCTGAACTGATCTGCCTCTTTGATCATCTTCTCTGCTCCCTCCTTCCTCTCATCTGCGTTTTTAAACGTGATGCGTTTCTGCATGATGGCCTTCAGGTACTCCACTACCACACGCCGTTGAGCCTCCTTCGTCATCTCCTACACACACACACACACACACACACACACGGATTTATACTTTTCTACGAGCTAAAAGCAGACGAATAAAAAAACATGCCTAAATATGAAGTCTGACATCAGCGGACACAGCGCACAGGACTCGTGAGCGTCTCCGATACCTGATTATAAGGCTTTTTAATTTTGGCGAAGTCATTGAAGTAATCATCCACCGTCACACAGATGGTTTCCACTGCATGAGAGCCTGTCAACCACTTCCGGGTCATCAGCTCATTCAGGTGATTCTGTTAAACATGCAAGAACAGCCATCTTTTTTCTCTATCAGAACAAGCTGCACTTTTTTTTTCTTCTTAACTTCAGACTAATATGTTTATAGCTTCTCTATCATAAATGATACTGGGTACTAATGTCTTGTTTAGACAGATGTTCGACATCAACAAAAAACAAAAGACAAGTCACTCCCACAAGAGACCGTAAAATGCCTTACCTCCAAATCCAGGAAGACTTCATCCAATAAGAACTGGCAACCTTCCTTGGCCACGCTGTTCAGGGTTTTTTCAATAGCTGCGTCATTTTGGTTGGGCTCCGTCGACTGCGAGTATTTCCGTTTCAGACTATTTATAGACTCCCTGAAGGAAAGAATGAACACACCTCACGGGGGTCAAAAAAGACGAAAGAACCTCCAACACACACGGTTAACCGAAGCCGTGAGCAAAACATACTTAAAGGTCTGGCAGTTGTTGATGATGGCGATCATGTACTGGATGTAGCACGGTGGAAGCTGACGATCTTTCAAGTGCTCCTCCTTGTACGCGATGGCCTCGTCCCTGTACCTGAAACGCACGGTGAGACAGGACCGCGCCGCTTTACACCAGACAGGAAGTGGGTAAGAAACGGGAATTCTGCTGCGGTATGATATTCGATATCTGACCTGACGAGGAAAGAGTTCATCTGTTTCAGACAGAGCATCAGCACCTGCTCTTTAAAAGTCTCGTTGATCTGCGCCGCCACTTGCAGGTTCTGCTCAAACATCTGAAGCGAGACGGAAGGAAATGTTGGAAAAGCGTGCGGTTAAGCTGGAGGACGAGTTCGGAGGTGCGCGTACCTGGAAGACGATGGCAGGCAGAGTGGTCTGGTAGTAGCCGTCCTGATCTGCCTCGGGCTCCGTCTCCTTCTGCCAGTCCTTCTTGTCGGTTTCCAGAGCTTTCCGCAGCCAGCCGGTGATGTTAGACTGTTACGGCGAGGTAAAACGTGTATTAGATGCAGACCTTCATCGGTAAAAATGAAAAATAAACAAACACTTTTACGACATGTTTGATAAGAAAATAATCAACGACAGGAAGGTGTGACGTGACGTTGCGCAGCCAAGCGTCACGTGAAGGTGCTGTGTTAAAGTGGACTATTTTCCACAGCAATTTAAAAATAATAATTTTAACGTATTACTTAAAACGTGCGCTTTTTATCCATTTATAGTTACATTTTACTTGGTGGAAGCGTATAGCAGCTAGAAACATTCATACTTTCACCAACCTCTCTCAAAGCTTCCAGACTGTACGTGCGAGTGCGTGACTATCCGCTATATGAGTCATTGTGAAAGTTGTTGCTATAGAAACGACAGTACAATGCAAAAACGACGCAAACTCACAGTGAAAGTGGTCAGGTATTTGCCGAGCAGCTGGTTCACCACATCCTCAGGCAGCAGAGGCTCCAACTGCTTGGTGTCACACTCGGGGGACAGCTCTGGATGGCCCATCATCTCCACACTGAAATAACAAATAATTTTTTTTGTTTATTTTTTTTTAAACACAAGCACACACTGAAACGTGCATCGATCTTACAGCAAGCAGACTCACGAGCAAATCTTCTCAGTCACATCTCATCCTATTTGCCCTTTAAAATAAATATATTTTTTACACACACACACACACACACACACACACACACACACACACAGACAGTGACAGGTGGCTACAGAGCTTCTTCAGTTGTAAGGCTTATTGTCTTGCAGCACCTGCGTGCATTGTTCAGGGATGATCAGGTCGGGACCTGTTGGTAAACCACGTCTGCGGATTAAATCCCGCCGGCGCAGATCCCGATCCTCCTGCTAGCTCTCTCCCAGCTGTTTGCAATATATGCACAACCCTTTTTTTCTTTTCTTTTTTTCTTTGAAAGATTCTTGATTCCGATTCGTATCGTGTGCCGATAACGACGCTAGTTCTGTTTGCTGCGTCACCGAGCGGTGATGGATTCGGAAGTTACGTCAGTACCGATGTAGGGATAGTTACGTGAGATCGGAGTCAGGTTACGCATTTGCATAACCGTACAGGTTATGCAAATGACCCGCGTGTAGTTCATGCCTTCAGGGTTGCCAGATTTGTCACGAGGGATAGAAAATACGGATTGGAAAAGAAAGTAGGGTTGTTGTTTTTTGCTGTCCAACATAATGCGTATGCAGCATAAGA
>JAOUWY010000038.1:3395272-3409941 GCA_025728095.1 Prietella phreatophila
CTCAGGGAGTTTTTCCTTGCCACCGTCGCCACTCAGTGGCTTGCTCAGTTGGGATAAATTCTATTTATGTTTCTCTCCGTTTATATCCGTTTATTCTGTTTCTATTTCTATAAAGCTGCTTTGAGACACTGGCTATTGTAAAAAGCGCTATACAAATAAAATTGAATTATTTATTACATCTAGTAATGGCTTAAATTTTAATTTGCTGGCCAGCACAAATTAGGTCATTATTCAGTCAAATTAAATGAGAGCTTGAGCATTGAAGATGGGAGTATTTGTGCAAAATGTGTTTTTCCATAGATGAATAACTCTAAGCTTATTTTATGATAATTTCATGTTAAATTGAAGGCCTTTTAGAGGTTACATTTCCCTTGATTGGATAGGAGGTTCATAAGAACCAAGTGCAAGTAGGAATTGGGAGATTAGACAGCAGTGGTCGTAAGGCCACCTGAAGCATACGATTGGGTCAGAGGAATTTGAGCCAAACATTTGGTTTGCTAAAAATCATGACATGCGAACTCCCATGTCGTTCCCCCCCCCGTCACTAGAATAGCAGTTCGGAATTGCTCGATTTGCCCACTCGGAAAAATTGTGACCAAAACATACCAATGTGAGATTTGAGACATAGATATAATTCGTTGGTTTAGTTAAGCCTACACTCACATAATGGACCAACCGATGCAACACTCTCTCGATAAGATTCTTCCTGGCAATGAGGTCAGCCTCAGACTCAATCTCACTCTCGATTTCCTTCAGGTACCAGTTGACGAGCTCGCTCTTCTTTAGAGACGACTCTTCGTCCACTGAAAAACAGAAACACGGACAGTTCCAGCTCACTTCCTATAATAAAAGGCACCGCGATTTCGGTTGTAAAACTTCAGTGACTCACACTGCTCCATTTTCTGCATGTGCAGCACCAACAGGTTGGCGATTCGGCGGTACTCTGCGAAGGACATGCGGAGAGCCAGTTTGGCTGTAGCGGTCTTCTCTTGCCGCTCTGTCTCACCGGTGTCCATGGCCTCCACTGCATCGCCACCGACGCCATTTTGACCCTCCATCGCCCCAGTCAAAAGCCCATTCTGATCTACACGAACAAAGGACCAGATACTAGGAATATAGAATCCTTTTTCAAAATGAGAATCATATAATCTGATGACGGAATATGATAACCGTTCATATCTTCATCTTGCTCCTGGTCAAAGTTGATATCGGGCGAGTCAACACGAATGATAGATTTGTTCAGGAGTCTAAATGCTTCTTTTACATGTTTAGGTTGCACCTTGAGCGTTAAGAAAAGAGGGAAATATTACGTTACCATCACAAAAAAGTAACGCATTCCGATATACGTGGTGTCTGGGAAAACCCTGCTGATGCTGGTGTGGTCGAATTCTGGCAAAATGGCCAAAAATGACTAAGTGTGTGTGTGTGTGTGTGTGTGTGTGTGCAGTTTTCTAAAATGGTTACTAAACTGTTCACCAGGTGAAGGGTTTCCCCAGGCTGCCACACATTAAGTTACAATTTACAGGGCAATTTCATTTCTGTCATGCATGTATAATAGATGCATCAGAGTCATACTGAGAAAGCCTGCTGTCCCTTCCAGTCCGCTTAGTCCGATATTCTCAATATGGATTTTCTCTCACAGTCTTAGCTTAGATTTGCTCATTATGCATCTTTAACATCATCGTGATAGTGTGTCGTCGAAAGCATTGCAGAAATGGGATTAGAGATACTACACATACGAACACACGAGTTCACCCGACCTCGTCTGAGCAGTAGAGACGGGACATGGCCTCGGACAGGCGCACCATGCTCTCCAGCTGCCGCACCGTGATTCTCCATGCCGATTTGGTCGTGCCGCCTCCGTCTCTCTGACGCAGCAGTTTGTACTGCTCCACGATAAACTCCTGGGCGTCTGGGGTGATCTAGAAAATGCATGGCATTATTGGGGAGATCAATGCAAAATAATAAATAAAATCAGTGCTTTGTGCGGCTGGTGCACAGACCTTTGGCTGAAACTGTCGAGCAAACAGTACATATCTCTGGATGTCTTTCGCAGCATAGACACGTCCTACCGACTCCACATTCCTGGCATGGAGGTCGACAATTCGCCGGGCTATGGCGTAATCGGTCACCTAAAAACGGCAACGTTATAGCAAAAGCGCATCGTTGATAAATGTAAATATGTAAAAAGTTTAAAACCAGAGACAAGCAACAAAATTCAAACGAGAAGGATTGAAACTAGAATCAGCAAAGCTGTGTTCAGATTCACCTCGTTGCATTCGTCCACCAGAATGAAGAAGAGGTCAAATCTGGACATGATGGGGGCGGACATGTTGACGTTCTGCTTCAGAGACTTGGAGCGATTGTACCTGCCATTGATGGGATTGGCTGCTGCCAAGATTGACGTACGGGCATTCAGAGTAGCCTAAATATATACACAGATGCATGAAAAAGGATCTCCAGTGAAGAACTACCATTCAGGATTGAACCATAAACCATCACTTTAAAGAAATAAATCTGTTAATATGGATAAAAGGAGCCAAAAAACAAAAACAAGCCATTCAAACTGACTATTAGGGCTGCACAAAGACCAGTTACAGTGCAAATAAATCACCCATCCATTTTCTGTACAGCTTACGCACACAGGGTCACGAGGGTCACCCTGGACATCGCGCACACATTCAAACACTACAGACCAATTTGGAACCACCAATCTGCCTTAAACGCATGTCTCCAGACTGCAGGAGGAAACCCCCAACTTCACATGCACACATAGGGCAGAGGCGGGATTCGAACCCCCAAATCGGCAGATGCAAGCAAACATGCTCCAAATAAATAATTTCAGTTGCAATATGTATTAGAAATAATGGTTCTATAAAAGGTCATAGATGCCGTTCTTTGCTCCAGTTGAAGGAAGAGCTGTTCCGTTATAATTCCCAATGAGAAAATCTTCAGGAAGGAGGAATTGGTGTTTTGCAGTTTCTCAGGAAAATGACGAGCTGCGTTTTTGTCTTAACTTCAGGAGAGAGAGCGAAGTTGCTGGTAAAGGAACGACTCTTTATAGCCGTTATAACGTAACAAGAACTAATTGATGTTACGCAACATTAATCACTATAAACAAATACAATTTAAAAACCATTCATCTTCTACCGCTTATTCCTTCTACAGGGTCACGGGGAACCTGGAGCCTATCCCAGGAAGCATCGGGCACAATCACATACACACTAAGGACAATTTAGACACACCAATCAACCTACCATGCATGTATTTGGACTGGGGGAGGACAATGTATAAACCGTCATTCTGTAATAAGTAATACATTTTACATAATATGGTACAAGAGGAATAAAACGCTTGACTTGACATGATGAGTTTATTTTCCCCTATAACCACGTGCCCCGAAGTGTGTATTTTTAAACTTGTCCCATTCTTCAGCAGTAACCTTTGGGGAAAGCCTTTATGGTATTGTGCATCATTTGACACAATCTGACCAAGGAGAGAAAGGAGGAGAAAAAAAATTAAATAAAAAAAAAAAAAAATCAGCTACTCCAGTTTAATGACTAAATCGATGTATTCACATCTGGACAGCCTGAAACACCACCATATCAAATCCAACAGCACATAACTATGGACATCCCTGCTGACTCATCATCGCACACCTTTTCTGATTCTATACCTTGACTCCAGCCTTAGTGATGGAGATGGTCTGCTGCTCCATGGCTTCATGGATGGCCACTTGGTCCTTCAAGTCCATCTTATCAAATTCATCAATACAACACACTCCCTGATACAGGAAGTTAAAAGGTAAAGCATAGATTTAGCACCGTTTAAAACAAACTTCCAAACAAAAAGTTTAGAAGACACAGAAAAAAAAAAAAAGAAGAAAGAAAATCTCCTGAACCAAACTACTTGCATTATCAGCCAACATGAGGGCTCCAGCTTCTATGACAAACTCATGCGACTCCTCGTCTTTGACCACAGCGGCAGTGAGACCAGCAGCACTGCTGGCTTTACCGCTTGTATACACAGCCCTGGGAACAAAGTCTTCAACATGCCTGAGAGAGAGAGAACAAGACGCGAGAGAGAGGTCAATCGTTCCTTTATTTATAAACAGTTTACTCAGAATTCCACAGCAGGGTATTGTGCTTACTTGAGAAACTGGCTTTTGGAAGTACTGGGATCACCTATAATGCAAACATTGATGTCTCCTCTAAGAGATGTTCCTTCCATGGTGGTCTTGGCGACACCACCGAAAAGCATGAGCAAAATCCCGCGCTTGATTTCATCATTCCCTACAAGTGGTTTTATCGATCACGAACAGCACGATAACAAACATCTTCATACGTCCAACCCTAAACTCCAGGGTCTTCTGGAGAATTGGAATCTTAAACCTAGGCGTGTTAAATAACTCGACAGTACAATCCGTACACTGCAAAATAGACAAAAACAAACAGGGTTTGATACAAATACAGTAACAATATTCAACACACCATGGATGGTAGGGAAGAGGCTGGTGCACAGGTTGTGGTAGAGGTTCTTGTCCTGGCTCATCTCGAACACTTTCTCCCACTCCTGCACGGTCATCTGATTCTTCACACTCTCCGCACACTGGTCTTCCTGCCGCAGCTCCTGCCCTCCAAACTGCACAAGATGAACGGTCATATCGACAGCATTTTCAAAACACAACCCTGTTCACCAGAAGCATAGACGATATCTTACACCAAGATGGTGGAAGTGAACATCCATGGTTTTGGGGAAACCCCTGGAGAACTCTAAGCTTAGTCCTTCTCACCCTGGGGTTCGTCGGAGCAACATTGTTTGCCAGAAAGGCGAGTCTGTAGGACAGCTCCCGGACTCCCAAAGCCTTTAAGCCTTGGATCCCATCAGCCTCAAAACCTTCCTTTCCAGTCACTCTGCTGCTGGTCTCTGCCCTGGTGCCTGCAAGACATGCATACACACACGGGGAGTAACACTAACACAATGCCACCGTGTGTTTCCGTTTTACTCTTTAAATATCGGCATTTATATTCGGATTTAGACCCAGTTTGTATTGGATTTTTATTTGTAAGGGTATTTCTACAGCTTTCACCTACATTTTCCCTTTGGGATCAATAAAGTACATCCATCCATTCCTCTAATAATATAAATGTTATGTTTTCAATACTGTTATGTATCTGGGTTGTTTTGGTGAAAGGGAAGTCTCGCAAGTATTCTTCGAGGAAATGCAGTTTACTTCAGAAGCAGCAGGGGGCCCTCAAAATTATAACCTACTCCTTTAAAAGTACGGTTTTTATTCTGGAGATGGAATGCAGGACAGCACAGTACTCCATCAGATTATATATACAACAAAAAGTTATAAAAAAATAAATAAAAAGTACTGTGATCCTTACCTGAGAGTGCCATGGCAGACACGTCTGGGACCACAATCAGAGTCCCGGTGAAGTCACAGCGGTCTCCGGCCTGTGCAGCCTCCACAGCCTCGGCCCTCAGAATCACCTCCACGCTGCGTGGGATAGAGCCCCGGGGCAACTCTGCCTGAGTCTCCTGAATACGCACCTGAGACACACAGTACTTTTCCACCCACAGGATTCTGGTGCTTGAGGTGATCGAGGTGAAGTATTCCCGACACCTCACGTCACAAATATTTCCTGCACTTACCTTTTGGAAGTCGACAAAGCGTGACTTATTGGTGTCCAGCATGAACCTGCGTCGGTTGGCACACACAGGGTTCTTGCAGATGGTAGGCTGCGTATATTTGAACTGCTGCTCCACATCTTTAATGACGGACTGGCAGTCGAGGCAGAGGAATGTACCGCTCACTAGCTCCGGGTGAACAGGGTGCGTACGCACCACCTGTCCGCTGATACGCAGCAGAGTGCCGATATGTGCAGTCGAAAGCTCGCGGATCCTGCAGAGAAGGAACACAAAACAGCAAAGTAACCAAATCTTCTGGCTTGCGGAACAGATTCCCAGAAACAGAGCCCTTGGTTCCGAGCATGGTGGATTATGCAGGTTTACTAATTCAATCAGAAACCATCAAACATGTACAGCACACAAACAAATAGTTCAGTCATTTGTATTCTTAGGAATCGTGACGTGAAACGCTTTACCTTTGTCTTGAAGGAAAACCGGAAAAGGCCACGTAGAACTCCTTGGATGGCGGGATGTTTCCGTGGTCCCGAGCAAAGTGGCGCACTGCTCTACAGAGAAACGGATACACCCTAAAGAGAAAAAATAACACCACACGTACGATTTCACAACGCTCTCTCAGGCTGACGATAAGGAAAGTAAGAGAGAAGCCAGCAGACACTAGAAGGGAGTTGCAGGACGACCTGAAAGCAGCAGGAACAACAGTTACACAGAAAACAAGCAACTGAACCACACCACACTAGTCTGTTCCGACACTTCACACAAAACCCCTTCGCTGAAAAAGAAGTAGACACACATCCAATATTTGAACACAAGCATTTAGACAAATGATGGATGGATGGACACACATCTAGATGTTTGGACCTCCACCAATTTGAACCACAGTATCAGATTAATACTAAATCAGACTCACCTGTAGTACTCCTCCTGAATAGTGGTCGCCAGTTGTTGATTATAGTGTTCAATGTTGGTGAAGCTCACAGTCAGAGTGCTTCTCTCTGGTCGGATCAGCTCCTGAGCTTCTGCTAAATACAGCGGGTCGCCAGTTTTATCCTGAAACCTAAATCCAATCAAGGAAGAACAGAGTTGAGACTCATTTTCAGGCAATCTTATCAGACTCAAATTACATACAGGGGCTAATTTAACTATACAAGCTAAAATTTCAGAGCTCTGTTTAACACGTGCAAAAAATTAAGATCATTTTGAAGGGGGAACACAGCTAGGCCGAATCCAAATTCTTTCCGATTATGGTCACATTTTTGCGTGACCGTAGAGTACCCTGAACTTTGAGTCGTACGGGAAAATGACACGCGAGACCCTTTTTTTTCCCCAGCGGCTTTGGCTGCAGTGGTGCAACAGAGGAGTTCACAGACGATCCCTTTTTAGACTAGACAAGTGTAGGCATCTACGAGCTCATGTATGGAGAAGAGGGAAGATAGTTCTTTCCTCCGAGTGTGGAACACAGCATGAGCAGCATTTCAAAAAGATGTGGTTGGTTGGCTTCGTGGAATGGAAGCCAACCAACATGGACATGGTCAAAGTTAACACTTCCAACGGGTATCAGTAGTACGTTAGGGGAAAGATGGCTGATGGGTAGGAATTAGGCAAGAACAAATTAGGGGGCAAAATAGGGACTATGAATAAAATAAACAAATAAATAAATTGCTCTGAACACCCTGTTGAAAAAACAAACAATAGAAACCATAACAGAAATTCGAACAGTTTCCACTACAAGTACCATTACAAACCTTGAGCAAACCATTAAAATCTCTACCGGTCCTTAATGGTATCCACAAAACATAACATTCCGGTACTAGAAGACACCAAAATTACCAGTAGAGATTCACAGGGACCATTACAGTTTCCATTAAAACCAATACAATTCCCATTTCAGGAGAGCATCGGTTCTCACTGGTAAATTAATCAGACATTGTATGCAGTATGATATGATCAGTTTAAGAAAGGAAAAATGGATAGAGAGAATAAACACGAAAGCAGAGACACGCATTATCCATTTCAATGGCGTTTACACACAAAGCGGATTTTTAACAGGAAGCACGAGTGCCCTCTAGAGGCGCAACACCGCATCTGCAATCATTAATTAATTAATTAATTGATTGATTGATTAATTTATTAAATCCGATCGAGTGATGATTTTAGGAATCGTGTGTGATTTGGAAAACATGTCATTCGGTCTGTTCACTCTGACTTTGGACATTCATCCGAAACCGACTCAAACCCAGCAGGGAAGCCCCGACTTACTCCTCCAAAAACTCTAGGAATAGTTTTTGGCATTTCTCGGCGAGGTCATCCCGCACGTGCACGCCTGTGTTGGTGGTTTCTGTCGCAGGCTCCATTTCCAGCACCGCGATGAGAAGAGAAGAGAAGAGAAGAGAAGAGAAGAGAAGAGATCCGCCTCTGCACCTGGAAGCTGTGCTCCAGGGGCACACTGAAGCGGCTGAATGAAGTCTCGCGCTGCACACCTGAGCACACCTGCACCCTGACGGTCACTGATTGGCTTCCAGATTCCCGGAAATGTCCGACATATGCCTGTTTCCTTTATTAGTGATCTTTTTTTTTTTTTTTTTTAAACCAAACCAGTTTGGCTGAATTCTCGATTCTGATTGTTCAGAAGGTGTTGATTAATTTCCTGAGGGGGTTGTTAGAATAAATGCAGGGCGTAAAGGAAAAAGAAAAAGAATCTATAGTAACAGCGTGTATGGTGGACAGTGGACACAGCGCATACATGAAGACAAATATTAAACAGATTAAGCCAAAAAAAAAGTGTTGACATGGTGAAGACGTCTGTAAGGAGACGTTTATGGGAGGAGTCTCCAGTGACAATGCTTTATAACAGTCAGCAAGCATGAGAAGCTTTTGTGTGTTTTCACTTAATAACTTTAAGAGAGAGAAAAAGAGGCTGGTTGGGGAACCATTACATATAGATGCTACAAGGTAAGTGATAACAGGAACTAACCTGTTTGGCAGATGTTCCACAAGATGACATTACAATTATACACTGTTATAAAATACAAAGCGCTGTTCTTTAATAACTTTTTTTTTTTAAATAAAAACAATTAAAAAAAGACCATTCTTGGCAAATTGCTGTGGTATAAAGAATAAATAAATAAATAAACTTTTCTAGGAGAATAATCCCCTTCATGGACCATTCTCAGTATGCTAATTGTACTCTGGCTGTTTATCATTGGGATTTTTTAAAAATTATTTAGTTGCCAGATGTTTCTCAACTCAACAGTGGCATTAAGAAATGTGAGTAATACTGCTGTTCCGTACATGCCAGTGTCATCGCTGTATTGTGAAATATCCACCACTGTAATACATGGTTAAACAGTCTGTACAGGATTTCAGACTTTTTTTGTTGTTTGTTTTTTGCAATCGTTGCGGCCAAAAATGCTCGATTTGGCTGCAGTGTCCCCCCAAAATTTGCAATTCACAAAGTTTTTAGTTGCTGTAAACTACTAGAATTGGCAAAATTGCATTTGTACAAAATTGTTTTGCCCGGTCCTTCGCAGTGGTTTGTCGTTAAATGAAACATTTTAGCCGTACTCATGGGTTGACGCACGTGAATCGACTGAATGTGAGCTGTGATGAGGTCACATGAAGCGTCTTGGCCCAAATCCCTGGAAAATCTGCGTTCGTTTTGAAAACTCGTCGGAATATTGCGGAACAACTATTCACACCGATCATCCTGTTCAAAAGTTTACAACCCCAGCTCTTAACGTATCGTGTTGCCTTCTTGAGCATCAGTGAGTGAAAATAGTTAAGCATGTACAGACAGCATAAGTGAGCAGAAGTGATGAAGTTTTTGATATTTGTGCAGTCGATAAGATATTTACACATAAAACAAGCATTTGCTTTTACCAAGTAACCAGGTGGACAGCCAGTCTGCCCAGCTCACCGTCCTTCTCTATTCAAGTACATCAATGCACCAGTCTTGAATTCTGCGGAACGAATTCTCTGTGATGAGAAAACATTCAGAACGACGCATGTAACGTGAAATAAGACCGGTGTGGAAATTCATGTCCGGATTGAGATTGGAAGTGCATTCCACCACTGAGGAACGGTTAGCGTGAAGGTTCTGGTACAGGACCTTGCACCACGCTGAGTGGGAACCACTAAACGTCGGTCGCTAATCGATCGCTGATTGCGAGAGGGAACTTTAGCCTTCAGGAGAGAGTTGAGGTAGGAGGGTGCTGACATCTGTTATGTGGAGTAGTTTATTCAGGACAGAACTAAAACAACATGGGATTTTTATGATCCGTCTTATTTTAGGTTAACACTTTATTAATCCCCAGATGGAGAAATTGAACAGTATTTTGTTAACAGTATTAAGATTTAGCAGATTCTGCACAGGGTGTGCAAACTTTTAGGCACAACTGTAATTTTATTTATATCTATCTATCTATCTGATCGGAAAATGCTTTAAATCCAAGTCAAATGCATAAACGATATTGGACCTTCACTGGTTGGTTTGGGGTAACCATTAAACTGCTCCCTAAAATCAGCATCCCTGCTGTGAAACACAGTGCTGGTGTTGATTCTTGGCATTTGGAGGTCATCTCCCTGCTGCTTCCACAGCACAGTGTCAGTAATTCCTGAAGAAGAAGAAAAAGAAGGGGAAGAAAAAACCCCAAAACATTTGTGTCATGGTTTGGGTCAAATAAAATGCGTACACGCCTATAATCCCAGGGTGCACGCCGTCCCCACGGACACCTGGCGATTCCAAAGACTGCACAGCATCAGAAGGCATACAGAAACCTTTAATTTTTATTTACCACACATTTAAAAAAGTGAACCACACTATACAAATGATATATCTGATAACAGGAAACGATGCCGAGGACACGCCTAAAGACCGGGTCGAACACGCACTGCTTTCCTTGGGAGGTATAGCTAAAACCTTTCGTTAAAACATCACGTTCTGGCCGTAGAACCGCAAACACTATGCAGTAGTATTCATAGATCATCTAATAATGCATTACTTTTCAGTTTTTCTTCTTTATCCTTTATGACTTTAGTTTAAATGCACGTAGGCAGTTTGCATGCAAACCTTAGCAGAATGTTTTCTGTAATAGATTTGATTTTTTTCATCCGGGTTTATTTACAATAACGAAGTCGGTCCGTCCTGAGCCAGTTCGGGTGAAGTGAGACACTCCAACACGCTCTGGGGGGGGGGGTGATTAAAGGGAAGTCCACCTCGCAGACTCCGGCTATGATGACACGCACACGTTAACACACACGCGGTTCGTTTCCGCTCGTCTTTCTTCTTTGCCGTTTGTAATTTTGAAAAGAAAAAAATCCCTCCTCCGCTCACACGTCGTCCCGACGACAGAGGCTCAGCGTCGAAAGGAATGATGTTTAAGTACGTTGGGGACAACTTAAAAGAGAGACGGAGGCGGGGAGGATGAAGAGCGGGCGAAGGAAAAGGAAAAATGGTTAAGCCAGGTAGCTGTACGTGTCCTTCTCTCCGTCCACTCGCTCCAAGTACTCCTTCTCTATGAGAATGTCGATGCATTTCTGGAAAAGAGAAAACACCACTGGTTAAAGTCCTGCTCTCTCTCTCGCTCACACACACACAGAGATTTTAAACAGCATTTCAGACTGCACTCGAGTCAGCTGCGATAGAAAACTCACGACTGTGGTAGTTTCTAATTTGTTATCTGATTGGTCAGGTGGTCACGATTTGAACTTTCTGGAACAGCAGTATGGACAGTAGTGCGTCCTGGCTGTAGTTCAAAGGACATTTTTCATGCGTCCGAATACAGTATCGTTATCGTCAGATTACGCCTAGTACGCAGATACTTCATATAATCTCGAGATTAAAAAAGTGTGGTTAAAATATATTAATATAGTGAGGTTTTCTCGTTCTAGCGGTCAGCGCTGATCACAGTCAGCATGGGAGAGTCATCAGGGCAGTTTCCTCGGCAACGTGACGAGAAGCCCGAGCCCGGTGAGGGAACTGTTTATAGCTGCTATACTGTACACGCCAACAGGACTGACTTGATTCATGGACGTTCCACAACGATAAACATGGCTACAAATGGATTCAAATTGTAATTGTAAAATAAAGAAATGAAAATCGGGGCACGCTGTTGGAGGACAATAACCAGTGTTGTTTCGGGCCACTCGCGTCACCCAGTTGTTCCTACTTAGGAATTCGAGGGTGCTGTGGTGTTTTGTACCTTGATGACGGGGACTCTGGGCTTGAACCTGGAGGACAGCTGGTTGAGGACCTCAGCCAGGAGCTGCTGGTGTTTCAGCATCTTTCTCATCTTCATGATGCGCACTATGGCGGCCTACAGAAGTACATGAGTCCGATATTTACTCGCGGATACGTCGGTCGTTAACGCGAAAGAACAAAACGAAGAATTCGTGGCGGTGACGGTCGGAGCGGTGCGAGCACTTACCTGTATTAAGAGCTTTCGGTCTTCCTCGATGTTTTTGTGAGTGGTTTCCTGCTCTTGCTTCTGCTCGGTCTTCATTGGCACGTTGATGTTCACTCGCAGCTTTTTACTGAACGAATGACACCATGTAAACCATCGCTTAAAAAAATTTCATTGACTTTATTTATTTATTATAAACCTGTCTGCAATCAGACAATATAAAAGGGTTGAATTGAGAGCTGAAGATGCAACGCAATAAAAATGCAAATCGATCACGTTAACCGGGGGTCACGATTTCGAGGTCAATCATTTCAACTACGATTGGTGCGGATCAAATGAACAGCATAGCTTAAAAGTGTAATCAAAGGACAGCGCATTCAAGCGACTTACTTTTTATAGCCCAGGTAGAGTTTGATGAGCGTGTCCGGTTTAAACTCCACCTCGTCCACGTTAGCGTTCTCATCCTCCAGGACCTGCATGGTGACACGCATCAACACCACAGTCAGCATGCAAGAGACACAACGAGGTCACTTTGGCTCACGCTGCTTATTCCTGGTAATACTTTTCAGCAGTCAAAAACTGGGCTGGAAGGCGAGCCATATTTGTGTGTATATTCTGCTTCTATAACGTCTTATTGAACACTGATGCCATAACAATATTCAGCCCAGTTAGCATTATTCAGCCAGATAGATAGATAGAGATATATATATATATATTTAATTTTTTTTTTTTAAACAGACTACTTGGAGGGAAATATTCCGAAAAGCAGCCGATAAGTGCCCGGTGTCGGTGGGAACTCCTTTAATACTGTTTAAAAAGCATCTCCGGGAAATTCCTCAAGACCAACGTCGAAAAGGTTTGAAGACGCTAAAACATTCAATTATTTTGATTTATTTTGGATTTTTTATCACGACATAGTTCCATTTGTGTGACTCCAGAGTTTCGGTGACTATTATTCTAAAAAGTGGACAATAAAAATAAAGAATGAGTGTATGTAAACTTTTGACCCGTTGTGTATATAAGCCATACTTTCCATGTTCGTTCTTAGTTATATCTTGATGATTACTGCAGAAGGATTTGTTCACACGATGTTTATCGCCTAATTTACACACCATTCTGTATTAAACATATCGATAATCAAGTTAATGCACGTGCATAAATTTATTGTGATTTTTAGAGCTTTTATAAATGAAAACAAAACAAGATAAAAATCTGCTTCTCTGTTAAAACTAAAAAGATTTTAGAATATAAATGTGTTTAATATCTATATTTTTGCTTCTTAAATGCATGTAAATAAGCACATATTTAATGAGTGTCTTATTTGCATATGTCAACATTTTTCCAGAAAGTATGTAATGCAAAAAGAAAAAAGTTGTATATAATTTTAGTAAAATTTCATGCTGATATTTTCACCTTAAACATTTTCACCTGTAGTGTCTCGCTTTAATAGAAATCAGTCGAGAAACTGTCACTTACCAGCAATTTGGACTTCAACAGAATTTGTAGAACCTGCACCAAAATGTCCTGCAAAAAAAATAAAATAAAATTACTTTGTGGTATTTTAAGAGGCCAAACAAGTGCTGTGTAAAAGTTGGTGCAATCAGAGCTACTCACGATTTTGATTTGCGTGCTGTCAGTCAGCTGCTGGACCGTGTACACGTCCTCCGTGTTGTACTGTAGGAGAATGGCCATCTGAAACGTGGATGCCTAAACACACACACACACACACACACACACACACACAATCTAAAGTGCTTGTCAAAATTAATTTACATCGACAGACAGCCTATGCAACCGGTGCTGAATGTGGGTTCTCTGAACACAAAAAGGTGTCAAAGGGACAAAATGCTGGAACTAGAAGTAGAACAGACCGTTGAAACGGCGGTAATGTGAGGAGCATCGTTCACATCGGTGTATCTTCATAAACAGCCGCATGATTTACAAGCGACGTCCACTAGATGGCGCATCAGAGCAAAAACATCCGGGTCCTCAAATTCCCAAGTCGCACGGTACAGTTAAACACGTTACAGTTCTGCTGGCGTCGTGATCTGGGTCTCAAACCCTCACTGGACATTCAGAAGTATGTACTAATCTAGAAGAGGCAGAGACTGGTACTCGGAACAGACCTTTTGGTAGGCTAAAACCTATCGACATCAAGTCTGTAAAACTCAGTAATGGTCTAGAAGACTACACAAACATGCAAGTCGGAGACACGATGTTAGTTCCTTTAGTCAATAGCGGACACAGTGTCACACGGTGCCATACTGACCCCACGGTTTACGTTGGTCTCTCTCTCCATTTCTCTCTCTCTTTCTTTCTCCATTTCTTGCTTTCCATTTGTCTCTATCCACCTCTCACTCTTTCTCTCTTTCTATTTGTCTCTCTCTCTCCCTCTCTTTCTATTTGTCTCTCTCTCTCTCTTTCTATTTGTCCCTCTCTACCTCTTTCTTGTTCTCTTTCTATTTGTCTCTCTCGCTACCCCTTTCTCCATCTCTTGCTCTCTTTCCATTTGTCCCTCTCTACCTTTTCCCCCTCACCCTCTCTCAATCTCTTACTCTTTCTATTTGTCTCTCTCTCGCTCTTTCTTTTTGTCTCTCTAGCGCCTTCTCTATCTAC
>JAOUWY010000038.1:3548852-3562383 GCA_025728095.1 Prietella phreatophila
TGTGCAATATATTAATGGTCACTGACAGTGTACACAAAGAGCGTATGGTGCACACACACACACACACACACACACACAGAGAGAGAGAGAGAGAGAGAGAGAGAGAGCGAACAGTCATTCATTACTGAGCACTCCTAGTCCCGACTGAGATGACGTGAATGAAGAGTGCCGTGTTCCCCAACTACACGCTGTGCTGTTATTGTATTGTTAACGGACTTATATGTTTAGAAGCATCCTGCTTCTCAGCTTGATCGAACACTACAGCAGTGCACTGTCACCGGATTAACCAGGCATTGAGCGAAGCTCACATAGTAGTACATCTTTAAAAGTCAAACTAACTGAAAGTAAAGCCAGTCATTCATTTAGAGAAAAATGTAATAATAATAATAGTAGTACTAACCCTGACTGACACAGACTGAGCTGCTCAAACAGGTAGACCACCATTGCTCCCTGATACAAAGGAAAATGTTTCTGAATTAGTCCTACTAACGCTACATCATAAACTAGTTGTTGTTGTTGTTTTTTTTTTAAAGAAAGTATCACATCAGTAACGCAATCTGAAAATCTCAAACGTTTACTAATCAGTTTATTTCAGTGATAAAAAAGCTGTACACGAATTTGTTTTGTGTTTTGGCATCTGGTCAGAGCCAGTTTGTTTTCAATGATGTGCTTTACTACCTAGGGACCTGGTTTACACCTAGTAATAGTTAGCTTAATGGTTGCTATCTTCCTACTGCTGGGCATGAGCACGATATAACACTTGGGCTAATATTAACGACAGTAGCTTAGTGAAAATGGCTAGCTACCAATACTGATGGAAACAGTCTAAGTGAATGTTTACAAAGCTCCTTAGCTTCCTAGCTGACAGATGACCTCATCCGTATTTGACATATTCTAGAAAAGATTAAGCTGCCAACTTGACACAAACTGATGTTTTTCAGTATGGAAGAATTCAGGGATATTGATTTAGCAGTCAATGCTAACGCACCTACAGTGTAGTTTTTAGTCATAGATTCTTTTTATCGTCATTTTTTCAATACATCTGAGAGAAATATTGATATTTCTGACACTTTTGTCTCACTTCCCCTGTCATTCCGCCTCTGTATACCTCCTAAAAGATTTAACAGCGGTGTACTAGCTATCTATCTAGCCATTCGCCATTCACTCATTTATGCGTCTGTGTTTTCCAGTTTCCTCAGAGCAGTGCTTGAACAACTTTAACCACTTGAGCTGTGAACGTATCATGCGTTCATTTCTGCAGGTCAACGCACAGACCTTTCAGCTAAAAATCCATCTGTTGTGCTCAGAAATGTTTTATTAGCTTAAAATGGTTAGCTGTGATCAGCAGCAGAGGGGTGTTTCTGTTTAATTCTATGTTCATGATTATGTGGAATATACATGTGATGGTTAGATCCAACAGAAATCCCAGATTAAATCAATTCTTTATGCTTCTGTCTTGCTACAGGAGGAAGTATAAGAAGACGTCACAGAGGTAAGGCAGCCTGGAGCGGCCGAGAGCTGAAAAACACGGATTTCCTCTTACCTGCTGGAATTTATTTCTTTATTTATGTGTGTATTTTATGTTGAGCAATTTGTCACTCAGTTGTTCAGTTGTATCTGTGCAGTGATCATGAAATAAACACACTTTTTTGGACCATTAAATTTCTCTCTGGCTTAAAGGATGATGCAGTTTATTACCGACATGATAACTACTGACACCGAATTAGTTTAGTGAGATGCTTTATGAGACTCTCGACGAAATAGCCCTTATGATTTCATTGTGTGTATTCCTTCTATTTTGATATTTTAATACAATGAAGTTGCTCTGGAGTGCAAGACACTCTTTCCTACATACTGTCTGTTTAGAAGAAAAGTGTTGAATATGTCAGGAGTAGGGATGGCTACTGTAATAAAAAATAATACATCAGTCCGTACTGTATTTTCGGGTCTTTTTGTGATTTTTGTGGCCAAAAAAGCTTGATTTTTTCTGTGATATTTTTTCAAAATTTGTGATGCAATTTGCTGAGTTATTTTGTGCATTTAATTTTTTTGTGGAAAACTACTCGAATTGGCGAAATTGCAGTCTTTCGCAGTGATGTTTGTCGGAAAATGAGACATTTTAGCGATACTCATGTACGATGCATGTAAATCGAAAAGGGCTTTGGCTGAATGTGCGTTGTGATTACGTCACATGACGTATCTTAGCTCAAATCTGCAAAAAATTTGGAATATTCCAGAGTTTGGAATTGCAATTGAAAATCGTGAAATCCTGGAGGGACTGACACATGCACAAACTGCTGTTACTTCATGAGTAGTATGTCTGCTGTAATACTAGTATCAATTAGACAGACTAAAGTTACTGCAGGACTAACACTACCGTAAAACTACTAACAAAAGGTCAAACCAAAATAACTGTAGAAGTAGTACAGCTACCATAATAACAGTAGCAAACGAACAAACTAATGTTAGTGTGAAGAAGCACAACTACTGTAAAAAATAGCATATAGGTAACTACTGTAACTTCTGGAGTAGCACGACTACCATGATACAGAAACAAATGGACAAAGTAATGTTAATGCTAGATTAGCAGAGCCACTCTTAAAACTTGAACACTTGGCAACTACCATAACTCCTAGCGTAGCACATTTGCCGTAATAACAGTAAAAAATTGACAAACTAATGTTAGTGCTGGAGAAGCATAGCTACTGTAAAAAAAGGGAAGTGGTGTCTCAGTGGTTAAATGCTCTGGGTTACTGCCCAAAAGGTCAGGAGTTCAAACCCCAGCACTGCCAAGCAAGCACTGTTGGGCCCTTGAGCAAGGCCCTTAACTCTCAGTTGTATAAATGAGATAAATGTAAGTCGCTCTGGATGAGAGTGTCTGCCAAATGCCATAAATGTAAATGCTAATGTAAACAAACACCCTAACATATGGGTAACGACCATAACTTTTGGAGCAGCATATCTACCCTAATGACAGTAATAAATGGACACTAATTTACTACTAATGTTAGCGCTGGAGAAGCACAGCTGCTGTAAAATCCCTAATACTTAAGTAACTACAGAAACTTCTGGAGTAGCATGTCTACTGTAATAATAATAACAAATGGACAAACTAATATTAGTACTGGAGTAGGACAGCAACTCTAAAAACAAACAACAGGGCAACTACCGTATCTCCCGGAACATCACACCTACTGTAAATACAGTAACAAATTGACAAAATAATGTTAGAGCTGGAGACACACAGCTACTGTAAAAAACAAAAACAAAAGATTAGCATGCTTATTAAAAAAAGCTCCAATACATATACATATTGTAATCGGACTAATATGTGAATGAACAGTATATTTTATTTTTGTATGGATATGTTGTATGTCACAAGCTTCTGCATGGTTTAGTCTCATATGCAGTTGATATGAACTCAGTGATTCCCTTTCACCTGCCTCTCTGAAGATAAAAGCAAGGCTTGTGCTTGTGTTCACGTGTTTCTGATGAGAAACTAAAAGCAACTGCACTTAGTTTTGAGTTGTTGTGTTGCGCAACCCTGCTATGAGCATGCCAAAACGGGCGCCAAATGTCTTCCATATGCACTTGATGCACATGTGGGGTTTTTAACAGGGTGCAATGAAACTATCTGTGTTTGTATCTGATTAGTGCTCTAAATATTCCTATCTGTATTTGTTATATGATTCAAACCCAAAGTGGGCATGGTCTTATTCATAATCTGTGTTTTTTTTGTTTGTGTCTACACGCTACTAGCCTGATATGTGTAAACCACCGCAACCTTGACTCTACACAGTTACTAAGGAGCGCCGCGTGTTAATATTAATGTAATGCACATGGTCTGTTTTTGAGACTCGTTCCTAACTGCTCGCTCATGCCTACATGGAGTCGAAACCTACTTCTTGCGTAACTATTTTATTTTCGTTTTTTGTGTGCATGACCCTAGTGACAATAAATGCCCTGTCTACCTTTTTTTTTTAAAGAAACAAACAAATTAGTGCCCCGCCTTTTTGTATCTGTATTTGTATTCATATAGAACACATTATTTGTGTCATATAGAACACATTATCTCTAACGCACCTCTCATCGTGTCTTTTGTTGCAATATCACACAACAGATTAGACGTATCAGGGTCAGTGATAGAGAAGGGATATTAATCACAGCACATGTGTTCTGTATGGGTCATGATGTTTTAAAGGGACATCTGTTTGGAACAAATATGCGGTGACTGTCGCCAAGAGCTCCACAATTGTTGACTGGGAAAAGAGAGAGATTGAGAGAGAGAGAGAGAGAGAGAGAGAGAGAGAGGATGGAAAAGCAGTGTGTAGACAGCAGTGAGAGAGAGGGAGAAATGAGTGGAGAGGGGTGGGCCTGGGCTAATATTAGAGCACTGGAGTGGGTTTAATTTGTTGGTCTGCAGGGGACGGGCTCAGCGGAGAGTTCCCTCTGCTAACTTCCTGTGTCGCTCGCCTCTGATTGACAGCTCAATGGGGCTCTGGGTAATTATGGCAGGCTAATTGGCTGCAGAGAATTCTGGGACTGTGTTATTACTGACACCATATCTGTGTGTGACTAGACACGTGCACACAAGTATGGGGACTATGAGAGAAGATATGGAGGATGACTTTGAGGTTGGAAATCAATGAAATATGATCTATAATGAAATAAACGAAATCAAATCCCTCAGAGACGCTGAGCATGCCGAGGCCCGAATCCCAGCTGTTGTCCATTTCTCTCTCTCTCTCACTCTCTCTCTCTAGTTTGTTAAATGACCAAAGAACATTCTGGTGTAATCCATTTCCTGACACTGCTGCCAGCTGCAGAGCGGAGTCCTGTCCTGTTATAACTTGCAGTTCTTGGTATTTGTGCTTGAAAGAAGTTGAAGAAGTTGATATTAGAGCAAAATTAAAGCATGGACACACTTCTCCCAATGTTCGGCCACTTTCATAAGCATCTACATAGTTGAATATAGGTTACGGTTGTGACGTAGCATTCGTATACACATGCGTACTGTAGCGTCTCACTGCCTGCACAAGCTAAGCATCAAGTGAGACCGTTTGCATCTAGTCATGTGACCCTGAGGAACATTGATCGACAAAGTTGAATATAGACTCAAATGATATTATACATTTTATCGGACCACCCGATCGCTAGCTAGCTCTCCCAACTTGCTAGGGTGAGGTCTAGGACGTACATACGCAGAGACACGTGAAACTAGCTGCCATCTTTTCAATCTGCTGCATAGGGCATGGTAACACACTCAGAGGCAAGCGCTATTTACCCTCTTCCACATACATGATCTTACAGATGCCTACGATTGGTTAGTGGCATTCTGATTGAACCGGTGACAGAGAGACTCCCGGCCACAGGTGGCTGTGGTATCATCGGAATTCGAATTTGTTATTTCCAAATCGTAAAAGTAACTATAAATTGACAAAAAAAAAATGATAAAAACGTTTGATCTGTCAAATTTGAAGTGTGAAATTGCTAAAAGTTGGCCAATTGCTGAGGTATAAAATGAACGAGACACTTCAGGACATGCTGTCGCAGGAGAGTAATCAACTTCAAGCGCTATTACGGATGAAGCTCCGGATTTTCTTTTCAGACTCGTAACTATGGACATTTGTAGAGAATCAAAATCACGGCTCTGTCCCGAGGTCAACCTGATCCAGCATTGCTAGGGCTTAATAGTTTGGGAAATACGGTAGTCGGTAATTTGAAAAGAGGCCATGTCAGGTAGTAATCAGCCTTCCCGAATACAGAGTTTGATGAGGTGAGACCTGCAAAAATCATAACTCTCTACTGCTTAATTGAATGAAAAATGGCTGCTAAGCTTTTTTTCCCCTCTACAGCTGGCGGCATTAGCTATAAGTGGTCCATTCATGTGTCCAAATAAGGGCCTGTACAGCATTCAGATGCAGTACAAACTGTCCACCTGCAAACACACCTGGACGTCTTCCCCCTCTTGAATAAACACTAGTCTGTAGATTATACAAGCTGGTGCAACATCGAGTGCAGAACATCGTGCTAATGGAGACGGGTGCTTCACACAGCTGCATGTAAATCATACTCGCAGTCAAGGGTTAGACATATTACACTCACACTCACACATGTGCATACACTTAACATAAGTGATGCTCCTTGTTCATTGATGCTAATAGAGCTAATTGAAGGCATGACAATAAGTAAGTGCGAAGGAGAGAGATAAAGAGAGGCCGGCAAGTGTAGCACAGCCTGAAGGAAAAAACTAAACTGTACTTGCAAGACGTAATAGCAGAAAGCAGAGCCAGGAGTAACCCAAGCCAGGGGAAACATGCTGATTATGCAGTGTAAAAAGACAGAGTGTGTTAGGTTTTGGCGTCCAAGGTGTTCTGCTGTCGCACACTAATCCCAAATGCACTCACTGACGCAGATTGCAGTGGAATTCAGGGCTCCGGCCGTGCCAAAGGTTTCGGGAGGTAAACGCAAACTCGCAGCTGCTTTTCGTTTCTTTCCATGCTCCACAGAAGGAGAATCATTAATCAGCTGTCGATGTGCGGTTAAAGTCGACTCGAGGCACAGTGTTCAATCTGAACTTCGGCAGAGTTAATCATCAGCTTGAGGAAGTCTTGATTAGTCAATGTGAACCACAATACTCCTCATTCAGCTTTGCTACAAAGTGTTTCCACACAGTGCAGTCAACAGGAGTACTTACTCCACTTCAACACATCCAGACTGACATAGAAAAACAACTCTTACGTAACATCGAATGTTAGTCCTTGAGTTACCCGCATAGCTGTGACCAAACGGCATAACGCATAAAGCTAACTTTTATGCTTGCGTTTGCTTCTGTTGCTCAATTACTGTTTATGTTTAGAAAAGAAAAAAAAAACCACCCTGTTTTCGTCCGGACATTTATGACCACATGTCATTGTTATAGTCTCGTTTCTCATTGGTCAGAAGTTGTTGACAGTCAGCAATGCTAATACGTTTTCATGTCTATAGTAACACTTCTAGGGTAGATGCTATACAAACATGTTTTTTTTGTATGTTTTTTTTTTCACATACGTGTCCAATCAGTGATATGAATGTGACGTTTTCTGTGAGCAGACGTTTATTTAGCATTTTTAGAAGGAGTCTCCGGTGTCAGAGGTAAAGCTATATCATTATGCTTTCCACCGTGGGGCAGCCTTCACGAAAGAGGAAACTTTGCAGTTTCTGAATTTTTTTTGTGTGTTTTATTTCTTAAAGTACACCTATCATGTTTTTTCAAATATTACCTTTCATATAATGTGTTATAGAGCTGTTTGTAAATGTAAAAAGTCTGCAAAGTTTTACGACAAATGGAGTTATTGACTCCCAAAAGAAGGAACCGATTCTGAACAGCTGAAACGAGTCGTTAGTGATTCCAGACTTACTTCCTGTATAAACCTACGTAGGTTTGTAACAAAAAGCCCCGCCTCTGGTCTTCGTCGGTTGCTTGCTAGACCGATCGCAACAGACTGTTACATCTGACCAATCAGTGCAGAGTATGCTCTCGGAGAGGAGTTTAGAATGAATCCTTTCGAACGGATCATTTAACGAGTCGTTTTTGACACTGGGGATAAAAGTAATGCTGCAATTTAAATTATGAGCACGTTAAAGTGTTTTTTTGACCTCGGATGCATGTAAATCTATTGTACGAGACCTTTAAATCAAAATTAGGCACGTTCCAAATCCATAATAGGTGCGCTTTAATACTGCTTGTACACTGGGCTGAATTTCAGGCTGCTTTTGATGAATCATTAGCCTGCTTTCATCAGGCAGTAGTTTTTTGGGGGTTTTTTGCAGATGAGCATCCATGTTTGAATGAAAATTTTCAGTGGAAAAATGATCACCGCCCACAAACCACAATGCATTTCATTGCCAAAATGTCCTCGTGAAAGCCTGCATGTACAGGGTGCCAAAAGCAATTGTTGGAAAAGTTTCCCTCTTGCCATTTACAGGTTTTGCACGTCTTTGTTAACACATACACACATGCACATTTTCTCTGTGTGATCTTTTGACCCCTTCCAGAGTTCCAGATCCCTCAACACCCCCAACCCCACTTCCCGTTTCTCCCTCTGAACCCGATAATTAGCGAGGGTAATTGCCCAGTTCAAATGAACCCCTCATCCAGCATTAATTACATTCCTCTTCTATCCGACACTTCTGTCTTCTCCTGCTCGTCACCTTCCCAGTAAGCCAGGTGTTCCCAGCTGTTTTGCGGTTGCAGGTGTGTGAACTCCCCCTCGTTGATGCTGCACGCCTCTGATTAGCTGCTAGTTCCTGCTGTCATGACTGTGAGAGAAAGGTCGGAAGGATTTAAAGAAGAGTGCTTGATGTGGCAGCACTGTGTAATACTATACAGTGATTCTCACTTTGGTCGTCTTTATGAAGTATGACTTAACTATGTTTACCACAGGAATGTTGAGTACTTTATTTTGATTGGTTTTACACTTTTTTTTTTTTTTTTTACTAATGTACATGTTCTAATGAATTATCGTTTCTATAGTAACAGCTAATTCACAAGGACTTGTATGGAGGATGGTCCATATAATCAAAGATTAACTGGTTATCAGGCCATATCACACGACCCTATCATTGATTATTTTCCAGTAACAGCATGCGTTATTGTGTTTTATTCCTTATGTGTTAACCATTAAGGGTTCGAAAACACAGTAACACCTCTCCTAAAAATTCTGCCGATAGTAAGAGGCTAGTAAAACTTATGAACCCAGTTACCCAATAAAATAATAGATCAGCTAGCCTAGCTTGAGTAACTAAACATCACTAGATTAAAAGCTTAATTAAGCAAACTACCTAACATCTGCATTATTTAGATAACTCAGCTAACTAGCAAGGTTAGCTAAAAATCATTTTTGAGCAGCATTAGACAAAAATATTACAGTGTACTAACTTAGTGTAAATTGTAACGATATTCTTCTAACTTTTACACGTATAGTCATACATAAAATGTCCCATCACAACACAATGCACTTAGTGGAGAAAAGTGCTAATGTAACTTAGCAAGCTAGCTAACATAGCTAATGCTTCTGGAGAATTTCTAGACAAAACAAGCTAACCAGTCCATACAGGATTTTGTGGAGGGTTTTTTTGGGAGGATTGTTGAGGCCAAAACTGCTTGTTTTTGTTGTGGCTTTTTTTTATTATTTGTGATGCAATTTGTGGAGTTTTTTTGTTTTTAAAGCAATTACATAAAAGCTTTTACTGTGCGAGGCAACGTGATTTTGTTTGTTTTGGGGGAATGGTTAACAAAGACTGAAACCCCTTGATCCTTTTTTGTTTTGGCGTTTGGAATTTTCATCAGTCTTCATGTCCAGATAGTTTTCTTCTGCGTTATAAATAGAGTTTTTGTGTGATAAGATCTCAAAAACAGATACAGCCAATTTGAACCCCTCCTTGTTTGATTATTCCTGATTGGTTCATTTTATTATCAGTATCCCTACTGGAACCAGTAAGCTGGTTTTAGCTTGTCACCAGCCTCAGATGGTCAGTTTTGAATGTTTTAGGGGTTTTTGGACGTTTTCAGGCTGGTTCTAGCTGGTCAGGATGTTTCTGGTTGGTTCTAGGTGGTCAGATTCATTCTGACTGGCCAAGCTGTTCTAACAGGTCAAATCTGACAGCTATCGTTGGGTTTTGGACACTCTCAGGGTGGTTCTAGCTAATCAAACTGATTATAACTGGTCAAGCTTGCTTATCAGAGCTAATGGTGTAATGGAGATTATTTATGGTGTACCTGTTATAGCAGTGATCTTTATCATAAGGCTGTCTATAAGAGCAATCTTCTGTAAAATGATGATTTTCCCGTCTATTAGAAGGTAATGGTGAAAGTATAGATATATAAAGTATAGATTTGTCATTTTGCTTCCATAAGCCAGACATGAAAGGAAAACACTCCTTGCACTGCTGTTCTGGTGATTAGTGACACAAATCACTCCGTAATATAATCATAACCCCCTCACTCCAAAGTGCTTCTTATCCAGCTGGCAGTAGCCCAGCACTTGGATTTACACCAGCCATCCGTCTCTCGTTCCATCACAACCAGCCCTCCATCCTGTCGGTATCGATCTGTTGTCTCCTAAGGTTAATGAGGCAAAAAAAGGCCATTCATACAGGTTTATCATGGCCAATCTGACCATGACCGATCCATCAGACACTAAATGTATCATCATTTAGAGTTACACCAGGGTATAGTCTGAATGGATTTGATTATTACCCTCCAAAAATCATTTCATATTCCCTTTTATTTAGGTGAATCACATGAGAGGAGTTGGAGGAGTTTGCATAAATAATGCAAATAGATCCAATCCAATGGTTCAATCGCAAATTATCTCCCTATAAAATGGGTCCTGATTAAACCCATTTTGTTTCATTTTCATTTCATATTCCCTTTCATTAGATGCCCAGCCTAGCTTGAAATAAAATTTGGCTGACAGGGATCTGCAAATCTTTGTAATCTCCTTCACCTCCCCTTTGTGGTGTGTGTGCTTGCTTGTTGGCCAAAAGACACACCAAGCATGAATTCACACGTTTTCAAGAATGTTATGTTACTAGCAGGTCCAGCTTTGGGGACCTATGAATGTTCTGTTTACTTCTACCACAGTAGTAGGCATGCATCCCTTTGTTGCAGTCCTTAGCTATAAGATTCTGCTGTTCTGAGTGAGTATTGACTGGTAAAAGCTTTCTAGTGCTGTGGGATTTTGTTCTCATTTTCTAACACGACATTTAAAAAAATAGAGTTTAAACAGTAGATACTGTATCCTGCAGCCCAATATGTGTGAAGTGTGCCCTTCAGTAAATGTTTTGGACCTTGTAACAAGGCTTCTAAAAATGAAAAACCCCTACTCAGCATTACAGGCCTTAATTAACCACGTTTAATTGAGTTCTAGTGGAGTTTTTATTATTTTTTTTTTGCATCAGATGAGAACTGTCCAAAAAATGTCAAGGATTGAGCATTAATGCCTATTGGTGTCTGGCGATAATAGCTTGGAGCGAGCATTGTGAAGCACAGCTTTATGTATCTGTGTGTTGGAAGTGCTGGGAAGTGGTCCATATGGACCTAACCTTTGTGAAGGTCAAAGTAAAGAGCTTATATGAGAACTGCTCAGTTCTTCTAGTGGAGAGGTTATACGAAATTCATGGCCACATTGGAACTGAAAAATCGAACTGATGTAATTTTAACATGGTGGCGTCTACAGCGAAAAGTAGCACAAGAAATAGTAGCAAGTTTTAACCCTTGAAAGCAGACACATTATGATTCTGTTTTGATTTTCTGTTCTATTTGTGATGTGTTATATCCTGTTGTGATCACCTGTTATGTGTTACTTCTTCATTAATTTGTCTGTGTAGTCTATACATTTTGTGCACATTTACATCTTTAATTCCAAGCCTTGTTTTCCTAGTAGTGTTTGTATCCTACTATTGACCTTTGGTTGCTTTTGTTGTTTATTGATTACTGATTACCCTGTGTGTATTTTGCTATGTATTGGCCCCTACTATGGACACTGACATCTATAGTATCTATAGTAAATACACACTTGTGTCCTGCCACATTCACCCACACATTGCATTGACTTTCAAGTTTCTGTTTATTTGTGTATTCGAATGACTACATACAGGATGAGGATAGTTTGATAAAGATTTTTTTTTTTTACTATGCATTTTCATTTCAGCTTACATCATATATCCACTCTTAATTATGTGAAGAACTAACCAAACAACATTCCTGGGCATTTAGGAATGTAATTTGAGAGCTTTTTGTATACACACAGAAAGCAAACAATAGATACGTAGCTTCCTGTGAGCATCCATTTTGGTCTGATTTGGAAAACAGAACCCTCTGACTTCCAAGTTGTCATGAATGCAGCATTAACTCCTAATCTACAAAACCCAATCCAACTAATCAGTTTTAGAGGCAAGTGTGTTGGAACTAAACTCTACAGCAAGGTAGATCTCCAGGAGCATGTCTAGCTTTGTCACAGAACCCCTGGTGTTATCTTCCTGTTTTTCCTCACTCCTACTGGGATGCTTCTGAATGCCAAGCATGTTATGAATGGATGTGCCAGGGAAGAATTGTCTCGCCAAGATACTTTATAAAAAAAAAACTTTCACAGTGAAAAAAGTTTAGACGGTATGACATGGGTAGCAAATTTACCACAAGATGGTTATAACTAGATAACCTAGCTAACGTACACTGATTCAGATGAAATGAACATACTTCCATATTGGCGACATCCATATTCCACATCATTGTGTTCATCCATGTATGTACAAAAGTAGTAAAGATCCAGATTTTCTCTCATCAGAGTTATAATGACACTGTCCCTCCACATTCTTTCAACTCTTCATGTTCTCTTCAGTGTCAGTGAGGAAGTCGCACCAACTGAGTCCAGTTATAGAAAGTTGACCTTGAACCTGCCAGTAATATTTATGGGATTTTTTGAAGTGTTGCTTGTCCATTCACAATTTTAATATGTCCGGCCTCAGAAACTGCAATTAACACCTGTGCATTTCACCTCAGCAAGCTCAAAAAGGGATCTGCATTAGGGTCATAAACATCAGCATCAGGACTGGCACCAAGGTAAGTAGCATCCGGGTGTACAACAAAACTACAAGGTGAGATGTTAACATTAAACAGATCAGAGTAATGTTCCGGCACCTCAGGTTCCCTGTCAATGCCTGTTTTCATTGCCCTAGTTTGCTTTACACCCTTGCTAGTTCCTGGCCAGATATCTCCACTCTGAAATGAGAAACCTCATAAAACCTACGAGCTGTCACTCTAGTCGTACCGCAGTGGACACGCTGATTGCTCTTGAGTACACTCCTCTATTATAGCTGTCAACTCCTGTATGACACTTAGGTTCTCTAAATGGAGGAACTGGTGGCAGTTTGGGACGAAGTGGACGAGCATATGGTGTACGATACAGTTTCTGACTATTCGTATCTGTTTTAAACTATTCGTCAGTCTTAGAACGATATGATAAGAGTGAGTGTAGAAATGACATTTATGGTATCACGTTAGCTAATCCATGCTAATTACTTAGCATCGTAGTTAAAGATGTCATTTTCGTGGAAGAACTTATATCCTTTGTTGTGTTTTGAAGGCGGCTCGGCTGAATGAAGCCTCAGTGTGTGCAATGAAATGGAGCTCTCAGCTTTATGTGACAGCTCTGTTCTAACTGTCTGTCTGTCCATCCGTCTGTCCAACCATCTATCTATCTATCTATCTATCTATCTATCTATCTATCTACTATCTATCTATCTTTTTGTCTGCCTGTCAGTGGTAGTATATTTAAGTCTATTTGGCTTAAAGAAATTGATTTATCAACTTAAAAAAATTGAGGTAATTAGTTTCCTCAAATTGTTTGAGTTAAATTAACTTATCTGGTTTTACAGTCTATGTGAACGTGTGTGTGTGTGTGTGTGTGTGTGTGTGTGTGTGTGTGTGTGTGTGTGAATGTGTGAATGAGACACATTGTAAAGAGATTTTGATAAAAGCACTATATAA
>JAOUWY010000038.1:3585412-3599843 GCA_025728095.1 Prietella phreatophila
AACCCCCGCCCCCACCACACACACACACACCCACACACACACACACACCCACACACACACACACACACACACACATATCAAATACTACATAAGTAATAGAGATAGAGAAAAATTAAACAGAACGAAATGGAGGCAGGCATGAAATTATAAAAGCCACGGGCCATAACATTTAGACACATAACAAATAGATGTGTTTTCGGAAATGTAGTGCCGGGTTTCAGTTACCCGCTTAAAAAAAAAAGGTTATTTGAGTACAAACATGTGCAAACTAATAGGCAGCTGCATATGTGTGTGTGTGTGTGTGTGTGTGTGTGTGTGTGTGTGTGTGTGTGTGTGTGTGTGTGTTGCATTTACAGAATTGACAAACCGAAAGCACTTTCTCTGGTCTTACACACTGCTGATATCATCCATCCAGCCAAAAACTGGGACCTCTATCACCGCTGTACCAGCTCACTGCTGGAGGAGTTCTTCAGACAGGTGTGTGGGTGTGGTCAGGGGGGGGGTAATCCCATATACCAGACGTGTCCGATCTTATTCACAAAGCTAACTGGATGGAGCTTTTCATTTCCACCAACTAGGAAGAATATATGATAGTAAATTGAAGCCTGAGATCAATTCACCATACTTACCATACTGTCCGACAGACCCTATGAGTCCAAGGGCCACCAAGGTCCAATGAAAGGTTATTTCATCAGCTATGAAAACACATTTTCCAGTTTGGTTGCTTAGACATGGAAGTCAGCAAAAGCAGTATGAGTATGAGTCAACATTATGTATTAGGAGCTTTTTTATAAGATATCAACCAGGGAGCATAAAAAGGCTAACACATGCTTCCTACATGACATGTGAAGCCAGCCAACTGCATCAGTTTTTGAACTGCTGCTCATGCTGCATCACAGGGCGATGTAACACTGTGAGGAAACCGCTATCTACCCTCTTCAGCATACCTTAGCTCACAGACTCCTGTGACTGGCTAGTGTCACTGTGTTTGACAGGGGAGAGAGAATATGAGCATAGACAATTTTCCTCTCTTGACTCCCGAACTCGTGATCTACCAATGACAGGAAAAACACTTTTTTTTGCACATTTCAAGACACAATGTTTTTGACAAAATACCATACTTTGGTCTTGCTGTTTTATTAGCTTATCCAAGTTTTTCTATCTGATACGTCTATGTGATTGTCCGGTTTACTTGCCACTGTTTTGTATACTGTTTCATGGATGCTCATAAGCTGTACAAGCTTATTAGCATCCATGGAACAGTATAGAAATCTGGTCATGTGACCTTTCAAGGAGAATACAGTAGTATTTAAAAGTAGGATACTCATTTATTCAACAATTAGGACTGTAGAAAAGAGAGTGGTCTGAGTGGGTTGTTTAAAAGCCTTTTTGTTCTGTGCTCACAACTTCGCTGAGCATTTGCATGCAATTAGCCAGTTATGTTTTCTCATTTGGCAGATGCTTTTTATCTTTTATCCAAATTGCCAAGTTAGGAGGACCGAGCTGTTAAAAAAAGCTCACAGTAAGTCCAGTAACTGACAGGAAGCAAGGGCACAACAGTTGCAGGGAGAATACAAAACGCTAGAAGTAAACACAAGTTCTAAGACTCAGGAAGTGCTACAAACTGCTACCAAGGCAGTCAGTCAGTCAAACTTCTCAGAATTGTAATTAACTGGCGACGTTATGCGACTAAATTTCCACTTTGGACATAAAGTGCTACATCTTCTCTATGGGGATTATAAAGTTTTTGTGGTCTGCTATCTACACGAACAGGCAGCATGCTTGGCACGAGTCATGTAAAGCTTACTCTGCCAGTCAAAAGCTTTTAAACATCCTACATTTTTAGCAATTTTGTTTAAATTACCTCATACAAATTGAAAATCCACCCAACGTAACTGAATTGAGAAATGTTAGGAATGACCTTATTTTATTGCACCAATCTAGATCCAGTCTATTCTTTGTCACCCTAATTATTCACATGGAGCACATCACATATTTATGTTTTACAGTTAATACTAGTGCTGTCTATGCATCTTTAATCTAGGAATAAGCACATTACCCTGGACATTCGCCTGTCTTTTGTAAAGCACACATTTAGAGTCACATTAAGATCTGTAAGCAAGTAGTTCATACATTTCACAAAGGTTTAGCTTTGCTTACTTCATTGCCGTTCTGTATCATTGTCTGTGGTCTGTAGCAATAATAGTGTGTAAACTGTAATAGAACACTGCAAGAAACGGCCTCTTGTGGTTTTCTCTTAGTACTTGAGAAAACAAGCGTTAGCAAAGTTGTGACATTAGCTGAGAGGGGGAGGAAGAAGAGTTGTGCCACTTATACCAGACACCAATCAGAGACACTCAGAGACCTTGCTTTTATGAAATTGCACAAACAGGATGTAATGATAACTGAATTTAAATATAATAATAATCATCATAATAATAAGAATGCCACTTTACAGATTTGGAGTCTTTCAGCTCTGTCCTAACTTGTTAGCTCTTCAGTCTGGTCCTCTTGCTCTTACACAGGGCTGGAGAGTTGTATTTATAAAGTCATTGCCATGCATGCATGGTGCATCATGATGCACTTACTACATTCACTCATCTTCAGCGAATGCTTTGACATGGATAGTGTCATTGTGGTTTGCAAATGTACGTAAATTTTGGGTCAGAATTCCTTGAAGGAATGGGCGTAAGTGGGAATGGGCGTAAAGACGAGCCCTATCTCTACACGTCTACACCTGTGATTCGTATTGAACTGCTAAACACATATACTAAAATCTGTGTCTTATATCACATAACTATATAGTATCGTTATACAAAAGAACATGAGTATTGAAAACTGGTAAAATACCCACGAAATGTTCTTAACCATAATCAAATATCAGTGATGGAAAGATGAGATGAGTACAGTACTTTTTTTTTTTTGAATAATGCGTAAACTTCTGATTATGAAAATAATGAGGATGAATGTTTCCAAATTTTGAGTTTGTTTTAACTTTCAACAGGAGAAAGTTCCAGTTAGCTGGCAAAAGTAGCTGACTAGCAATATCCCACCAAGGGTGCTCTAGCTGATGCTAGGTGCAATTGCAGCATCATTTTAGTCATATGGATGCTTATCTTAGTCATTTAGCAAAATATCTGAGGTAAATGTTGCTATTTCTGATGCCTATGTTTTGTCTCTACTGTCACTATGCCTTTACAATGTCCATATTTAAAACACTGACCGGCTTTAAGACAGCTAGTGAAATCTTTAGCTTCAGTCATTATCTAATTTATTAATGAGTTGCCTAGCAATAGTGTTCTATTACTTTAGCAACCTGAACAGTGAGCATATTGTGTTTCCCTTCTCATGTAAACAAATCAAAACATTTGCAAGTTACGTAAAGCTACCAGCTGCTGTTTTAACCCATGAAGCCATATGCTAGCATTCTCACAACATTATATTAGCATCCACCTAGCATTGGCAGGATAAAAATGGTGCACAAGTCTGTGTTTTTTTTTTTGTTCGTAACAGTTCTATTTTAAGGGTGTAAACTGTTTGGAAAATGAAAGATTTCGTAAAAAACCGAGACTCGGTTTTTTCCCCTCCCTGGTCTGTATTTATGTCAGTGTGTGTGATTTATGATTGAAGACAGCACTCAGGAAAAAACCTTGAAAGTAAGAGTGAAACTCGCTGTGTTTCTCTGGCCGTAACTTTCACTGCAGAGACAATCAGTGAAATGAAAGAACCTGTGATGTAGCAAACAGTGTGTTTTGGAGGAAGAAAGAGAAAAATAGAGAGCTGTGTGTGTGAGTGCATGGTGCATGAGTGAGTATGGAGGGTTGTAAGAGACGGGTAAGCCGTAGAAGCATGTGTAAAACCTGTGTGTGTGTGTGTGTGTGTGTGTGTGTGTGTGAGTGTGAGTGTGAGACTGAGAGACCGTGTGTGTATGTCAGCTGCACCACAGGCCTGATGTGTGCAGTGCAGTAGTAGAGAAACGCTGGGCAGGAGGTTAACGAGCAGCGATGGCTCACACTTGTCTGAAAAAAGCGGGTTGACACGTCACTAGCTTTGTACACATGCTCACTTTCGCAGACAGGAAGGGGTTATAAATGATGCATCGTAGCACAGCTGTATAGGCTGGTAAAATCTATTTATACAGCAGGCCAGATGAACACACCAGGACATCCTGATCAATCTAAATTGGCAGCTCGAATCACTACACTGCTAAAGGTTCAATGGTTGGTTCAATGTTTGTGAATTATTTGACCTGTTGTTCATAGAGACTTAAATTAAAGCTTAATAATTAAGGATGTGCTGTTATAGGAAAATAATTCATGACAAGGTGTTGTGTCCTGACCAGCCCAATGTGGATTATTTTTTCTATATCAGCACATCACAAATGCTTTATTTTCCTTATATTTATTTTTCATTTGTCATAATCTGAGGTAAAAACCATTTTAGCGTGCTGTTTACATGACTGTTCTGCTAGATTTGATTGTCACATAGTCCACACCATCTTCATGATACTTAGAGGCACGTAGGCCACACCTCCACCATGATACTGATAGGTACATAGGCCACGCTTCCACCATAACAATGACAGGCACATAGGCCACACCTCCTCCATGATATTGCAGGTACCTAGGCCACACCTCCTCCATGATACTGACAGGCACATATGCCACACTTCAACCATGATACTGATAGGCACATAGGCCACACCTCCAACATGATAATGACAGACACATAGGCCACACGCTTTCTGTTATGCTGACAGGCATATAGGCCACACCTCCTCTATGATACTGATATACCAGACTTTCACCATGATAATGACAGGTACACAGGCCATGCCACCTCCATTATACTGACAGGCACATTGGCCACATCTCCACCATGATACTGACAAATACATAGGCCACAGCTCTACCATGATATTGACAGGCATATAGGCCACACCTCCACCGTTATACTGACAGGCACATACGCCACCCCTTCTTCATGATATTGACAGGCATATAAGCCACACCTCCACCATGATACTGACAAACACATAGGCCTCAGCTCTACCATGATATTGACAGGCATATAGGCCACACCTCCACCGTTATACTGACAGGCACATACGCCACCCCTCCTTCATGATACTAACAGGCACATATGCCACACTTCAACCATGATACTGATAGGCACATAGGCCACACCTCCACCATGATAATGACAGACACATAGGACACACGCCCTCTGTTATGCTGACAGGCATATAGGCCACACCTCCTCTATGATACTGACAGGCCAGACCTCCACCATGATAATGACAGGCACATAGGCCACGCCACCTCCATTATACTGACAGGCACATTGGTCACATCTCCACCATGATAATGACAAACACATTCCACAGCTCTACCATGATATTGACAGGCATATAGGCCACACCTCCACCGTTATACTGACAGGCACATACGCCACCCCTTCTTCATGATATTGACAGGCATATAAGCCACACCTCCACCATGATACTGACAAACACATAGGCCTCAGCTCTACCATGATATTGACAGGCATATAGGCCACACCTCCACCGTTATACTGACAGGCACATACGCCACCCCTCCTTCATGATACTGACAGGCACATAGGCCACGCCGCCACCATGATACTGACAGGCACATAGGCCTCACAGCCACTGTGATAATGACAGGCACATAGGCCACACCTCCTCGATTATAATGACAAGCACAGAGGCCACACCTCCTTCATTATACTGACAGGCATATAAGCCACACCTCCACCATGATACTAACAGGCACATAGGCCTCCCAGCGACCATGATACTGACAGGCACATAGGTCACACCTCCTCTAAGATATTGACAGGCACACCTCTTCTAAGATACTGACAGGCACATAGACCATACCTTCTTTACAGTTGTATCAAAAATATCAAAAAGTAAAAACAGAATCCCTTACACCAATTCAAATGTGTGAATGTTTACACACCTATTTAACACTTATACTGTCAGCAACAGCTAAACAGTGCTATCATTTACTGCATAACTAATTTATTGTGATTTCTTTGCATTGTCATTGGTTAATTTCTTGTTTTCGGTTTATGTTTAGGGTGATAAAGAGACAGAACTGGGGTTGCCCTTCTCACCACTGTGTGACCGCAAGTCCACCATGGTGGCTCAGTCTCAAATCGGTGAGCATTGTGAACACTTAATCTGGCTCTGATTCATTTGAATGTGTAAATATCGTTCTGTCAGAGTCTCGGAGGGAAGCTCTGTTATCCTGGCATTAACACTGCAAACCTCTGCGGCACTAAACTTTTCCGTGTACGCAGGGTTCATCGACTTCATCGTCGTCCCCACATTCACCGTCCTCACAGACATGACGGAGAAGATCGTGACGCCGCTCATCGATGAGGCAACACACTCCAGCCTGGCCGGCTTCCGCCGGTCGAGGTCAGGACCTGTAGTCCCTGATTCTGTTGGTTCATTCAGCAGTTCATTCGTTTCAGCATTTAATTAAATTAATCCATCCATCAGTGAGGCAGCGTGTGATGCGTTGTCATTAATTTCTCATAGCTAAGCACATTTAAATGCAGATTTTCCTCTTTTTGAGCTGATACAATCAAGACAATTCAGATATACTGTAGGAACCAAAGGGCTAATTATAGATAAAGTAGTGCGTAGTCACTCTCCTGATTCTTTAATTCTCCATCAGAGTTTGAAGTGTTCGTCATGGTTTTATTCAAATCTTTGTGATGAACAATGCAATGGAGAAGTGAAGCTCATGGCTTCCTTTGACATCACGACAGCATGGTGTCATTTAGATGGATATTGGTCCGTAGCTCATTTTTCTCACCGTGCTTATCGTGACTGGATGCTATGTCGACATTCTTATAGCCGCCGACTTTTAATATCAGCTCATGCACTTTCATTTTACATCCTCTAACCTCTTGCTGTATCTCTCCAGTCTCAGCAGCATTTCCACAGCAGAAACAAAGCAGGCGAACGTGAACAGCCCGGCCTCAGAGAGCAGTGCTTCCCACAACTGCTCGCTGCTGGCCGTGGACTTGAAGAACTTTAAGGCCAATTGGAACGAGCAAGTCTTTCAGAACCGTGAGAGATGGAAGGCTCGTGCTGCCAAAGGTGAGCTAGACTCAGTGGTGAGAGATTGACACAAGTTCTGTGTCATGTAGTTGTCGAGAGTGAAATTCAACTCTTGGAGGGAAGCCACAAATGATCTCAATAAAAATGTATAGAAGGTATCAGAAATGAACATGTGATGGCTGGAGAAACCCTTTCACTACGATATGTAGTTCTGAATTTCCAGAACTGAAATATGTTTCTCTTGAAGTAAAGTTCTGGGATTTCTGGTTAGCTCCAAATGTGAAAGGTGGGCGAAAGTTGTATTTGAAGATTTCTTTCTCACTCAGGACTCAATTCAGGACTCTTCAGAGCCACACTGCCATGCATACACCGATCAGCCATAACATTAAAACCACGGACAGGTGACGTGAATAACATTGATTATCTTGTTACAATGGCACCTGTGAAGGAGTGGGATATATTGGGCAGCAAATTCTCAGTCAGTTCCCAACATTGATGTGTTGGAAGTAGAAACCAGGATGCATTGTGGGAAGAAGGCAAGCTGGCGGAGGCATGGGCTCTGGGCAATGTTCTGCTGGGAAACCTTGGGTTCTTGTGTTCATGTAGATGTTATTTTGACACCTACCACCTGCCTAAACTTTGCTGCAGATCAAGTTGCCATTCATGGCAACGGTATTCCCTGATACCACTGGCCTCTTTCAGCAGGATAATGTGCCCTGAGACACTACAAAAACTGTTCAGGAACGGTTTAAGGAACATGACAAAGAGTTCAAGGTGTTGACTCGGCCTGTGTGCTGTGAGATGTTCTGAACAAAGTCCGATCCATGTAGGCCCCACCTCGCAACTTAAAGGACTTAAAGGATCTGCTGCTAATGCCTTGGTGTCAGATACCAAAACACACCTTCAAAGATCTCCACACTGTGGAGTCCATGTCTCGATGGATTAGAGCTGTTTTGGTGGCACAACATGGACCTACACAATATTAGGCAGGTGGTTTTAATGTTATGGCCGAACAGTGTTTACACATTTAATGAGTGTAATTTGAGGATGGATGTGAAAAATTCATTTTTATTACACTTTAAATGACTTAAGTTGAACAAATACCTGCAAGCTAACAGTATCTACTAACAGATAGAGATGACTCTAACTGCCTTGCTGAAGATGCAGCTTGAGTCCTTTGCCTCTAAAGCTGCTAAATACAGAGTGGTGTCAATACGAATTGATTAATTTAGTGGTGTCAATGTGAATTGATTAATTTAGTGGTGTCAATGTGAATTGATTAACTTCATGGTGTCAATGCGAATGGAGTAACACACAGTGTGACTTGCTGCAGCTTGAAAGTTGCATTGGGGACTGAAAATGGGGGCGCAAATTAATATGACTGAATGGCAGGTAATAAATTTGTGGAAGCCCATTTCTGCCAATCGAAAACAAAATAAAACCAAGCCATACTAATGAGAAAGTTAATTGAAAATAGGACTTAGTAAAGTCAGAAAGTGTCGCAAACACATTACTCATTTCATCTTTAAAGTTGGTTTCACATGGGATCACATCTTCACAGCTCTGTTACTAACAGCATTGAAACAGAGCTTTTGAAACGGGTTTCATTCGGATTTACGTTATTACCAAACACACATTCATGCATACACTTGATACGTACTGTATTTTGAACATGTTTTAGCATGTATGCTAACCTTGACTACCCGAGTTTCGGGTTTTTATCCTCCTACTCGTCTCGTCGAGAGCTGAACTAATGTCAATTATTAAGAACAATTAGCACATGCGATGATCTCATTTACACATTGTTTCCTCTCCCTACATCGCACGCGGCATATTTCACACAATTATTCTTTGTAAATCAACCACAGAACGCCCACTCGCTGTGAATTTATCAAATTGCACACGCAAATTAGAGCTCAGCGCCTCAAGTGTACCAAATGTCTTGTATTTCACTTAAAGTCCATGCAGGTGCTCAATGAAATTTGATCGTAATAAGAATACGATCACAGTTTCAGCTGTTCTTAAGTTATAGCTTGGGTATGGTGTTGGTCATACAAAACGATGTCATTCGGTAATTCTGAATAAATCTTAGAAGTCTTACGTTTGGGTAAAAATGTCCGTTCATGTTTTAATTAAAGGTGAAACGATAGTGAAAGTGATTTTCCTCCATCTGATATCCGCTTTGTCTCTTTCCATTAATATTGTGTTCTGGCGCTAATTTCGATAGGGATAAGGTTTATTAAAGTGCTTCAAAATAATTGAACACTATAATGGAGAACTAATCAACTATATGTCGCCATTTCCTGAAACAGAAACAGAGGAGAAAGCCAAACACGAGGCTGAGGAGATGGCTCAGCTGGAGGCAGGCCAGGAAGAGGAGGGGCCGGACCAGTCAGTACCAATGACTGAGGGATCAGGACAGGAGCCAGAGCCTGGAGGGACGACGAGTGGTCCAAGCGAGACTGAAAATGCAGAAAACACACCAAGAATGGAGGGCAGCAAGCAACTACACAATGGTATGTAAACAGTATTTAAAGCTGAGTAATTACCAAAAAGTCATTCAAAGATTTAAATATATCAAATATCCAGGTTCCCCGTCGAAAACAATGAACTACTTTTGTTATAGTACTGGAGTATAATTAAATCAAAATACTTTTACTATTGAGTTTTCTGTTACAGAGTGAAAAAAGATATATAATTAATTCAACATCAGAAGCCATTTAAAAGACGGTATGTCCAAATGTCAGATAATACAATTTCATGACCCAGTCGAGACCTGTTTCTGCTGATAATCTCAACTTCAGGTGCCAAATGTTGATTCAGCAGCAGATTTATCAGGTATCTTCAGTTTTAAATGCATCAGAATGATAACGATCGGCAAATTATGTGAGCCAAATCCAGTGGAGAGATCACATGGGGTGGTTGTGGCGCAGGTGGTAGAGCGGGTTGTCCACTAATCGTAGGGTTAGGGTTCGATTCCCGGCCTGGGTGACTCCACATGCTGAAGTGTCCCTGGGCAAGACAATGACAAGTTGTTCCTGATGGCAAGCTAGCACCTTGCATGGCAGCTCTGCTATTGTGAGTGTGTGTGAATGAGACACAGTGTAAAGCACTTTGGAGGAAAAAAGTGCACCATTTTAACATCCAACCTGAAGAAACATGTACAGGGCAAGATATTAGCTAGCTGACTGAGCTAGACTAGCAAAGCAGCTCTTCTAATTCGATATTTCACATTACGAAAGCTCTAGCCTCAAGACGTCACTTTGATGTGTTATATTCTCTACATCTGACATAAGGATAAGGAGCATCTTTGCTAGTACGAATTAACCTAGCAAGGTAAACCCCAACAACATCTGGCTAAGTTAGCTAGCCAGCCAACGTTACCTTTCTTCATGGAGGTTTAGCTCATTTAATTGTCCAAAAAATCATTCCATCGACATAAATCTTTCTCGTGTTAGTTGTGTTAGTTGTAGAGATGTAAAAAGAAACAAATAAAAAGAAACCGTGATGTAATTACTCGAGTAGTTTTGATTTTTTCTCCAGAGGATTTAATTATTTTTTTTGAGAAGTTGAGTCACTTCAAGGTAAAACAATTCACTTTTACTCGAGTGAATTATTCCAACACTGTCTGTTGTACACTTTCCCCCACTGACAAGATGTTATCTGACAAGATGGTAACCATACGCATTCACACTTCGCATGTTGTACTGTATGGTGCTTGTGATGCAAATCAGCTCGTTCTGTTTAACCAAGAGACTCTTGTGGTGTTTGTGTTCATTTGTTTTGAGCTAAACAATGGCTGTCACATCAAAAAAATGATGATTTTGCCTGCTGGTTATTTCATTAAAGACACCACATGCTGCGCTATGATGTAATTATACTGATAGGGTTTTTCTTTGGTTTGTTTACATACTGAAGACATCTGAAATGTGTTGCATTGCGTAGTTTGAATCTTGGGTGCGTTCACACTGTTATTTTGTGCATATTATGTGACCATGGTGCAAGGAAGTGTCCAGGTCCAGGAAATATGGGGTTTGTGTAAGATTAGTGTAGAAAGCAATTGGTGTGTCGATACAAAGTCTGGTTTTATCTCCTACTTCTACATTTTTGTCGTCTGGTTCAGCCAGTTCACACATGTTTGACCATTTATCTGTTAAAACAGGCGAGGTGTCAGAGGATGTGGCATCACCAGGAAGTGATGATGGTGAAGACAAAGCTCTCAGAGGTAAACCACCGCACAGCGTCTTCTACACTCAAGAGACGACTGTTAGACAGATCTGAGTATCGGATTGTATTCGAAGCTTTTTCGTCTAGATGTCCTGTAGTCGTCGTTATTTTATTTTTAACCTCGGCGTCGTTAGTCAAACTGGAAAGTCTAGGAGTAAAACACGAGGGTATACACAGCCAACAGACCAGACCAGAGGCTAAAATCATGTACAGGGATCATGTGTGGTGTTATTTTCTTTCAATTCCTCTTAATGTAACTCAAAAGAACTACTTTAAATGCTGAAATGAATACAAAATGGCCTTAGAGGTACACGAAAGGCAGCACTCGCCTCCTAGATGTGGATTCCTTACACGGTCTACTCTAATCATTACAGAAGTCATTGAATTTATTCGTGTTTGTACCACATTGCTATTGAATCTGATTGGTCAGCAGCTCCGAACGTATTCACGTCCATAATCCAAACCACACGTTTAATTCCCTCCATCGTATACGTTATTGTTCGTATAGTATCCTTGCTGTGGTGCAGTTTTCTATGAGGAGAGATTTATTATGCATTTTTATTAGGACTCTCCAGTGTGAGTGCTTTGTGACTGTCGGAGACAAACAAAACTGTAACTATACGTTTTGTATTTTATCAGAACGAGCGCAGTAATATTTTGACAAATTTGACCCAAAAAAAAATACAAATTTGACACAAATTATTCAACATGTTCTGACCAATCAGAATGAAGCACTGTGGTATATATTGATATTGTATGACCATATTTGGTATTTCTCTTGACAGAGCTGGAAAAGGACTAGCATGGGCGCTGGACGGAGTGCCTCTGCCTCTACTCATGTCCTCCTGACAGTGTGTGTGTGTGCGCATTGTGTGTTCTGAAGCTCCACAGCACCCTCCGCTGGATACACTTGTGCTTACACTATTGTTTTTGCTTCTTCTTCTACTTTGTTCATCTGGAAAGGCTTTTGATTGCTCGCTGTGACTCCATGGGAGTTCTTCGAGGCAGATCTGTGTTTTGATCGTGGAAAGTGTCGGTGTGTGAGGTGGCTGGGGGTTAGCCGCTGGGTAACTTCCTTTCTTAGACTCTCGTCTGGCAGTCTCGGTGCCTGGACTGGCTGGGAAATACACACATACAAAACAACAAAAAGCTGCCATCACGTTCATTCTGTTATTTTCAATGGAAAGAAAACATAGAGTGCCTTCCTCTATTAACTGTCCATCCACCACTTCTCTATTTCTTACTTTCCTTCTTCCTTCTTTCCTTTCGCACGTGTCAGCGTATTCGCTTGTCTTTTCGGTTAGAAGCGGAAGCTGACTCAGGTCGTTTCTGCTCTCTTAATGCCTTTGCTTGATCTCTTTCATCATATAAACTTTATTTATTCGCCGCTTCTTGACTGCTCAGCAACCTCATCCACAAAACAGCACCCCCCCCCGATTTGCCAGATGCTTTATTGCACCACATTACACAAGGAACTCAACTAGAGAGACTTAATGCATTTTAAATAAAGTTATTTATATACATTCATCAGGCGAACGTACCAAACCATTTTGCCTAATTCATATTTGTTGCCTTAATAATAAATAGTATTTATATGTTAGTTATATTTTTTCAGACTGCATGCCAGCTACGAATAGTACGTCAAAGTGACTGGACTTGTCCTAATCTTGAAGGCAGGACGTTTTCAAATGGAACGGACGATATCGTTCGTCAGAACAAAACCCAACGAGTAACATTTTTATTCCTCTAATAACAAAGCTCTTATAATGGTTCTAATCAACCAACGCTAACAATTAAAGAACGTTTAGAGGCAAGTTAATCTTTTACATTACGTGACTCTTTTTTTCTTCTCTCTCTCTCATGTAGTTAATCAGAACAACAACAACAAAAATGTAGCATGTAATGTAACCAAGAAACAGTCAAAACGCAACGTTCTCTGTCCTTAGACAAAAAGTGCTGACTGTTACAAAGCACTGACACTGGAGACTCCTTCCCAAAATGATAAATAGTCATCACTTTATTGAAGGCTTCTTCATATCAACCTGATTTAATGCTCCTTCTGACCAACCAGAATTCAAGAATTCTACAGTGTTGTGGTAGAAAGTAAAAATATCACACTTTTTTTCAGAATACAGAAAAATCTTTGCAATGAAAGGTCCACCAAAATACTTCCCCCCAAAAAAGGTACGATGATGCTAGATATTGCTAGTATTCCCCAGGCCTATTTTTAAGTTTGCAAAGTCAGTCACTTTGACTTATTAAGATTAGAACCATTCGACGTCCTGAACGTTTGCAAACCTTGGTAAACATCTCACACATGCTTAAAATACCAGCTGCTACATTTCCTAAGGCAGGGCACATGTGTGATCTTATATAAGGGTTTAAAAAATAAGACACTTCAGATTTAATCACACGCGATGATAATAAACATTCTCAACAAACACTCGGATATAATCCTGCTTCATGGCGGTAGACTTTGGAATGTGACAGTACCCTGTTGTTTTGTAAAAAGAAAAAAAAGAAAAAAACATGTCGGCTTATAAGCCATAACCCAGCTTGTGCCACAAGTGGGTTGGCTACACCGTCACTGATTGTGAATAGGGTTTGCGATTTGAAAAATACAACACTGGGTATGTGTATTTTACTGTAAATGGACAACACTGAGATCAAGCCTGAGCTTTTACAAAAACATGCTCATAAAAAGTGGCATGTTTTCAAATGAACCCCATACACGTTGATTCCACTTCTGGTTTTGGAACTGAGCAGGCAGTCACATGGCATGACAGTCAATAGCAAAGTATTACAGTCACTCACAGTGCAGGACAGTCAGTCGCACTGCATGGCAGTAGGTCAGTCACACCATAGGACATTCGGTCACACCGCAGGACAGTCACTTACAGTGTATGGCACTCATTCACACCACAGGACAGTCGGTCATACAACAGGACAGACCGTCACACAGCAGGACAGTCAGTCACACAGCAGGACAGTCAGTCACACAGCAGGACAGACCGTCGCAACACATGACAGTAAGTCACACAGCAGGACAGTCGGTCACACAGCAGGACAGTCGATCACACAGCAGGACAGACCGTAGCACCACAT
>JAOUWY010000038.1:3726105-3738616 GCA_025728095.1 Prietella phreatophila
AGCCTGAGAGAGAGAGAGAGAGAGAGAGAGAGAGAGAGAGAGAGAGAGAGAGAGAGAGAACAATACTAACGAAACACAGGTTTATCAAAAGATATATATCTTTGTTAAATGTTGGTGTGCAACAATTATTGGCACCCTTATGAATTCGTATGAGAACAATATATTTGAAGTATATTCCCAATATTTTACATTTTTTAGAACAGGAATTTGTTCAACCATTACTTCCTGTTTCACAGGGGTATAAATATGAAGTAACACATGAAGCAAAATTCCTTTAGTTGTTCATAACAACAGGTGAGACCAAGGGATATAGCTGTGAATAATGAATTTTAACGACTGCCCTTAGACGTAGACTTTACGTCTTTGCATGACCACGTTCATTTGCTCCGTGATGGTGGACAGTGACGATGCCGATTGCCATTCCGTCTTTCCTTCGCTAGTTCAGATTGTTCTTATTTGCCCTTTACGGTGTAATTAGCTTTGTGTTCAGGCTGCCAGACAGAGCTAAAACAGATTAGAGAATAGAACAAGAGCAGTATCTTTCCACAAACACAGACAAAACCAATCTCTGCATCTGCTGCACCTTTTCACTGTCTTCTCATTGTGTGTGAAGGCAGAAAAAACAGAATAACCAGAGCATCGTGAGCTGGAGTGTCTGTTTCTAGGCTCGTTTTACGGCTGGAGATCATCAGGCATCGGTCCGGAGCAGCTATGATAGATCTAACTTGGATACTGTAGATTTATAAATTGCAAAACTATTTCAATTGAATTGAATTATGAACCTTGTTCTCTATTTGTGGTCTCGGGTAAAGTCGTACATCTGGATTCGATCACCTTGATTGCAAAAATAACAACCAGAAAGGCCATGTGGAATAAATCTGGAAAGTTCTATTTAACATTTCCAGGCTTTGCTCGGGAGAAACCACCTGGAGTCTGCATGGGAAAAACAACTGACTGACCGGGTTTTGGTAAATATAATCTGCTTTTCAGGGACGGAATAACAGGTTTTAAGCCTGGAAAATGTTAACACAACCTCACGTTTTGTCTCAAACCTGAGCGTACCATCTGAGTGGGTTCAAATTATGATGATGATCACATTGGGTATTAGAGCAAATCTCTTAAAACAGAGATTATCTGCTCTGATGATTTGGCACCTCGCAGTTACTCTAATGCTGTTATTTGATTCTGAGAGAGAGCTCCAGGATGCAGGGATTTCGTGGAAAAGCACTTCCTAATACACAGAATTGCTCACAACTCTTGACCTCCGAGAGCAGAGGTTACAGTTGGATTCGTTTATATGAGCAAATACTGATGCCTTCAGCACTACACTGAAGCGCTGAGGGGAACTGGAGGAGTGGAATTTAATTCCCGCATCAAAGAAAGATGGTGATGTGAATCGAGTGTTTTGGGGTTTTTTTCCCACACATTGAGCATAAGGAGGCATAAGGAAAGACGCAACATAGAGAATTGGCTCAAGTGCCCCCTGTTGGCTAGACTTGCTATCTAGGCTTTAATTTCTTTCTGTAAGTAAAATAGTCCATGCTGCAAAACCAGAAGGCCAGGGGGTAGAACCGGACCTGCTCAGACTCCTCCTATAACCCTAACCCTAACAAACACACTTATCCAGCCTGAAGAACACCGAGTTGCGTCCACACCCTTGACTTTTGTATTGACCACGCATATAGGAGGGACTGGATTAGGTCCAACTCCATTCTCAGGATTTTCGGTTCTGTAGCAAGCGGTACTTGCTGTTAAAGACAGATGAGAAGTACTGCTTGAAAACTTCTCCATTGATTTTTTTTTTTGGGGGGGGGCTTCACTTCAAATTGGTTGAGTTTAATGGGTTTTAGCTTCATAAAAGTGTTCACACAGGCAGAAATTGGAAGTCTTAGAACGTTTTCTGTTAAGTAAGAATCTTTAAAGGCTACCCTAAAGAGACAAACCAAACATGGAACTTCTTTAGAGTATACGTATGAGTGACTATATCAGCAATTAACTACTCTTAAGCTCTTGAACAGACTCCGTGTGGAACCCTGTCTGAAATGTGAAACACCCTGTTCTCACGTTCTACAGGAAGATATGTTAGATAGCTGCTACAGTATAGCTGGGGTTTTGAAGATAGCTTGATGGCGGGACAATTCGTGTAGAAAGTATTTTTCCAAGCAATTCTGCATGCAACAAATTGCATTGGCAAGTAGAAGGATGCTCTGACATAATAACTGGAAATCATGATAATAATTTGCAGCATCATGTTCAAAGAAAATATCTTTCATTTTACGCCGAAGACTAGCCATCAACTAGCGTTAGCGCTAACATGGAGGCTGAGAGACAAATGACTCTTGACCATATGTAAAGAACATGGAATGTTGGTGCAGGAACGTAGACATAGTTGAGAACAAAACAAAATGGAAAATAAATCCCTGGTCAAAACATGTTATAGACAGGAACCCAATTACATTTTTTCCCCAACCACGGTGACAAATTTTTGTCAAACAGCAACACAACTCATTTTGAAAATGACTCAAATCCTCAAAATATTGACTGTGTCATTATCACTCATCTACGTTATTATTACTTATTATTATTTCAAGAGGCCTTGAGTGGCTGTTTAAAATGTTATGTTGATATTCAGCCCGCAGGTTCCTAGTTGAATAGGCATGATGTGACTAGATTCTGTAAAGGCTAGCCAGTTCTAGTCACTTCTTAAACAAAAATAAATAAATAAATAGATCTCTAAATACTTCATGTACAGTAAGATTGTATGTGAGACCTTTAAAATGCATCTGATTCACAGTGTTTGGTAGACACCCTTTTAAACAGTCACTTATGTTTAACTTATTTATAAATGTGGGTAGTTGAAGGGCAAGTTCCTTGCTCAGGAACCCAGTGGTTTTAGTGTGGTTGTGCTGGGATTTGAACTTGCAACCTACCATTCAATACTCCCAGGTCTTAACCCACGAGCTATCCCTGCCCCTTAGGAGGGATTTAAAAGGTAGTCAGTGTTGCTTTGTTGTCCTTCAGGTTGTGCTTGGGAGTGGGATAACCTGACGTGTTGGGAGGCGACGAGCATGGGCGACATCGTGGTGGTCAGCTGCCCTGAGCTCTTTGAGTTCATGAGCCCTGAGGAACGTGAGTGATTTGTCATGTATGAAGCTGCGTGTTTTGTTGTAGTTTTATATTACACTTTAGAATCCTGTGCTAAACTATTGAATCCGGTGGGGAAATGTGAGAGGGTGATTTTCTTTGTGGCTGTTTTGGTTCTCAGGTCTCGGGAAGATCAGTAGGAATTGTACAGAGGACGGTTGGTCAGAGCCTTACCCACATTACGTGGAAGCTTGTCTGTCTGACGAAAATGCCACGAAGCAGGTATGTTTTGGTAGAAATTTAAATCATTACAATTAGATAGATAGATAGATAGATAGATAGACAGACAGACAGATAGATAGATAAATGGATGGATAGATAGATAGATAGATAGCTAGATAGATAGATAGATAGATAGATAGATAAATGGATAGATAGATAGATAGATAGATAGACAGACAGACAGCTAGATAGATAAATGGATGGATAGATAGATAGATAAATGGATGGATAGATAGATAGATAGATGGATGGATGGATGGATAGATAAATGGATGGATAGATGGATGGATGGATGGATAGATAGATAGATAAATGGATGGATAGATAGATAGATAGACAGACAGACAGACAGATAGGCAGCCAGGCTCCCTGGGATAGGCTCCAGGTTTCTCCGTGACCCTGAAAAGGATAAAGCGGTATAGAAGATGGATGGATGCATAAATGGATAGATGGATGGATAGATAGATAGACAGACAAATAATTAGATAAATGGATAGATAGCCAGACAAACATATGAATGAGGAGATGGCAAGCATTGAAATAAACGTCTAATAATATGCATTCATACGTCATTATTCAGCGGCTCATAAAATAGCCCTTATTCCAGCGCCACCTGTTATTATATATAATGTAACGCTGACAGTTAATTGTGTACACTTTATGAAGCCAGGAATTATTCATTCAAGTTCATGAAGTTATAATCTGTGCAATTTGTATATTTAATATCGGACACGAATTGCGTTCTGTAGTGTTTCTTGCGTATTTACCGCATAAAACATACATTTCAGAGTGACATCAAACTCACAGACAAGGACACTGGAGATAAAACTGCTCCTGCAATTTTACGCAAGAAAAAGTCCAACTTCCAGATTGTACATAACTAAGACATGCTTATGTTTAAGGTAAACTAAACTGGAAAAAAATGAATAAGTGGAACTTTCTGAGTAGTGCTTAAGTGTGTAGTTACGTCTGAGGTCTAAATACTGATGTTCAGTTTCAGTATTAATGGCTCTAAGCTACTCAATGCTGCTTCCTGTTTATGCAGGATATATACTATGCATCAGTGAAGGCTCTGTACACAGTGGGTTACAGCACGTCTCTGGTATCCCTCACCACCGCCATGGTCATCCTCTGCAGGTTCAGGTCAGTAAAAGCTCTGCTAAGCCTTAATCACATATTATATATAGCAGAGACTAGGGAAATCGCTCCAGGGCTCAATCCCATTTCAGCTTCGATTTTCCTGCAGTGGAAATTGCATTTCATCCTGCCATTTGGAAGCCGGCCTATTTTTCGGCCTCCTCTGCTCAAAGTGATTCTGATTTGATTCTGTTTGCTGTAGCCGAAGCTGCAATGAAATGCGCTCCAACCCCAGTGGAGAGTTCTTTGCGTAGCTGGTGTTATTCATCTTGGCTCCGGAGTCTTTCTGAACGCAGACTGTTCTCAGGGTAATTCCAAGCCATTCACCGACTATAATATAGAGACTTGACTTTTATGTCGGTTTTGACAGGAAGCTGCACTGCACCAGGAACTTTATCCACATGAACCTGTTCGTGTCGTTCATCCTGAGAGCCATCTCTGTCTTCATTAAAGACGGGGTGCTGTATGCTGAGGAGGATAGCGACCACTGTTTTGTCCACACGGTAAGAACTCTTCACTTGATCTGTAAGGATTGAAATGAAGCAGTTAAAAAATACGCAAATGGAGTAGTTGATTACTTTCCAATCACTGCATATCCCGAAGTGTTTTATTGCTCTTATACCACAACAATTTTGCCAAGTTAACATTTTTGAATTCATTAGCAATTAGGACCACAGACCAGAACATACATTTGATGCAATGCAATCTATATCTGCACTAAATTTTGGAGTTAAGCACTCCAAATACTCGTATCTGTATCTGGATTTAAACCCAGCGTGGGCGTGACCTAAAACTCAAGTGATGTGGGCTCGACTCTTTTTAAATCCCTCTCCTATAATTATTGCTATTGTTTACACCCACCTGCCATATTGCTGGATTGGAATAAATAATGCCGGGTCTTTTCCAATCTTCAACTGTTTCATGGTGCTGTGTGCTCCGAGATGCCTTTCTGCTCACCACGGTTGTAAAGAGTGCTTATTTGAGTTACCGTACACTTCCTTTTTGATCAGAAGGGTCTAGCTGAGCTCAGAGTGTTTCTGAGTGGACCCCAACAACAACAACAACAACAAGAACAAAAATGCAGATCAGAAGTTTCTGAAATACTCAAACCAGAACATCTGGCATTAGCAATCATGCCACGGTTAACGTCACTTAGATCACAATTTCCCCCATTTCTGATGCCTTATAGACGTCGTTAATGTATTGTGTTTGCCCCGCTTGTGTCTGACTAACAGCTAATCAACAGCGCAGCACTGGAGTTCACCAGGTCATGTAAATATTCTATTACTTACACATTACCATATCAATACCTGCTCAGACATGCTCGTTATTCTCCGGCAGCCAATCAGAGTCAACGCTGATGACATCACTGCATCTGAGTGCTTAGCGAGCACAATAACTGTTGAGGGAGTGCGTGCTGATACAGTAAATGAAGATAAATGAGGATATACTCTGACACTAATTGGAAGAAATGGCCTCTAGGTGGCGTGTAAGACGGTGATGGTGTTCTTCCATTACTGCGTCATGTCCAACTACTTCTGGCTGTTCATCGAGGGCCTGTATCTCTTCACTCTGCTGGTGGAGACCTTCTTCCCTGAGAGGAGATACTTTTACTGGTACACCCTCATTGGCTGGGGTAGGCTGCAATGTTTTTAAGCCTGGTGCCATGTTCACTAATTAGTAACGATGCAGTTATGAAGCATGCAGGACAGCTTTTATTTATCTCAATGACGAGAAGTGTAAAAATATCCAAATCAGTAGCCACATCAATGAGAATGAGAGTGACTCGGCTATTATCACTTGTTAGTAAAGATTAATAATAAGTCAATCAGGATGGATTGTTTTTCTGTTTCCAATCCGATTGTAATTCTGCGTCATATGTTATTATCAGTACAGTATACTGATCTGTATTGTCCTTGCAATATATATTTAAGATGAAGCGTCTTTGTGCCATTAGCTGTCGTCTCTGTTGACTCTTTTGTTTTACAGGAACTCCTACTATTTGTGTGACCATATGGGCGGTTCTGCGGCTGCACTTTGACGACTCTGGGTAGGTTTTACTTATGTGAACGCAAGAAAATCCAAAAGAAATTTGTATTGTCCTATTAACCTTGGCCTTTAAAGTGAAAAAGCATGGCTGGTTTAGTCTTTTGAGATCACAAACCTGATCACAAGAATCAGATTAAACATCACTTTAGTTTGTATTGATTTCTCGTTTTGCTGCAGTTGCTGGGATATGAATGACAACACTGCCCTCTGGTGGGTCATCAAAGGACCTGTTGTGACTTCAATTATGGTATGTATACCAGCCTTATAAAAAATTTTTAATTGTATAAATAAATAAATAAAAGGCCAAAAAAGTGCTTAAATCAACTTCTGAGACTCAGCTTCTTATGAAATTATAGATAATAGATATGGTATCCTGTACAGGTAATGCTAATTGTCATTGAGTCTTGATATTATAATTACTATAGACTATAGTAATTTATTATTATTATGCAACAATAATGGAATGGCTATAATGTAATACTTGTAGTAAAGCAAAGAGAAAATGTGAATTAACAATGGCTATAAATTAGACATTATCAAGAGAGCGAGAGAGAGAGGGCGAGAGAGAGAGCGAGAGAGAGAGCGAGAGAGCATAGTACTGGTCAACATTTCAACTTTTAGAATAATTGCGTTATTTTATTATTAATTATGCATTAACCAACAAGTGTTATATTGCTAATTTTGTGGCATTTAGATTTTTTTGTTGTTCTTGTTGTTATAAGGAATTTCAAGCGTAAGACAAATTAACATTCCTTCCAATATTTGTTCACATATATGTTTAAGGAATGAAATATTTGAGGACCTGCTGTTACAGGAAAGTGACAGGGTGGTGTGAAGCTTTATTCCTTTTATACCACAGCAATTTACCAGCACATGTTTTTGTTTATTAACGAATTACATGCTGTACTTTTTTTTTTTAAATATCCATTTATAGTTACATTTATTGTTGTGGAGTGACCACAAAACAGGTTAGTTCCTGTTACCACTTACGTTATAGCAGCTATTTAAAAAAATCCTTTTCGCACCAACCTGTCTTTTTTCTCTATCTTGAAGTTAATACGTGAAAAAAAAACCCTCAAATTCCAGCTTTTACCTATGACTGTTACAAAGCAATGACATTCGAGACTCCTTCTATAAATATTAAATAAACATCTTCGACAGAAATTCTGAAAGGATGTTGTGTAATCTGTTCGTTATGTGCCCACCATACATCCTTGTATTAGTCGTTACTATATAAATGATACATAAACATTAATACAATCACATTAGCGTAAACCTGTGATTTTTGAGCTTGTGACCTTTCAGAATCGAGTATTCAGCATCACTGTGGTAAAAGATTACATCAGGGGTGTGCAAACTTTTGACTGGCACTGTGACACTGACTCTTCTATCTTCCTTCCCATCAGATTAACTTTGTGCTCTTCATCGGGATCATCATCATCCTCGTCCAGAAGCTGCAGTCTCCAGATGTCGGAGGGAACGAGTCTAGCATTTACCTGTAAGTAAGCCTGCCTCAGTCGCCATGGCAACACATTTCCCATACACATGCACTGTGTGCAGCTCTGAGGCACCTGATTGGTCGATTGTTCGTGTTTCAGGCCCTGGCAACCTGTTGTGTAGATGTGATTGGTGTGTGAAGAATGAATGGATGTCCGACAGGCACCGACTGGTTTAAGATCTTATGATGTTACGGGCATGTCTGCGATGATGTACAGACAGTTAATGGCAGCTTCGCTTCATGCTTTAGCAGAGGAACGTTAATGTCCAGGCTTTATTGCAGTTTTACAACATTATTTACTTTGTCTTTCCGCATTCAATCATCTTCACTAAGTGTTTTCTCTTTCCTAGTCTCTGTTTTCAGTCTCCTTCTCTTGATGTTCATAAGACGACAAAAAAAAAAACGCTACTGAGAAACTCTAAAGCATAGTCCTCAGCACTTACAAAAATTCCTTTGACTTACAAAGCGCTGACACTGGAGGCTCCTTCCAAAAATCCTAAACAAACATCCCCTCAAAGAGCACTTCACCATATCGATAGTCACACGGTTTGTTTGGTTTAAAACAAATCCGTTAACGTAAACCATCCACTCTACAATCCTAGTGAAAGTCGTTACTATAGAAATAATAAAAAATTAGAACAAACACTTTGATATAAACCTTGGAGCTGGATCTACTATCAGAGCTGTTTTTATCCTAGTCAGGGTCATGGTGGAAATTCACCCTGGATGGGGCGCCAGTTCATCGCACACACTCGATCACACCAATTTGCAATTCAGTGTAGTCAAGCTGCCTACTAGCTTGTTTTTGGGAGGTTAAAGGAACCCGGAGAACCATCAGGAACCCCTACCAGACATGGAGAGAACATGCGAATCACACATGCCATCCCATTCCTGATGAATGAAAGAGTTATTGAATGAATATCTTCCCCTGGAATGTGCTGGAACTCTGGCTTCTGACATACAGTCCTGTTTGCGATCCACTCTGTATACAGTTTTGTGTTATGCGTGTGTCTGAACTTAGTTATCCATTTGTGGGAACCAAAAAGTACTGTGCGTCCCCATTAGGATAGGATAGTGTCACATGTCCTCATAATCACCCGGTCCTCACACTGAAAAACTGAAAACAGCCTAAATATTTCCATCTAGGTAGAGAGAATACGGTTAGGGTGAAGTTTAAGTGTAGACCTAACTTTACTTAGCTAGAGTAAACAGTATATCAGTGGCAGGTCCTCATAAAGAAAGAAAACTGGTATGTGTGTGTGGTGTATGTGTGTCTGTTTACAGAGACTCTTAAATAGTCATGCTTTTGTTAATTGTTTTGTATTTTCATAAGTGTGTAAGAGTGCAAGAGGAATCTGTGTGTGTGTGTGTGTGTGTGTGTGTGTGTACATCTTGTCCTAAAGAGGTGTTTGTTGTCTGTTGTGTTGTCTTTGTCGTGTTTAGCAGCTGTGCTCAGAAATGCTTCAGTGAGCCCGCACAGGCTGTCCAGCATTCGTGCAGGATGTCAGAGCTTTCTACCATCACCCTGTAAGTGTGTGTGTGTGTGTGTGTGTGTGTGTGTGTGTGTGTTTGTGTGTGTTTGTGTGTGTTTGAAAACCTGTGATAAACCATCAGCAGCATTTTCATGCTACCTGCATGAATTCATCTGGGGATTTGATGATGTCTGGTGTCTGTCTTAATTGCACCTCTCAATGGAAATGCGATTGTTATATAGAAATTGTAATTTGTCATTTGATTTTTAAAAAAAAATGCTAGCATGATCACTGATTAGCATGACGCTTCATATAACATTGCGGTTATATAACTGTGAACACACGCTATAGTGTTGCTAACTGATATAAAGCCATCTACTGTATATAGACATACAAATTTGATACCTAGACAGCTGATGAGATCATACAAGTATCCATGTTAATATTTAGTTTCATTTCTTTAAGATTTTTTGCTGTATTTGAAATGGCCAACTCTGATTTAGTACTTTGTTAGTATGCTAGCTTTTTTTTTTTCCTTCTTCTTCAAACAGTTATCTAGCACTGATAGTTTGCTAAATCTGCAAACCCAATTCCAAAAACATTGGGACAGTATGGAAAAAGCTAACAAAAACAAAGAGGACAGGTGAGGTAATCATCTAATTATAGTATATAATGAGCCTCCAAAATTGGCCTAGTCCTTCCTGGGTAAGGATGGGTCGAGGCTCGCCAATCTGCTAAAAGATGCGTCAGAAAATAATCCAACACTTTGAGAACAACATTCCCCAAATATATATCGGGAGGATTTGGAGCAATTTCTACAGCGTACAATATAATTAAAAGATTCAAGGAATCCCGTCAAAACTCTGTGCGTAAAGGGCAAGGCTGAAAACCACTTCTGAATGCACATCATCTCCGATCCCTCAGATGTCACTGTCTTAAAAACCGTCATGAGTCTGTAATAGATATCCTGACATGGGCTCTGGAATACTTTGGTAAACCTTTGTTAGTCGACACCATTCGCCGCTGCATCCACAGATGCAAGTTAAGGCTTTACTCTGCAAAGCAGAAGCCATACCTCAACACTGTCCAGAAGCGCCGCCGGCTTCTCTGGGCTCGGTCTCATCCGAGATTTACAGTAGCACAGTGGAATCGTGTTTTGTGGTCAGACGAGTCAAATAGTTTTTGGACAAAACATCCATCTTGTTCTCTGGGCCAAAGAGGAAAAGGACCATCCAGGCTTTTATCAGCATCAGTTCCAAAAGCCAGCATTTGTCATGCACATCTGTGAGGGCAACATTAATGCAGAAAGATGTGTACACATTTTCGAGCAACATATGCTGCCATACAGAGCTGGACAAACCACATTCTGCCTGGACTACAAGCACATGGTTGCATAAGCAGAGAGTGTGGATGCTAGCATGGCCTGCCTGTCTCTGATTGAGAATGCGTGGTGCATTATGAAGCACAAAATAAGGTAACGAAGGCCCTGAATAGTTGTACAAATAAAGAAATGCATAATGGATGAATGGGGGGGGGTTCCTCTTTCTAAACTTAACCAACTGGTGTCTTCACTCAGCGTCCAAACACTTAATGAATGTTATTAAAAGAAAAAGGTAATGTTACACAGTGATAAACAGTTGACTGTCCCAACTTTTTTGGAGTGTGTTGAAATGAGTGTATATTTTTCACAAATATACAGTAAAAGTAAAACATCAAATAATCTGTTAATAATGTGTTATCAATATTGTACAGGGTGAAGTGAATTTTTAAATGACTCCTTTTATTGTTGCTTTTTGTAGTTTCCATCCTGTCCCAACTTTTTCAAAATTGTGGTTGTACATATTTTACAAAGTTCAACCACATATGTAAGATCAGACAGTCATACTGAAAAGAAAGGTCATTGTTGTAAATCATTTGTAAATAACGAATTGAAGCTTACGCTCTGGAGGTCACAGCATGTTATGGACTTTTTTTATTTTACATCAATATGCAGTTTATTAGGAAAATATGCAAAAAAATCTGAAAAAACCCATAACATAAAAATAGTTTACTTCTATTATGTCTCATAAAAACTATCACATTTGAAAGCATATTTGAGAGAAAATAAAATACGTTATAAATAATAAATCTTAATGAAAAATAATACTAATGCTAAAACGACTAATAACATGTTGTAGCATGTTATTAACAACTACTAATGAATGTGTATATGGGGTGCGCTTACTTATGCACTGCTCAAGCATTAGCTTCAGTACTAAGAAAGATAGCATTTAGGCTGCCCTGGTGTCTAATATGTATATCTGAGTTCTGGAACTCAACATTTCAGCTAGTGATGGGCGATTCATGAAAGATTTGTTCACTTTGAATAACTCTTTAAATGAGTCGACTCTTTAAGTCAGTTGATTCTTTAAATGAATCCATTTCCACAAGAGTAGGTTTTTCAATAGCCTTTATCCATGTTCAGGTTTGATATAATTATACATTTGATTTCTGGTGGTCACACTGTCTGTTTCCCATTCAAGACCAAACAGGTCTTTTTCAATTTTCACAAATGTATTATGTCTTGTCATTATTAGAAGTTAAGTTGGAAACATAATCTGTGTTCTTATCACGCCTAAATGAAGTAGAGTAGTAGTGTGAATTATATCATCGGAACGGTGTGATTCATAAGATTTGATTCACTAAAACGAGTCATTTTGCCCATCACTGATTCAGCCACGTTGTATTGCCTTTGAATCGAGTTGTTTCAGGAGTGTGTGTGCATTGACGGGCATTTGTGTGATTGTATTATGTGTTAACAGGAGGTTGGCTCGGTCCACTCTGCTGCTCATCCCTCTGTTCGGGATCCACTACACGGTGTTCGCCTTTTCCCCTGAAGATGTCAGCAAGCGGGAGAGGCTAGTGTTCGAACTCGGACTCGGATCTTTCCAGGTAAACGTCACTTAGACCAATAATATGAAAGTGTCTATAATGTATAAAATCGAATTAA
>JAOUWY010000038.1:3779208-3789353 GCA_025728095.1 Prietella phreatophila
CGATCTGAAGAAAAAAAAACCAAAGCAAGTGGGAGATTTATCATTCAGCGAACACTTGCATTTTGTGAAATGTGAAATTGGGGTGCCTAAACGTTTGCACTTCCTGTGTACATCTTTTCTTTTAATGGTTACAATGCTCGTTATTAAAGAGACCCTGAAAAACCCGGGCTTGACTTTTTTGCTCCTCTGAGCACGTCGGAAGGTGAGTGAGTGAATGTGTGGTCTCGTGGCATGTGCATTTGATCATGGTGGACGTACAGGGAGCTCTAGAGTAATCTAGACTGTGAGCAGACCCATAGCGGACTGTTGATGTGCATTGTGTGGATTGCTTCTTGAATGTATGCAGTATTACTTCCCTTCTGACATTTATTTAATGTAAAGCATTCGCTTCATTTGGAGGTGTTTTTGTTTTTCTCTGTGGAATGTTTAATACATCAGCAGTATTGGTGGTGGTTATGCATAACTTGAGCATGAACAAACAAAACACTTCCATTCAGTATGCATGTTGTAATTCATTGGGAGAGACTGTTGGATGAATATTTTTGCATTTTTGTCTTGAATTGGGTTTGCTTTAGAACGCTATGCTACTTAATTTGTACTGGCTGTGCTAGAGTTCTCATAGTTGAATGAAGGGCAACCCAAGATGATCTAGATTAGATTGAAATGTATTTTCTTTCTATTTTTATTTTTTGTTAATTTGTTTTTTAAACTTTCTGGTGCCTTTTTGCACTTTTGCAGGAACTACACAAATTCAAAATCGTCTAACAACAAGGAAATAAATCCAGTAGTCGCATTATGAGCTTGTGAGCCCTGTGTCAGTATTAAACGTTCATGAAACTGCTTTATACCGCCTTTCAAATGAGACGGACTTCATCCTAGGGGCGTAAATGATTTCATGTTTATCACAATATATAGCCTATATGACCAAAAGTTTGTGGGCACTTGACCAATACACTCAAATGTAGTGATGCACCGAAAGGAAAATCCGAAACCGAAAATTCAGGATGCACTTGGCTGAAAACAGACAAACCCACTCGTGGGGTTTTTTTTTTTTTTTTTTTAATATATAATTGTATTATTAGACTTTAAAAAAAAAAAAAAAAAAAAAGTTTTTTCAATGAATTGAATGAATCTGAATTGAAAAGCTACAAACCAATAAAATCACACTTTAATTGGCATTTACACGCAAACAAAAACAATATTAAAGTATATTATTCTTCATTCAGTTCTGTAACAATGAAATTTAAGTTTTTTTTTTTTAATCCAGACATCCAAATGAAAAGTTCTAGAAAACTATTATGATATGCAAGACAGCAATCAAGTTATGAACTAGGCCTCTGTTCTGTTTATGTAAACGTGTTTCCACATTTAATGAAAGATTATCGTGCTAGACAACAGTGCAAAAGAGCAATTTAACTAAAACCAACCTCTAGCTTTAAACAGATGTAGCCTCAAGTCAAAAAGAGAGCTTTGTAGGGCTACATGAATGACCCAGCAAATTGGACCGCTTTCTATTTAAGTGAATGTGCCGTGTTTCACTTTGAGAATAAAGGTTGCCCAGCTTTCTGGCAGGAGAGAGTTCCTCTTCTCAACAAGAACATGAGATATAGTCTCTCGCGCTCTGTGCTGGTGCTTGGGGCAGATAAATACCTGCAAACCGCACACGCAATGGAAAGCGTAGCTGCGCTTGTTTTGGCGCTGCTGTGGATCGGGGCGCTTTCCTGTAGATTCTCGTCGAGCATGTCCGGAACTGAGGGAGTTTGTGTCTCATCACTTGTTCATCACTTCCAGCTCTGGCTGTATCACTTCCTGTGCATGGCTTTTTTTTGTTTGCTTGTTTTTCTCTCTCTCTGTATCGAAGTAATGTTCTTTAAATTGCAGATTTCATAATGTTGCAGTGCAGCGATAGAATGAGAGTGAAATCTGAGGGGCCGGGCATGGTGGCAGTGTGTCTAGCTGTTGAACTGCTGCAGCTTTCTAATAAGGATGCAGTGTTCCAATTTTTCCATCTTTTATAAGTAGAGATCGACTGATCAATTTTTTTTTTACCGATAATTTGCATGTTTGTGTACAATGACGGATATGCAGAACCGATATTTGTTTTACTACTTTTATTTATAACAATGGTCAATTTCACTTCCTACTTGCAAACAAAACAACTCTTATTTATACACCAATAAATAAGAGGGCTCTGAAAGAGTGCAAAAAATAGTGTGCCATTGAGTTTTTGTTTCTTTCTTTCTTTCTTTATTTTTAAGTAAAAGCTTTGAGTTAAACAAACAGGTAAAACGAATAAAGCACAAAAAAAAATCTAACAAAATGGATGCAAAAAAAACATGCAGTGCTACAATGGCAGCAATTCTCAAAACGTCCACAGGATGGCGCTGGTATTACAAAACCTATATCTGAGTATGGACATGTGCTTAAATATCGGTAAAACCCATTATTGGTTGAACTCTACTTGTAAGATACCGAGCTCGGAGTACCAGCTTACACCAGATACTGATCTGATACTAACATGCCTAGTGTAACTTGGTCTACTCTCACTGCAGTGTTTCAATTGGAAAGTCCATGTCAGTGTTTTGGGCCAATAGTTCTCAGTATCTACAGTATCGTATTGGTACATCCCTACATTCTGATTGGCTTTGAACTTAATATTTAAAACAAGTCAGCTTCTCCCTTCATCAATCGCACCTTCCTTTTGCCCCATGCTCTAACACATGATGAGATGGACCATCAGAGGGGTTCTCAGTCCCGCCCTAAGGAAGTAGGTGGGCACAGGCAAGGCTCGGCAAACACCACTACTCCTCAGAACCCCTGTGGAGGCGGGAGGAGACGATCCCAGCGCTCATCCCACTCGGAAAGTCATACCTCAGAATACCACTTCTTCCCCAAGGCGGTTGGGCCTGTGCATGGCTCAAGAGGTGAGATCGTGTGGTTCAACAGCAACATGTACGAGCAAGCCGAGGGCTACTTTCAGAATTCGTCAAGCTTGGGGACGAGTCCAAGAGAGCACGTCGTCCACCGCTCCCTGGTGTTCAGAGCTAAACGGAAACCAACTCAGCCCAGTCGAGAGGAAGGGAACCATATCCGTTCTCACTCCTACAGCGCTCAGGAAAACCAGCACTCCTCCTCCGAGCTGCAGATGGGACACAGGAAGAGGGGTTACTCCGAGACGGAGCATCACACTCTGAGAAAACGGGACAAGTATGCCACTTTTCCGGGCATAGGCCAAGCTTTCGTTTGTCTGCTTGTGAATTCGTTGCATCTTCATTGTCGTTTACGGTGATGATCCAGGGACAAAATATCAAAGCTGCTTCTTCCTGGTTTGCATGGTTTTTACCACTGCATGGAGGCAAATGGGCAAAAAGCCATCCAATAGATAATAAGGAAGGTTCCAGGTCTGCACTGTTGAGTACAGGCCTGGCTAGCAAAAACAAACAATGAATGGAATTCACCGACGTTTTAGAAACATGCCCATGTCCAGAGATCTGTTTACTTTTAGCCTTTATTCCTCAACTTCATACAATATTAACAAAAAAAAAACCCTAACAGCAGTTGGTTGGTTTTTTTTTTTTTTTTTTTTTTTTTGCTTGAAATTGCATTCTGTAGGTGTTTTTGAGGTGATGTGTGATCTTTCAAAAAAGATAACTCATTGAAAAATGAGTCTTGTTGAAATAAGAGTTTTGGTGCATCTTTCAAGCACCAAAAAGCCAAAACATTATTAGTGTGAAATGGGGAAGGGCTTCCAGATGTGTCGGTTAATATCGAAGAGTTCGCAACGTCTGCGGTTTTTGTCATTTTAAAAAATGTTTTTTGGGGGTACTCCAGTGTTAAAATGTGGAGCTTCTATGCAAAGGGTGGAGATGATGGCAGGTCTGATGAGGTTATCTCAATATTTATTTATTTTTTGCTATTTTCCGTCTAGCTCCTCACTGGCGCCCCCTGCAGTATTTAGTTTGAATATTTCTCTTTTATATACAATACAAATATCAGACAGCTGGGTACTGACATGTAGAAGGACGCACGTGTCTGATGCAGTAACCTAGCCAGTTTGTGGCTGTCGATGTGGATTTGTGACTAGTCTTTTCCACAGCTTGACCAAAAAATATTTTTTAACAAGTTCTTGAACTGCTAAATGGTTGGAGGTCTTATTTATTACCAACTTTTTAGTATATTGTGGTTGGAGCAAGTCTTTTGGAAGCTGCATTTTTGAAAAGGTTTTTTTTTTTTTTTTTCTTTTTGAGACTTCAGTCAGTGTGAAATGTATTTTTATATGAAGCAAAAAAAAAAAACACTTTGTGCATTTGTTGGTTGTCACGATCAGTTTTGCTCTCACTTGGGACCGCTCAAATATCTGTAGTGCGCATGCCTGATTAAATATCGTATCGACAGCTTAAAATCCGTCGGTGAGTCAGATTATAAAAATATCATCCGCTCGGATACAGATTCAGCATTTCAGACCAGCGTCAGCACCGAAATCGGTTTGGGGCATGGCTAATGTTACATGGTGTGCTGTAGTGCAAGTTAAAGACTTGTTTATTTGTTTTCTGTCGTTATTTTTAACCTAGTTGCCATGCTCACCATGTTTTCTGCCCTCTGTTATCGCAGCATCATCATGAATGGACTTCAATGCCTGGCCCAGGAGAAGATCTGGTTCGACAAATCCAAATATGACGAGGCTGAGCGATGCTTATATGAGGGAGTAAATGGGGTACCTTCAGCTCCACAGGTACTTCATTATACACAACCAAGCAGCGGAAATTAGTCCAGCTGTGCTCCGTGGCTTCGTCCTCATTGATATTAATCAGACCAGACCTTTGTGTAAGACTTTCTGTATTCCGAGATCACATAATAAGCAATATAATGAGTATCAGGCCGTTTGTTCAGTTGTTGTTTGTCCGTGGCCTAAGAGCGAACTGCAGTGTCTTCTTTCAATGCTCTTTAATCAACTAACACGACGCATGGCTGCTTACTGACTGTACCTGCTTGCCCTGTTTCCTGTCTGCCCCTCGCTTGCTCTTTCTCTACCCCACTGTACCCTTTCAGGAGACCGATGCTAACGACTTCCTGCAGGACGTTGTTGAAGCCCGCCAGGCTGTCCAGCAACCCCTAGCCGAAGTGAGTAATCAGACCATGAGATTCAGATAGCTCTTATTTTGAATGAGTTCCACTTATACCAAGCCAAAAATCCGACTTGCTGATAATCAAGTACCAAACGCACCATTTATCCGATTAGTATATTATTTGAAACATTTTGTAGCTGTTCATTATTAAAAGCACATAACTCAAATTTGTCCCATCGTTTTAATGTCACGGACCTTTCTATGAGACACTCCGGTGGGGTTTAAAACATTTTGTATGATATAAACGTTACTGGTACGGTTAATTAGATTAACTATAACTACTGTTACGACGAAAATGTTGATGGTGATACTCCGCAAGAATTTTGGTATTAACTTTGTAGCTGAGAACAAAGCCTAATGGTTCAGGAAGATCAAACACCAAATTGCAAACCTTTTGTTTATTTAAACTGAGCAGCTAGAGATCGATAGGGAATAAACAACAGTCATGTGCACGAAGCGATGAGTCATGGGAAGTCCATGTGGATATGATGCTGGGGTTTTTGTTATCGTTTAAATGCTGCTCATTGATGCATCTACTGGCATACATGTAGATTCAAATTGAATAGGTGATTGAGTTCTTATGGATTGTTGGTTCGTACTGGCATGTGCCTAGCTATTAATCTCGTATAAAAACAATTCCTACACGATGCTAGAGTGGACATCGGCGTGCAGCCTTTCAGTTACGTGTTTAACATTTCATGTACTAATTTGCTAACTGTGTTCCATATAACTGAATCAGCAAAGCTTTAATCCTCACAGTTTGTGTTCTCATTCCTGGATGTCTGCTGGCTTCTATGTTTGGTTCCTGTCACCAAGTGGCGCTAGATTCGCTTTACTTCACTTTCTCACTTTGTTCATCTGTGTTTTGTTTTATTCATTCATTCATTCATTTATTTATTTATTACATACCGTTATTTTCTATGAAAACATGTACACTCTTCCAGATGTTGTGCGACGTAAATGCCATCAACTACTCCAGCAGCTCATAGGAATAAACTTGTTAGTCTTATGTGTTAGCTAACAGTGTCTGAGGTTGTTGTTTTTTGCCTTGCGCCATGCCCGATGTATGTTCCTTGAAGGTAATTTTGCATGTCTTACTGTACAGATTTTGAAGTCATACTATTTCAAATATATTGCCACTTATTGAAGTTCCAAAATGCCACAATTGAAAGACCGACCTGTATTAGAAAACGAGTTGACCTGTTACAATTATGCAGTCCTGGTGAACATGTACTGATACTTTTTCACAGCACTGTGTAGTACTTTACACCCTAAAGTTAGGTTGCTCATTACTATATGATGTTTATCTAGTTTTGTATGTCAAATTCTCTGTCTGTCTGTCTCTCCTGTTGAGAGCACACTATGTAACCTCGTGTATATTTTGTCTTTTTTTTCTTTTTCTTGTGTTTCCTGCCCTGGGGTTTTGTGTGGGCAGGTGAAGTCAGCGCTGCAGTCGGGTAAAGCACCTCGTCCCAAAAAGCCTCGCGAGCGCAAGTCTGTAAGTGCCATGGCACTGAGGGCCTCGCATGGGACCAAGACTGGAGCAGAACACTCTTAATGCTTCACCGTGTGTGTGACGTGTGATTGTGCATGCTGCTCAGAGGCTTCGCTTTTCAGGCCGAGCGGGAGTACATTGTTCTACGACAAGGACGTTAGTTACTCGACTCTAGGCGTTTAGGTTTGTGTTTTTACTAACGGGTTTCTCAGTAACTAGAAGACCAAGATCAGCCTCGTGTTCCTGGACAGAATGTTCTTGCTGAATGAATTATGAATATTATAAGTGACTTAATTACAATACACTGACATTTTCTTCACCAGCTTTTGGAAGGAGTCTCCAGTTTTAGTGCTTTCTAACAGTCCGAGCTAAAGCTGTAATTGTAAGATTTCTGACACGGGATAGTTTCATGGAGGGTTTTACAACATGTAATCGTAACTATAAATGGATAAACCTACATGTATGGGTGTTTTTTTTTTGTTGTTTTTTTTAAAGAAAGGATGCAATTGTCAAATCCTGAAGTAGTTAATTCCTTACATTAAAAAAAAAAAATATATATATATATATATCTCTCATACCAAAGAATCCTGCTTCGCTCTGGTGTCCTCTGATCTAATCAGTGTTCTGTATTTATTGTGAAGGAATCTCCTTCCTTCTGTGCAGTCAGTAAATAATAGCGAGTAATTATAGCAGAGTGTGTGGAAATGATCCAGCTGTCGGTTTTTATCCAACACCCCCTGTGCTTTTCCTTCACTGCCCGGCATCAACTTTCCAAACGCGAACGTTATGTGCTCGCCTCACACTTCGCATCAGAACAAATGGAAAAACAAGTACACGCGTTAAACCAAACTAAAACCAAACCATGCCTCTATTGGGAATCACGTTTTGAGCTTTTGATTGACGCTGCTTTGTGCTCCACTTTGCATGCTGGTTTAATTTGCCCTGCTGCATGCTGTGTATTCACTGTGTCAAGACAATTTTGCACTCTTTTGTTCCTCCCTGCAGTTAGTCTTTAATCGTCTCTGTTTTTTGTTCTCGCCTCTAGAGTCAGAGTGCCAGCAAATCAGAAGATCAGAGCGAGCTGGTGTCACGCATAAAGAGCCTGGAGCTGGACAACAAGAACCTCCACAGAGGTGTGGGGGTGGTTTATTTAGTTGTCTCTTGTTTTGTTTTTTTAAATACCTTAGTGAGCACCAAATGTCTCCACTCGAATAGGAAAATCTGATGGGAGACAAATTTATGCACAAAAATTTGCATTTTTACAAAACCTGCAGCTTCAGTTAGAAAAATTGCACCGAAAAGTTTCTTTTTTTGGTTACTGAGGGTGAAGTAAGAGTTGGATTTGGTTACGTCAATGAAAGGTCCTCATGAGTTTTAGTAAGACGACAAGCATGTGCGTGTGTGTGCTGAAACTAACTGCACTCTTCTTGTAGGGTTCTTCTTGCCACCTTAAATGGTTTACTCGGAGCAACAAGAACCCATTAGTGTGGAAAAAGCATTCTTCAGTGGCTCGGATGAATCACGGCAGTCACGTTAACGTTCTGACTTGTTTATACCAAAGCACTGCTGAATTCTTGACTCTGATTGGTCAGATGATGTTGACTTAACTTTCTCTGACAGTTTCAAGGAACCTGCAAATCCCAGGTTTATGTTAACGCTCTCGTTCTAATGATGCGATGTCACATGATGCTCCTCGGAATATTGCAGAATTTGCTAAAAACAATTTTGCGTTCATTTCTGCTATCGCAAAATCCTTTAGGGACTGTCTAAGGTGTTCAATCAAGTTGTCTGACCGACAACAAACGGCATTATTTTGAGGAAAAAGAATAAGTGCTGACGGGACAGTATGTGTTGAGAGGAAATAACTTGTTTCATGGAAGGTCCACAACATTAATATAACTATAGATGGATCAATTGTATGACTAAATGGTAACGCTAGCGACTAGCAGTTAAAGTCGACTTCCAGTAATTTTCCACTGTAATTGTGAACCGTGTACACGGCACGAGTTATAGATGTCTGGCCACGCCCCCTTCTTTTTCCTCCGTGAGAGCCACGGGCATTACGATCATTAATTAGTGATGGTTAGTCTGCAGGATAGGATGATGGCATGTTACACACTCGCAAGCCTATAATACACAGCTCTATATTGTTTAGTGAGCACTTTTACCTACGTATTGCATTTTGTGTGTTTGTGTGTGTGCTGTTTTGGTCAGTGGTGGATGACCTGAGGGCCATGCTGTCCAAACTAGAGAGCAGATTGTCCGGGCTGGAGAAGAGTCCGAATCAGGCTCCCAAAGCAGTGGCCGCTCCACAGGTGAGGGGGAAAACAGCACGTACTGTACACTTGCAATACACACACGTGGTCCACATCCTGCAGGTCTAGAAAGGAGTGTTGGTGAAATGGAACCAGAAGTAGTATTGTGCATTGCAGAACGTACAGATTCTGTTTTGCAAGACAAGGTGTGCATTTTGATATTCACTTTTCGCATCGGCGTTCTGTTCAAACACTAATCGGATCTCATTTCTCTCTGAGGTCTAGCACTATCCGATCGCGATCAACAGAATCATTCAGTTATTTCCTCCAACTTTAGGCCGCTCCAGCTCCGACACCCAAAGTGGTAGAGGAAGAGGACGACGACATCGACCTGTTTGGTAGCGACGAGGAAGACGAAGAGGCAGAGCGCATTAAAGCACAGAGGGTGCAGGAGTACGCGGCGAAGAAGGCTAAAAAACCCGCCCTCATCGCCAAATCCTCCATCATACTCGACGTCAAACCTGTACACACTCAGATCGTTACCGCTTTAGAGAAGTCTCGTACAATGGATGCATTATTATTTTAATAATTATCACTATTACATTTAATCAGTATGAAATATTTATAACATAATTATCTATTTTTATCTGTTTATTTATTTTATGGAGTCCTTTTTGTTTTTTTCCTTCTCTTCTCATACAAATGCTTTACTATTGGTTTAATAACATTTTATTTATTATAATTATTAAAATAACTTTTTTAATTATTGTAATATAGTTGTTTACTTATTAACTAATAAACATATAAAACTATATTACAGTATTTTACAATAATCTTAATTCATCCTTTCTTCCTTCTCATAAGTCTCATACAAGTAAATGCGTTATTTTGATTTGTTAATTTATCTTTTTATTAAAATGAACTTTTGTTTATTCATATTTTTTAATTGAATCAGTTTGATCGTTTCTTCTTCCCTTCTGTCCTTCCTTCCTGTTCAGACAAATAATGTTTTGTTTTCATATTTATAGTTAGTAAAATATTTTATTTTGAATAATGTAATAAATAGTAACAGTAATATTAAGATATGAAATAATGCCATTATTTGTTTAATTTTTATTAGTCATATAAAAAGCAAAAAATATATTTGTAGTTTTCGTTAAAATTATTTGTATTGTTTTAAAATATTTTAATATAGCTTTATGTTTATTTCTCTCTCTCTCTCTCTCTCTCTCTCTCTCTCTCTCTCTCTCTCTCTCTCTCTCTCTCTCA
>JAOUWY010000038.1:3983036-3995811 GCA_025728095.1 Prietella phreatophila
ATATATATTTTACTATGTTCTAAAGGAAGGAAGTGCTATAAGTGGGTTTTTTTTAAAGCATTAAAACACAGAGCAGCTCCTGTTGCTGACAGAATCCGTGAGGCCCATACTGCCAAATACAACAGTCCATCCATTAGGACGTGAGCATGCGGCTTTTATCCGAAGACTGTTTCCTTTAAGAGAAGCGCTAAGAGCTGCTCAGGGTTTATGGAAGGCCAAAAAGGGTCAAAAAGCCTAAAAAACCGCTGCATATAGGAAGTCCGTACGTTCAGGCTGCACACCGAGGGTTGCCCGCGTTTGAGGTTTTTGGCACTTGCTTACAATAGAAGGATACGACTGTTATTTTAATGATGGAGGCATGAATAGAATGGAAACCCGGGCATCCACGTCTCATTTGGATGGATCTGATGACTGATGGATGAAAGTGTGGATGTGGTTTGTCCTGGGTTTTTTTTTGTTTTTTTCATGTCAGTGTATGTTCATGTGGTGTCAAAAAGGGATGTTGGATTTGACAGACGGATTAGATATTCTGTAAATACTTTAGGATACAAACAAAAACCAGATCTTGGGTGTATATATAGTGTAGTCTATCAACAGTTATGAAATTAAAACAGCTCGGGGTTTGCCGTTTAAGAGAGCGGACCTCGATTCCTGATAAACGTCACCATCATTTCAGACACTTTTGCCCCATAGGGTGGTTAGCGGGGGCCTACCTAGAGCTGAATTTCCCTCACTTTCACCAAATCAAAACACAAGGATTGTCTTTCATCTCAGGAATTGCACACGAACTGACCTCATCGCCCAGAAGAGGAGAAAAGGGGTGTTCAGCGGGCAGTACAGGGCAGGCGTGGATTTTATCATGAGCCTTCACGTTCTCTAACTGGAGAGGGGGAAAAAATGGAAATTTGATTAGCAACCTTGGTAACACAATGGCGAGGTCACAATAGTCTTCATAGCTAGATATGATAGGCAGAAGTACACACTAGATAAGGTACGTGGTGTGCCATATAATTCCCCAGTCTTCAGTTATACCTCATATTTCCTATTTACCGATTGTTAGTCAGGCTCATTGCATGCATTTGCTTTGGATTTGTCCACTGTGACTGGCAATGGTTAATAGTTTCAGACTGTGATACTGTTCAGGAGAGCAGGGTGACTCATTAATAGAATTTAAAAGCATTATAGGAGCTGGGCTTAATGCGATAAAGACCTGAAATAAGATGAAACAATCCTGTAGGCCGTCAATGTGTTGACATCTGTGATGAATCTTTTGATGTCATAAACGTGATGGTGACCGTAGTTGAAATGTGCTGTTGAGGGGGGAAAAAACAGTGTATGGCTCATTTGGTCCTCTTTGGGCTCCAGCTTGAGTCTATTATTGATGTCATCTTGATCCAATTTGATGAATTTTAGGGGTTCGCCCAAAGAGAGGGGCCGTCCGGAGCAAACCCAGGTCACGTTTCTCCAGATTTCACCTCGTTTCTCGCGCTAATGCTATCCTCTTCTCTCCTCTTGCACAAACACACACACACACACACACACGCACATATATATGCAGACCACTAACGTCTACTAATACTCCTGGCTGATGTATGGTTATTGCCTTTGCTTTTGTGTGAATCTCCAAGATTCCAGCATGCTCATTTAGCCAAACCTATCTCTTTCAAGTTGACCTTGAGCCAACCATTCTTATGTGAATGACTCTGAAACCTTGCAGAATCTCATTCAAGACTAAACAAGAAACAGGTTGTTCTAGAACGCACTTTGCTTAAATAGAGCGCGGAGGTAAAGATTAATCCATCGCCGTGCCAAAGGTCACTAGCGCTAATATGCCTCGAGAGATCTCGCATGCAGAAGAAGCCGAAAGCATCGGAGCCTCCTCGGGCTGGATTGTGTTGCGTAATAAATCGGTTACCAATTTGTTTTCTAAATTAAAACCCATTTTGCCTCCACCCTCTGTCAACCTAAGACCCTGTCTCATTTATTTTAAATCTAATTTACTTCTCCTTGGCCCATATCCGCAACTGAAGCGTCTGGCTTTGATCCGCCCATGCCTCTGTGAGGTAATGGCTCAAGCAGTGCCATGTTGCATTCAGCAATGACGAGAATCATAGCCGTGGAAGCGCGAGGTTGTGGCCCGGCACGGCGTCCAGTGGCCTCAGGCGGCTTCAGGACCGACTCACACTCACGCTTTATTCAGTCTGGCAGGCCTGAACTTTGTGCTCCTCACATGAGCTCACTGAGGTGATGAGGTGAAAAGTAGAACATAGATGGAAAGGTGTATTTTTTTTGTTCCTGAAAGGAGGCTTTGTGGGGAAAAAAAAATCCCGAGAAGTATGGATACATTTTCACTTTCATATTTTATACATAAATACAGCATTGAATATTCCAATACCAGTATCAGATACTGATATCATTGCTCATGTACTCATACTAGTAAAAATGTTTCAATACCGACGTCGGATACTTCGTGAAACTACAGTATGTGACGTTATCACGCGACAGAACAGACGACACTACAAGACAGCGATCGGGATGTATTTTACGATTAATGGATAGCAGACAGCAAATTGTGTTCTGCATCCATACCGATAAAAAAAGTGTACATTTGTTATTTAATTGTCCGTTATATCTGGATGGGAAAATCTCATGCATTATTTTGTCATTGAGTCAGAGGACATACAAGATACGAGCCAGTAGCACCTAAATGCACCTTTAGAGGCGTAGACCAGGATGCAAGTGTTTGTACAAGCATTTCCACGTTGCAAATACAATACTGTAGCTGTCATCAGCCATGCCATTATGTCCAATAAGAGACTCATTTGGCAATGAGCCAGCAATGAGCCAGTTCTGAATTTAAAGGTTGAAGCTAAAATCAAGTTTAGAAGTAAGACAAGTTTAGATTCTCTTATGTATATAGGGATTACAGACATTTTATAAATGGCATTTAATAATTGTGAAATATTTGAAAATGACATTTGGTTCGGCATCAGACGTTTTACTTTGTGAGACCACTAGGTACAGTTTTACACTGGAACCAACTTCTATACAAGGGCGTTTATGGAACTTATGACTTAAAAGCTTATGCTTTTGAGATTTAAAAAAATAAATAAAACCATGAATAAAAAAAAAAATTAGGCACTTTCAGAATGATTCTCAGCATGGAACTCAACATTTAGCCAATAACAGTCATGTATCTGTCACCTTCAGGACATGAAATGAAGTGACATGAAAGATGAGATGAACCGCAGGAAAGAAAATATCTTCATTTAATGTGATGTACACATAATTCAAATATACAAAGTTCATATTCAAACACTTTTGTCAGCTTCCAAGCGCCTTACACTTTGGACAGTCCCTTATAGATTTCTACATTTACAAATACTTGTTTTAAATTCATTTAAATGATTCAATTATTTCAGTTTAATAGTTTTGACTGTACAACAATACTCATGCCAAGTGTTGGTTGAGATCTCATTTATGTATCATGAAATTTGGAAGCATTGGGGATACTTTGGATAAATCATGGTAGTGGGAGAAGACAGCAACATGAACTCTATAATGAAGATCTTGTTTTACAGCACTGAGCATTCTCATTGAACACAGAGAGAGAAATGTGACTCTGACTGGAGAGGACTTGTGATTTTTGGCCACGTCTATGAACAGTTTCGTCCCAGAACCTCAGCTAAAGGTTGTGTAAGAATTTCAGAAGTCTGTAGTGTCTAAGATTACCACAACCCCAAATCTCAGCTAAGTGTAATTCTAACCCATCTCATGGAGCAGCTTGCACCTTACTACAGTTCTACACAAATAGCTTAAAGCTAAGAGAATTAGCCACTAAACCCTAATGCATTTTGGGTATTATCAGCTCCAAAGTATAAAAATCAACAAGGATTAGGAATGGCAGATGCAATTACCTTAATCTTTATGTAGTCTTTGGGAGACAGCGGAGCTTCTTGTAACTTATCTTTATCCTAACTCTACTGTGCTTTAATTGTCAGCTGAAAGTTTGTTAGCTTGTTAACATTTTAAACATGAATACATGACAAGCAATCTTAGAGAGGTTTTACAATGAACTCTAGAACAAAGGGTTTAATAAAGAAAGCCGGAACCATTCCCCAATGTTCACGCTAGCAAGTAACAGATGACCAGTGAGATGTTCTCAGTTCTAAGCAAATTAGTTTTGATTCGGTAAAGCAACATATCCGAACGATTCCTTGAACCAATCCTGTGGTGCGTGTGGGCCAACATTTCTTCAGTTCTCTTTGCAAATTTAGTTCCTACATGCAGTTAGTTCCCAGTTACTGTTTGATGTGCAAATAAGGAAGGAAAACGTGTAACCGTGGTTTCATCTTATCCTGCCATATAAGATCTCACATAAAATGTGTATAGAGACATCAGGGAGAGAAATACAGCTTGAAAGGAAGGTAGGAGAAATTGTTGGTGCCTTTGGTGAATGAATACAGCTAGTGGAGTTAGCTTGCTTTGCTAATCTGTCAAGGAGATTAGTACTAAGTCTATCATGTAACTCAAACACCTAAAAGCGCAAACAGTAGCTGTTGCTACACACGCACGAGACAAACTACATGCAACAAGAGTGACTTGTCTCCTGTTAGTGTAAACCATCCAAAGAAGCCTTTGAGTAGCCTTTTTTTTTTTGTCCATACAAACTCCACTACAAATCCTTCTTACACACTGCAATCATCTGGACAGTCCACTTTAGCTTGTGTTACATCCGAGTCCAGGCCAGCGAAACTGACAGTAGTGACAGAGCCGTCATCTCACACCCGCTGCCCTGCTGCCCTCAGAGCGTCAAATTCCTTCCTCTGGCTCTTAACACCTGCTCCTGACACCCATCTGAAGGACAAGAGGGGGGCAGACATGAGAAAGAGAATCTGTTTTGGCTCAGGGTGTCCTATAGTAAGTACTCGCCGCTGGGTGGGCACTTGAGAGGCAGCTGTTAGGCTGGGGTTTTCTACAATGCTAAAGAGTTGAGGTCCTAGATTGAGACTCTACTTCTTTGACTTGATCTGCTTAAACCCTGTTTTGAAAACACCAAGCTATAGCTCACTTATGCTAAGCAAATGTTGTTTCCTTGCTCAATACGTGATGCCATAAATCATGCTAGACAGAATGTGGGTGTAATGCAGTGACACTATCTGTATCTGTGTAATGCTCAAAATAACCATATCTGTATTCAGATTTAAATCTGAATTTGGTGTAGCCTAAACCAGAATAGGTTTTGTTGTTGTTGTTGTTGTTAAATATGAAAGCTACCACTATGTCAGTGTGGAAGAAACCAATAGGTGGAAATGCCAGCACCGTCAGCATGGTGTCCACATTTTGACTCTGACAGTTCCTCAACCTCATCTACATCAATCAAGTTCATAATTGGTCTTAACTATAGATGTGCGTTGGAATGTTTTTGTATTCCTGCTCATGCAGTTATAAGCTTCTCTTTTTTTTGCACTTCAGTACAAATTGGTGCTGATCCCACTGCACACCTCTAGTCTGAAACAGATGCCCATTCTGTCAACAACAAAAAAAAAACAATAGTGTACCTCTTATTTGTATATGTACTTGTATGCTTTTAGAACACATCAACTGTTATTTATGAATACTATATCTGTATTTGTTACAGAAATACTACTACATCGACCTATTCGGTCCGTACAGGATTTCATGGAGTTTTGTGTTCATTTCTGCGAGTGTAAAATCCTTTTCCTTTACTTTAAGTTACAGTCTTTAAGGAAAGAGGGTCTGTATCTACAATCCAGAAAGTTTAGGTCATTATAATTTATATTCTTCTTGATTATACTAACACAATTCTAGCATGTGATGCACTATTGGAGTCATACACCATGCTGAGCCACCCAACAACCATCTTCCCAGAACATGCTTGTTACTCGACTCTCAAAATAGATGCTTATCTGCCATTAATCAGCGTACCTGTTAAAGAAAACCTAATCACCCACCACCTAACGCCAGTCAGCCCTGGCATTGAAGAGAGTAGTCACGAATACCAGCATACGCAAAAAGCAGCCTGGCATTGAACCAAGCAACTCCCAGCACCCTTATCGCCTGCATCACATCCTCCATTGAGCTACACTCCCCATGATACTGGCTCCTGCACAGGGGCCCTGCTCTTTTCATCATCGGAGGAGGCAGGGCCCAAGATACGACCACTCACATTCAGTCAGTGTCCTCAGTGAGTCACCTGCCATTTCAGACAGAATAGGAGTTGTACCCTGGTGTGCAGCATTTTGGGGAATTTTGTTGAGTTGGAATGGTGGCATGAGAAGGTTCGATTTCGGAACCGTTTACGTAGGCTGAATCTACAGGTCAAGTTGGGACAAGTGCATTATAAAAATTTGTTGTTATCATGTCTTGATTTGAATCGACTATAAATGTCTGAAGACACTGTAAAAAAAAAAAAAACAGCTGAATGCCATGATTCACCACTCAAGGGAATGCAAAGGCATTGGATTTCTTACATAGATTCCCCCTCAGTTGTTCCAATACCAAAGAATTCTTTCTGAGATCAGGTTGTCCGAAGGGCAATCAGGTAGCTTAGCCTGCCAGTTGAAACAGCCTGATGAATCATCGGCATCAACCGTGGTTTTATCTTATTGTTCACCATTGTGCCCTAAGCTCCAAGTCTCCAGCATGGCCAACTCAACCGCTTTTAATCTCCAGACAGTGATGACACCATCAACTCTGATAGGGCCCATAAGATAGTGCAGCCCAGTTCTTCTCAAGCAGTTCAAGCTTCCCTGGGCTGTGGAGGCTTAAGGCAGGTATAGACAAGCTCACTAAGAGGGGCTTTGTGGCTATGCTTGCTCTCTGAACGAGGGAGGAGGGAGCAAGGACATTCCACTTCCATTTATCTCACTCTTACAAGGATATTTATCTTTGTTCATCTCCCGCTGGGTCTTGCTTTTGTCCTGTATGACTTTGAATAGAACTTCTATATGCCTCATCTTCGTCTGATCAGTGTGCTTTGCTCTTTGTGGACCTACGTTTAGCAAGGATATCTATGCAGTGAAAAGGTATTCTTTGGGGAAAAAAAACTGATCTATTCATTTTCCATTGACTCATTTGCATGTTTAGTCATCCATCATCATCGTCATCATCATCCATTCTTTCAGTGTTCAATACTCTGACTGGATGACTGTGTATTCATCCATGCTCAGACTTCGATTTGGAGTATAGCTGCTTCCTGTAAGGCAGCATGCAGCACTTATGTGGTAATATTCACTCTGCTTTAACTTGGTAACTATCAGTGAAAATCCATGACTCTCGGCGTAAACATCCCCCAGGCGCTGGTAATGCTATCTGGCCAGACCGAGTAGACTGGGGGCGGAAGCACACTTATAGTGACAGACTCACACCTGGAAGGTCTTGGACTCTTAAATGATGTGTTGAAATCTGGACTACTGGTACTTGAGACTCAATAAGATGTCACAGTTGCAAATATTTGGTTTGGTTTTTACATCCATCCACTTACAAACATGTAGGGAAAACATACAGAATGATGACAAATTAAAGGAAAACCAGTATATACAGTAGTTTGTTTTTTTTTTAGCTAAAGTGTTGGGCCAACATGAGCCACAAGATCAACTTCATTACCATAACGTACTGTAGATACCTGTAAGTCTCTGGAAGTTGGTGTTTTGATGATGGGTCTCAAGCTCTGTCTAACACATCACAGTAAAATCTCCCATAGTTTCTACTAGGTTGAGATCTGGGGAATTCATTTTCATCCTCATCAAACCTTTCAGTGGGCCCTCGCGACCTGAGGTCATCTTGGAAAAAAACAGAGAATAGAAATGTTAGAAGAAAGGTGATGAGTCAGAAGAAGTTTGTATTGATTCCTTCACCACCCGCCAAATTCCTTCACCACCTGTTCGTCAGTGTGCTAATAGTAACAGAATTTTATATGACATTCATGTATACTTGTCTCCAAATTAGATGCACATACTTGGGCACTGATGAAAGAGTCTGAATGAGAGGTTCAAAAAAGTGCTTGACATTTCCAATTCTGAATTTATTTTCAGAAAATACCTATCAAGGACTTGACCGATTCTGCATCAAGCAGATGTTGAGATGAGTTGAACACTCCTAGTCTACTCCCATCCTCTGTATGAGATAGAGACAAGCTTCAGTGGAATCTTCCAGATGCTCCATGGCTCCGCTTGTCCTTGGGCAAAGTACAAGTGCTTAGTCACTCTGCAATAATTTGGTCCTGCTTCCCAGAAAGTGCATTTTCAGACTTGTATTTGATCCTTTTCTCTATTCTCTACATCTACGGTACAGTTTTGAGCAACTTTAAACAATTTAATACTACGTAGGATTATTTATTAGCAGATAGGGGATGAATTTTTGCAATGAAATTAAAAAAAATATAGCATGTGTATTCAAATTTGTATATGATCGTAAAAAAATAATGTCTACTGAATTAAAATGTGTTTGTGTTTTGTATTTCTCCATTACACTGAACACTTATCCGAGGCAGCACTTCATGTTTCGTCATGAGTGTTAAAGTTAAAAATCGACTAATTTAAACGCACACGAGCGATTACTTATTATAAATAAAGTACTTTATCTCGAGTCAAGTGAACTGTTATGACGTTGCAAGTGTGTCCATGTGCCTGAACTTGTCAGGAAGGAAATGAAGAGTATAACCTGACTTCTTTTTCGACTGTTGTTATTAGATGTTTGTAGTGGTGATTGCATAAGTATTCACCCCTGTTGCTGTGAAACCCATACATTAGTCATCGGAGGTTCCTGGCAATTTTAACGAGAAACATGGACAAAAATATCAGGATCCAATTGTTTAAAGCTGATATAGAGCTATCCCAGTAGCTGTAATTGTGGTTCTACCAAGTATTAAACCCAGGGGGTGTATATATACATATGCAACCAACTAATGCCTGCTTTTTTTTCTTTCTTTTTTGCGCCATTGGACAATTTACTTCAGTGAATGGGAGTGAAAACTTATGCAAGGCACTTTGCATTGTCGTAACACATAATCCAGTAGCTAGTGAGCTGATTGCTAGCAGGCGAAGCTGCTACTATCTTTTAGCTACATAAAGTTAACATTCCTGGTACAATATTACTTTAGAAAACATCATATTTAATTGATCAGGATTTTATACAAAGTAGTAGAGATTAACAGCATGGTTTCTGAAGGATAGCTAGCATTAGTGTTAGCATAAGCTATCAACCGCCAGCATGCTATTAAGTGAAGTGGCAGTCTGAGCTCATGTCTTCCGTATTCAAAATACAAAATATATTTTTACACTATTGTATATATTATTTTCATGCATTTACATTGTATATTTTATTGTTATTTATATCAGAAGCATTTAAGGCATTCTCTGCTCATAGCATGAAAATGCTACAGCAGAGAAACAGGAAAACAATACATTCGTTTCCAGGTACAGAATTTGCAGACAGTCCCGCAAGATGATTTTTCATCGACATTCCTGTCCCCTTTCCACCCGTCTGTTTTTCCAGCACAGTTCCTCAAGTCATCGCCCCTCACCCCCATCCTGGCGAGGACCTCCAGTGTCAGACCAATGGTTTTGCTTACCTTCTTTGAACAATACCTGTGAACACCTGCAGAAAGTGTGATATGTGTGTGTAGGTACATGGTCAAGTCTAAGCATGGTTTGGGGGGGGGGTCCAGCACTCTTACACTCCCTTTACCACAGGTGCACGCCGCTATTGTGCTTCAGCACAGGAGGGTCATGTCTTCTCAGGCTCGGGCTTACCTGTCACTCACCTGGGTTCTTTGATTTGATCAAACACTTGAGCAGCTTCCTGTGCGGGGCTTAGCATTCCTGCACCCAGGGTCACACAGGGCACGCTTTAAAGGGCTGATCGAAAGCTCAGGGGAAGCTGCTGTGTCATGGACTCGCTTGACAAAACGACACTGTGATTGTTTAGTCAAATGCACGAGGATTACCAGCCATTCCTGTCACGCCGATCAAAACAGCTCCCTGTGTAACGGTTATGACGAGTGATTAATAAATGGAGATACAAAGCAAAAGCGCTAAGAAGCACTACTTAGAGAGTGTAACAGTCGAACTCAAAAGCAAATCATAACAAGCTATCATTCACTCTCTTAGAGAGGACAAGTGTTATAAGAAGTATTTTATTTGAGAATTTTCGCAGTATTGTTCGCAGTATCGCTAGCTATACCACACGAGCATATCAGCAGAGCTGACATGACCAAGTCCACCGGCTTCTGCATGTCAACAGCTGATAAGGCATAAGTGGGAGTCTTTTTCCCGGAGGGGAGGCCTGGAGTGGCTAACACACACACACACACACACACACACACACACACACACACACACACACACACACACAGACACACACATTGCTGTGCCTATGTGAAGCCGTGTACCAAGATACAGGCAGAACACAGTGAACTGATGAGGGTCTCAGCGTCCGATAGAGAGCACCGAGGAAGGCCTGCCTCCATGGTAGTGGAATATTACCGAGTAAAAACTAAAGAAATCATTGAACACACCCAATAGCCATTAACAGGACTGTTCTATCCAAAAGATTTGGGGTTTTTTTTGTATTTTAGGAAACATATCAGTGCTTCATGAGTAGCATGGATAAACTGTATTAATTAACAAAAATATTTGAGTCCTCAGATGAGGTGCATTTTGGACCTGAACAGTTAATAAACTCTTATGGTTGAAGCAGTTATCCTGACTGATCATTTATGCAAATATCCAATCAGCCAATCATGTTGCAGCAGAGCAATGCATAAAGACATGCAGATACAGATCAAGAGTTTCAGACACTGATGTTCACATCAGACATCAGAAAAAGGAGGAAAATGTCATCTCAGTGACTCTAATCAAGGCAGGCTGGTTTGAGTATTTCAGAAGTCTCCTGCACAACAGTCTCTCAGAGTTTGAATACAAAAATGTTCCAGTGAGCGGAAATAGTCAGACTGGACAAAGCTCACGGGAAGGCTACAGTAACTCGAATAGCTACTCTTTACAACCTTGCTGAGCAGAAAAGCATCTCACAACATGTTGAACCTTGCTCAAACATGTTGGGCAAGAGACCACATCGGGTTCTACTTCTGCAAAGAACCTCAGGAATCTCAGGCTACACTCGGCACAGGTTCACAAAAACTGTACTGTTGAAGCGTGGGAATATTGCCTGGTCAGAACATTGTCTGTGGAACCCCTGATGTGGTCTTCTGCTGTTCTGTCCCATTCTAATGTTTCTTACTAAGCTCTTGACCTGTATCTGCATGATTTGATGCATTGCCCAGCTACCACATGACGGGCAGAGGCGTAGGTGTTCCTTTTAAAGTGACTGGTGAGTGTATATTGCATGTGTACACCTTTTATTTAATTCATTTAAATATACTACTGACATTCTACGAGTATATTCCACTCTGCTAGGAAGAACAGCCCAAAAAACGTGAATATACGACAAGATCAGCAACATTAGTTGTAGAATAATTTCTGACCTTGAATGTTTATAAACCTCCCATATTTAAAACTAATGCAAATTAACTGAATTTGATTTGATTTCATGTTCATTTCTGTCTATAAATTTCAAGTGCGAAAAGTAGCTCAACCCTAAAAATATAATCCGAATTTATTCAAAGGCTACTTAAGAAAATGTAGTGCATTAATGCCCACCTCTGCCTATCATATTTGAAATTATATATATTACGAATGTCACAAGTCATCACTGCTATGACAATTGTGTCTGTTTAATGAACTATCCTAAAACACCCTTTATGTTTATCTTGCCAACTATGCGTTATGAGATCTGAAGGAGATTAGACTATAGTAAACATTTGGTCACATATGACTCATCAGAGCCTATCGGTAAATCTCACTGAGCCGAGTTGTTGATTATTTGAGTTCAGATAGACAGCCCACTGCGTAAACTAGCCAAGTGTGTTTTGATGTATTCTTAAATAACTTTGTGAAGCCAATAATAGAAACATAATTTATTTTTCTGTAACTCAGGATGATGAGAAAGGGGTGTTTGCTGCTTCGTTGTTTTGAGTCGCACCATTTTTATCGCAGAGGCACTGTTCTGAGGAAGGCGATAAAATGACAGTCGGAATTCTAAACAAATTGAACAGTGTTATGTCTAGAGCGTTCACTATCGCTAGGACTGTGGTGGCATTCAACATTGGAGATGGGACCTACTGGGTGGCTCTGTGTAGATTAAGATGAGCTTTGCTTGTTAAGGTAGCCAGTCTGTCTCTATGGGGCTGAGAGACGAGCTAATGCACATCAAGATGTACATTTCAGTACGTAATGTAAAGTTGGCCAAATGTACATGCGGCGAAATAAACGACAAAATTCTGCATCCAAATAATGTATCACAGTAAAATACAGTCTTCTGTATTTTGTCAAAAGACCTGTAACCTGTACTGCAAAAGTTATGTTAGCCAGCGAATAAATGCTAGTGCTGGGTGTGCCTTAGAAACCTAAATTACCTTCTGTAGGTTTAAGAAATGTAAAACTATACTGTAAGGGATTTTATGATACTGTCTCTAAATTGTTGCAGTACTACAAATTGTTCTGAGAGAAATTAAAATACATTAGCTAAAAGATTGCCTGCTTGCTAGCATCACATGTGCTAGCTAGCAAATCTATTATCCATAAAAATACATTCTTAGCAACCACGTGAAATCTTTTAAACACTAATATCATGATGGAAACTAATAATATGTGTGTGTGTGTGTGTGTGTGCGTGTGAGTGTGAGAGTGTGTGT
>JAOUWY010000038.1:3995841-4006341 GCA_025728095.1 Prietella phreatophila
AAAGCCAGACTCCATCTTGATACAATATTTTATGCACTTTTAAAACAAAGCATCTGTTATTTGATAAGAGTATAAAGGAAGTCTTTTAGCAAACTAACTCACACATTATGTTTTGGTCCTTGAACATTTTTTGCATCGTCTCTAACACAGGTGGCCTTATCAGTACGTGCATATTCTGTGCTTTTCTAACTTCAGCAATTTGAATAATAGACCACACAGAAAGCTTGCCAATAATAGTGGATACACGCTAATCAATAACAAATTCTAAACTATGGAAAATATACAGAGGACAGGATCGATTGTATTCAAAATAATGCAAATTAGGAGTGAGGAATGTGTGTTCGGGATTTCCCACGAAGTGGAGTTACATCAATTTGTCTCAGTTTCACCTACATGAATATTCACTTAATATTGTCTGATTAATAACATACACCGTGTACTATTACATCACAATCGTGTTTAAATGCTGATTTAAGCTTAAGTCAGTCTCTCTTCATGATTGAAATACATTTCAAAGTCATTATTAGGCCTTTGATGGATTAAAACTTTTCTTATCACTCTGATTATTTTAAATTTTGATTGGACCTGATGGATTACATAATAATCATATTTAACTCATAGACTGATCAAAGAAATTCATCTATATAACGTAAATTAGTTGACAGCTGCTGGAGTAGCTAAATATAATAGCTAAATTGCTAGCCAGCTGAGTAATTACCTAAACAATATAACAGATTAAAAAGCCAAAAAGCAAGGAGAGGCTATTACTTCAAGAGCTAAATGAGTTAGCTAGCTAGTCTGTAATATGGATGGTGTCCCTCCATGGCTCTGTAATATATACTGTATATTACATATACTGTACTATGGATGGTGTCCCTTAAGGACTCTTTTGGGACCACCACACCTGCTCTAAACCTCCACCAGAATCACATAAACATCAGTTGCATTGAATACTCACAAAGTTTAAAAAAAAAAACAACAAAAAAACAACACAAAATCATTTGGGTATAAACTATATACAGTGGGTGGGGCATTTGCTTCAATCCTGAGCTCAGGTTACTGTCTGTATGGAGTCCCACAAGTTTTCCCCATGTCTGTGTGGGTTTCCTCTGGGTTCTCCGGTTTCCAGTGGGTGGATTCACTACGCTAAATTGCTCTATGTGTGTATATGTGCGCCCTGTATATTCCCATCTCATGCCCACTGTTTCTGGGATAGGCTCCAGATCCACCTCAACCCTGACTACAATAAAGCAGTTACTGAAGAAAACATGAATTAATGAATGAATTATATGCCAATTTCTATGATTATCAAATGCAAATTGCAAAATAGTATTTTGTATACTTTTAAATATGCATGTATCATGCAATAACTAAGATGTGCATGTTAGCTTGTGCTAAAAATAAAATAAAATAAAATAAAAAGGGCTTTGTTCTACATGTGAGGTAACATCCATGTGGGAGTAAGTGAATGAACATCATTAACCTGAACCGTTGAACTCCATTGCATTAATTCAAGGAAGCTGTGCTGTCAATCCCGCAGCCCGGTTCGTTTTTTAGGCCATGCAGAGGTCATCTGCCTGCTAACCTGTACTCATACAAAAGAGTGTGAAACTGAGTAGTGCAGAGACGGGCCCCTTTACCTTAATCTCATTTTATCAGCTAGGTGAGACAAAACATGGGGTCATTCACATGGCAGAGGCAAGCCGTCGGTGTCCCTGCTTTTGTCTGCCGCGCATCACGCTTGAACGCAGAAAGAGAAAGACGTCGTGGCAGCATGTGTGAAAATGACTGATCGCCCTCAAAAGTGCGAGATGTGGATGAGTTCTCTTCATTTTAATGCTGCACAGTCATCCTCACATGTCCTCCTCCCAACAACCCCACCCCACCCCACCTAACCCACTTCCAGTCTGTTTTGTAGTATTAGACATTATAAGGACAACTGACAGTTATAACTGAATCCATGTAAAGCTTCACTGCAGCAGTTTGTTAGCTCTAATCCACAGGGAGAGGCTCTGGGAATGTGGCCTGCTGAGATCTGTTCTGTTTTTATCAACCTAGAGGCACAGCTGCTCGGCCCGAAGCCGAAACCGGCACTGCACTGCATATTCTCCATTCAGACATTTCCAACATCTTCAGCTTCTTCAGCTTGTCTCTATATGCAAACGTCTCTATATGCAAACTATCAAATCATCGCTTTGTCTATCGTCTGTGCTTTTTCAGCTGCCTTTTCAGATTATGACTTGTCCCACTGTACGAGATCACGATGAAATCTTGACTGAATCTATAACAACGATTACGCGTGTTCTCCATGTCAGATTATGTGATGACGATGCTCTAATGACAGGAATGTCCACTTACATCATCAATCAGCGTGATCCAGGCTCGTGGAGAAAATAGAGTCGTATAAACAGGAATATTCTTGTGAGCTTGAGGTAATAATGTACCGTCCTCCTATTGGTGGCTTTTAGATAAGTCTCGTAACAGCGCTCACACTCTGAGATTTTAACCAAACATTTCAGGCCTGTTGTCAGACGTCTTGGTCGCTATGGCATTAAACTGGCTGCCAGTGAGCACATTACACTATCTCACGCAATCTCAACTCGTGACCAAAGAGGTGTGATTTTTATTTTTATTTTTATTTTTTTTGTCTTCGAGAGCAAAATTAGGCTTTAAAAAATAAACCCATCTTAAGGGTTCCAATAAAAACCAATCACAAAACAGTATTTGTAGATTTGTATTTCCCTTGCATATTTGTGGCGTGACTTGTTCACGCTGCACAATGATAATTAAAACCTTCAAGGCTCAGAGAATCTTATCCTTCTACACTACACTCCTGAAAGCCCATGCTTATGTTTCAGTTATTAATCTTAAAGCTTGCAGCAAATCTAATAGGAACAGTCTGTCGTTATGAGAGATTGGATTATAGGTCTTGACCTCCTGATGGCTTATGGGAATTTAAGGGGTTAATTTTCTGTCCTGAATGTTCTGGGTTATAGATGTGAATCAACCTATCACTATGCCACTACTACTATCTAAATCTTGTCACAGACTTCATTGTTTATTATACATTATGGTGATGGCAGGCTTCTTTAGATTACTTTTAGATTAGCCCTGATTAATGATCAGGATGATGTTTCCTGCTTACATCAAGTTTCCGTAACTTATTCGAATTCATTTTTTATTACACAGTTCCAGATCACTGTTTGAGTTCAACTGTTATCAATTACTATTTTAGCCACAATAAATATTATAGTTCTAACCCTAATTGAAATTATGCCAGTTAAACTCTAATCAATCTGAAGCTTAATAACAATAAATAAATAAATAACCACACTTCAGTAATGATCAAATAATGCAAGTTTAACAGAACTAGGAAATATGCTATTAATATGAAAGAAAATATCTAAAATCTACAGATTAAAACAAAAGTTTTTGTGTGTGAAACGTTGATTTAAAAAGTAAAAGCCCACAGTTCCAATAAATACATTTAATGGTGCTTAATACTTGAATCATTTGATTATTCTCATGAAATTAATCTGTGCTGCGACCACGAGGGAGTGTTTTGAATTTTCTGAATTTCTTTTACACTATAAGAATTCATAAGTCTGAAAATCCCTGAATTACAGAGGCAAAAAAAGAACTGATTCCAGCCAGAATCTAAAGCCCTGTACAACTGTGTTACAAAATCTACAAACACCATAAGCAACTACAGCTAATGTCTTTCCCTTTGTTCTAATCATGTGTTGACTGTTGCTAAAGCCCGTGTATTAACTTTCTACTATTACCTGAGTGTAATTGTTTTCTCTTTCTCATTTCAGCTGTCATTCATTAGTGGCGGCACCTCCGTAAGCTCTGTATTTGTTTGTTTTGCTTCACAGGGGCCAAATCCCCATCATACTCTAACACACACACACACACACAGACACACACGCACACGGACGAGGCAGAGGAGACTGAGGCAGAGGTAGAATCAGAGAGGATAAGGCAAAAAAGGGAGAGAAGGACAAGGAGAACAGAATGAACCTGATGCTTCTGTGTCTTGTTAACAAGAAAAGTGTTTTTTTTTTTACATTTCCTTTCCTTCTATTCTTTTTCTTCCTCCCCCTCTCCAGGAGGCAAGAGTCGAGCACTGGACTCTGGGTGGCTCTAAGGGAGGAATCTTGGCCTTTTCTTAAATCAGGCTCTGCTTTTTTTTTTTTGTTTGCGTTTCCTATGATTGAGAACACATTGGCCATGGCCGATCCTTGCTGGGGTCCCTCTCTCCAGGGTCGCCCCTGCTCCTTCCTCTGCTTAGAACTGCAGCCGGAGACTGACCCCCAAGAGAAAGGTCCTGCTGCGAGATGACCCTCCACTGCCCCCAACAGGGGGTGACCTGCATGCCACCGGCCGTCCCTTCGGTACCTCCACGAACTCCTAAACACGTACGCAGATACTGCACCCGTCCCCCACAGAGGAGCTCTGATCCTCTCATATTACCTGAGTACCTATATGAATGACACACTTTCATTTGCAGTAATAGTATGTATTAAGTTATAAAAATTTCGAGTTAAAAGTGTATGCATTGTTTTCCGTAATCGTATGAATACACACGCACGTGTTTAGATAAGTCCAAACGACGAGGCCACCAAATCCGTATGGTCCTGCTTCCCTCAGGAAGACTGCACTGAGGTTCAACATAAACAGGACGTTGAATCATGAGCAGGCGCATGCGGCCTTTGCCATCACCCGCGGTTCAACTGCACACAGAGACAGCCTTTCAGGAACTCGCCTCGCCTGGCAGCGACGGGTTTTGGTGGAGGTGCCTAACTGCACATGGCAAAACATTCAAAATCCTGTCTCTGTTAGTAAATTTTACTCCACGCTGATTTGACAGGTCCATATTGCAGTTTGTGTTGTTCCCTGTACTTGAATAGAAAATAATTTTAGTTTCATAGAAACGTTTTTATAGAGAAAACACTGCGTTTGAGATGTTTGCTTATTTCAGTGGTGTGGCTTGAAGTGCATTCTATGATACAATTTGCTAATGTAGATCAGAAACATCTACATTTATTTGAAGCATGTCCTAAAACATCCTGTTTTGCTGAAATTCAGGCCCTTGATGATGCAGGGTTTTATTGGATTGCTACGCAACAGGTGTCAAGAACTGTTAAATATTACATTACTGACACCAATACTAATCACTGTGTTCTGTTTCTCTGAGAACAGTTAAGAGATCGCCTGGATCTAATCTGTGGGTTTGGGAGTTTTTTCTCCCCACATTTCCCATACGGGTGGCTGTGGCTCAGGTGGTAGAGCGGGTTGTCCACTAATCGTAGGGTTGGCGGTTCGATTCCTGGCCTATGAGACTTTACATACCAAAGTGTCCTTGGGCAAGACACTGAAGCGCAAGTTAGTGCCTTGCATGGCAGCTCTGCTACCACTGGTGTGAATGAGACACAGTGTAAAGTGCTTTGGATATAAGTGTGGACCATTTAACCCTTAAATTGAAAGGGACAACAGTTACCTTTATTCCACACTTTTTAACATAACACTAGTTGTAGAAATGTTCAGCAGAAATGTCCATTAGAAATGGCAGAAATATTTAGCTGTAACAGTCTTTAGAAACGTTTAGCAGAAATGTTCTGTAGAAATGTTCATCAGAAGTTCAGCAGAAATGTTCAATAAAAAAAAAATGAAACAACATAACACTAGTTTAATATTTTAGCACTCCTCTCCATGTATCTGCTAGATAATAAATGCTAACGTAAAGTTTGGAAATGTGAAGAAGCACATAACCCTGTCATTTGTAAATAATAATAATAATAATAATAATACCAAAAAAATTTGTATTAAACACTGTTCTCTTGTATAACAGTGACCAATCAGACGATAAAATAGTGATTTATTAATTAATTGAAGAGTTTCTTTTTGGCCCCCACTGTGACCCCTTTTTGGATAAATGTTGGGAATCGATGAAGAAAGCATGAATATAATCAATATTTGCAGCACTCGAGGAAAGAGCAGAGAAAGATGAGGGCAGTGCACCTGTTCACCAAAGGGGTGTGAACATATGGTAGCAAAATGACCCATAACACGGCTGTCAACAGCGTGTCTGTGAGCCGCCAAAACACTGCGATTCCTGTGTGGGAGACTAATGTGAAATGTGTTAATGGGAATTGAAACCAAAGCTTATCAGTTATTTAGGTCTGAATTTCATGTAATGCACACACGTAATAAAAGTACCAAAAACTGATGCTCAATAAGAACAAGGTTTTTTATTCACAAAAATTGTATAATTATTTTTTAAAAATAATAATATGGTTATGTTTGTGGCATCATCTCTCATGTTAAGTGTCACCTTTCTGGGTATTATATGGCGACTAAAACACTTGGAGGTGTACTGTTGTAGGAAAATAATCAACAATGAAGTGGTGTGATGCTGAATGACACAAAGTGGCTTATTGTTACCAAGCCTGAAGTTGATTACTTCCCAGTAACAGCGCATCCATAATTCCCCTTATAACACAGCAGTTTGGTTATGGTTACCTTTTTTCATTTATTAATATTTGTTAATCATTTGTAGTTATATTTAATGGTGTAGAATGTTTACAAGCCAAGTTATTTCTTGTTATCATGTTCCAAAGAAACCAGACAGGACAAACCTGCAGGACATTTGTTCTGAAACTTTCTGTTTGCCTTGGCACTAGAGACTCCTTCCATAAATGTTCATTAAACTTCTCCTTACAGAAAACTTCACCATATCAATGATTATAGCTATGTTTTTCTCTTTAAATAACATGCTTTTTCACTCATTTATGATAAGTCCCGCATCATCTGTGACCATACGTAATTCCCTGTAAATAAATTGTTACTATAGAAACGATAACATTTTAGAGCGAGCACATGAATATATTACAAATCTGTGATTTGTCTTACAACCCGAACTACTGTCGGAACTGCTGTTCTGGAAATTCATCACCACCTTCTGACCAATCAGATTAGAGAATTCGAAAGTGTCATGGTTTCTCAAAGAGTAAATGCTATCCTCTGAGCAGTCGCAATCAGGCAATATCCACGAGTCTACAATATTATTTTCAAATCGTTTAATCGTTTTATTGTTCTGTGCTGTGTGCTCAGTCTGCTCGGGGAAAAGTGCAGGCTAACTGAGAGGCTAGATCTGACTAAACCGTGTCGAGACTTGTTTACAGAGCCATGGTCTTCTTGATCAAAGCTGCACAGGCACCTTCACCTGCTCCGCTTGAGAAACAAAGGAGCGTAAGCGGGCCAGAAATAGCGCTGTGAGAAAGCTTCCTCCCGGGCCAGAAAACACGCCATCAAAGACCACGAGTGATTGCTGCTGTGTGTGGCAGATGAGGATCAAACCCCCAAAAGCTCTATATGTATCACAGAAACTGTTTGAGTGTTAGGCGACGGTCTTTATTGTTTAAGCCTCCCACTTTAGGTGTGGTTATCACAAATCTTCACGTTCCTGCTCCAGCAAGCGACCAAGAACGAGCAAGTCAGTGTGCTTAATCAACTGAATGTGTTATAACTTATATATTGTGACATTCTACAGTTATACAAGGTAACTGATCAGTGTTACTTAAAGACTTATATATATATATAAGTTATCTTTCCTTCATGTGGCAGCAGAATTATGGCAAAAAGAAAAGAAAAGTGGACCTAAAACATTTCTTCAAGTTGTAATTACAAGTGGGATTTTCACAGATTTTTGGACTGGACACTCTTCAACCTTTCATTACGATGGAGAGTGTTAGTGGTCAGTGGTGGAAACATCTTTATTTCTTTAAATCATTGTGTGTTGACATTATGTCAGAATTACAGTAATTGCAAGAGATTCTTGCTGGAGCTGTTTATCTTGCTGAACTTTGTAAATTAGTCAGTTCTATAATTGGATACACTGACAACTATTATAGCTCTAGTTATCTGAACCATAATGTGAATTAAGAAAGAAAGAGAACAAGCTAAAAGGCTAAGCTAAACAATACTGATTGTTATGAGTTAATTGCATGAATTGCTGTGGTTCTTTCAGCTGTGATCGCTTATACTGTACTATGACATCACAGTGTGAGATTTGGATTTCCATTAGGGTTTTTTTGGTTTTGGTTTTTTTGTTGTTGTTGTTATTGTTTTTGTTTTTACAAACTGACAGCTTATAGTGACTAATTATTCCAATTCCATCTTGATATCTTCCCAGTCTGACAGGAAGAAAACATTTCCATTTAACACAAACACACGTACACATACTTTCAACTATTACTGACACAACGGACACAAGTTTCGTCTCAATGCCATTATATGAACCTCATTTGACACCATTTTCGCTCACTCAATGCATCTTCTTAATATTCTGCTCTTTATAGCTTTAGACAAGTTGGAATACGTGTTCAGTTTCTGATGGTAGTGAGTCATGTGTTTGCTGGCTAAATGAACCAAAAAAGTCAGTTATATAGTTCACAGGAAGAAATTTTAGTCTTACAATACTGACAGGTTTAAATTATGTATTACACTCAAAGCTGCCTGAGATTATCAAAAACCTATGCAGTTAATACTATCTGTCTTCCCATTTAGCAAATGAGCCTCACAGAATGTTAAGAAATAAATTGTACATGTTGTCACATACATGTACTCTATATGTCCATCCATCCACAACCACTTATTCCTTTTCAGGGTGACATGGGAACCTGGAGCCTATCCCAGGAAACATCGGGCACAAGGCGAGGTACACCCTGGACAGGGTGCCAGTCCGTCGCAGGGCAAACTCACACACCCATTCATACACTATGGACACTTTAGACACGCCAATCAACCTACCATGCATGTCTTTGGACTGGGGGAGCAAACCGGAGGAAACCCTCGCAGCACGTGGAGAACATGCAAACTCCGCACACACATGACCCCGGCGGGAATCGAACCCTGGACGTGTGAGGCGAACGTGCTAACCAGCAAGCCACCGTGTGCCCTACTCTATATGTATGCGCTTTTATTTTCACTCATTAGGGTTCCAGTTGCATGAAGATGCAGAAGGTTGTGGTTGAAAGGTTTCGGTCTCTGACAATGTTCTACACAATCTACATTTGGGACTAGGGATAAATTATATAGACTAACTTTGTTCTCTCTAAGTAGCCTTGCTGGATTGGGTCACATTGTACTGTTTGGTTTAACAAGAATAAAATAAAAATAAAGAACGAAAGAAAGAAAAAACCCTGCATTACTGTCAACCAATTACTGCATCTGTCAAAACCACATCTATCAGGAGTAGCTGAACTTTGACTGCAGCTCATATTTCTTTAACCCCTTCCCCCTTCCAGCTTCATAAACAATTACATACAGTGTAGGATCCATTCAAAAACACCAAAAGCAACCTATGCTGTTATCTTCAATCTCTGGATCGTTATGGAATATCCATCAAATAAATGAAGTAGTGTAAGTGCCAGTCCCACATACAGTGTGCTAAGGATTTATGGATATATTTTTATCCCAAGGTGTAATGCATTATAATAATTTGACAGGCGAGTTGTTGGAAGAAAGGCTCAGAGCTTCCCATAAGTTTCCTGTCACTGATAAGAAAGGTAAACATGGTTTGTACTCTCAAAGCAGACACGCCGAGCAGCACCTTCAGGAAGAGCAGCAGTGCTCCGTACAGCTTTGTAATTTAAGGCAGAGGTCAATCCTGGGCTTTACAAAGTGAGGAAGCGCCCGCCGATTCATTAGTGCTGTAATAGGAACTCTACACCATGAAGAACACAAAAGTCCAGTATGTTGGGTTCATTTCAACTTTAAAAACTTAAATGAAGACTTACAGTTTCCCAAAGTCACCAAGATCTTAAGCATGTCATTACAACCAACTTGAACTTACCTCAAATATTATAGGCTACATCAATATAAACTAATAATCTCATAAATCATATTAAGTGATTTCAAATGCTACCAAGCAATAGCTCTCAAGACATTATGCTTGTCTTGAAATTGCACTATAGCTTTCTGAACAGTGTGGTAGTAGCCCATGGGCTGAATGTTGAGCTTTAGTTCAGTCCAGGCTAAATAAAATGAAGGAGATGTGCACTGTCCCGCTGACCTGCAGAGCTTATATCCCTCTGCATTCCTGCACTCTGAACCGTAAACATCCTCATTTCAAAGCAGCAGGCAGGAAGTTTAAAACCCGTTTTAAATCTCACTAAAATATCACCCTTTGCCTGCAGAGATTCAGAAATGACGTCTTTCAGTTTGATTGTGAAACTGAAACAATGCCTTGCTAAGCACTAAAGCCTTTATTGTTTGACATCATCACTTTTATTCTATTATAAAATAGTCACGTGATTTACAATGGATGAATTTATAACTGGATAATTATTATTATTATTATTATTATTATTATTATTATATTTTGTTTTCATTTTTCCTGCCGGGGCCATGTGTGTGCGGAGTTTGCATGTTCTCCCCATGCTGCGAGGGTTTCCTCCGGGTACTCCAGTTTCCTCCCCCGGTCCAAAGACATGC
>JAOUWY010000038.1:4027303-4038670 GCA_025728095.1 Prietella phreatophila
TCGGGTTTCGTCTGTGTGTGTGTGTGTGTGTGTGTGTGTGTGTGTGTGTGTGTGTGCATGTATGTGTGTATGTGTGTGTGTGTGTGTGTGTGTGCATATTTGAAACACATGAACCAGAAATAAAACAGGAAGGAGTATTGCTTTACACAAGAGCTGCCTTAAACACACAAAGAGTGAAACAACTTGTTGCCTCTCACTGATAGGGAACTATAAAATGATTCACCATGTTTTAAAACTGTATTACAATGTTCCTATTCAAACATGGAGGGTTATAACAGCTTTTTGGCTCTGAGTAATGAACCTCTGAGTAATGGTGCTATGAGTAATGAGTAATGAGTAATGGTGCTACTGTACACATTATACAGTAAATGTCCTATAACAATGAACAACATAGATTACCTTCAGTCTGATTTTGAAGATTACTGTGGTGTTCTGGCTAGATCTAGGAGGTCTCAGCAGGCTTGAGAACACCATAACACAAACAGATAATACTCCTTCTGACCTTCAAATCTCTACATGGTTTTGTTCCCACAATATCTGGATGTTTTCCATCATCACCGGGCCCATATTATAGAGGCCTAGTTATTAATTAACTTGTTCTACATTTTTGACTTCCTCTATGAGTAGCAGTTCATTCAGTGTTATGGTTCCTAAACTATTTAGCAACATAAGTTACTTTAACAGTAATATCCCCATCTTAGAGTGTCCATTTCACTGAAATTCAGACTGAAATTTAGTCTGAAACTAAAGTCCTTAACAAATATGAAACTGTTGAAAAATTAAGTTAATACAGTTTCAAATTAAAAGCCACAGATGATGAGTATTCAGGAAAGTGATCTACAAAGAGAAGAGGAAATTCTACAGAGGAGTAAACTTAGCAAAGCACAAAAGAAGTAGAAAATAACAGCCTAAAAAATGCAAAAATTGTTGCAAATGAACAATCTGAAGGCAAAGCAATCATCTGCTCAGAGCAGCTCATCCCCAAGTCAACAACACATTTGTAGAGCTAAAAGCTGTAGTTATGAAAGACATAGATTTTAAATGTTATACCATAGCTCTGTGGAATTGTCAAATCTGTTTTTGGTCAGAACGTGTTAATTAATTAACTCTAGCAGTAGTACCAGTTATATAATTCATATCACACATAGCTTTATATTAATGCGTTTTTTAATGCATTAGCATTTCTACAGCAGCTTACAGAGGGACTTGTATGGCAGATACTCCACACAATCTAGGCCTAATAATAAACAGATACATAATTTTTTTAAATGGATAGTGCAACAGAAAATCTTTTGCACTATGCCATCCCTTCCACCCAGGCAAGATTCATCAGAATTTGAACTCCTGACGATTCCCGACCGGGTGGGAAGGATATCGTTATTTGCCCCCCTGTGAATCCAATGGCACTAGCCATGGGGTCAGGGGTGTCTGTGATTTCATGTATGCAGAAGGGGGTAGTAGTGCTTTCTTTGAAGTGAGCAGCAATATAAAAAGATGCAGAGATGATCTTACCTTGTCTTGGAGGATCCAAGTTAAGAAAATCTCATGTGATAGGGTTAGCTAGTGGACGGAAATAAATAGATTCATTCATTGACTAATTCCTGTGATATACGAGGAATACAACACTTCAGGACATGCTGTTCTTGGAAAAGAATGAATTTCAGGGTAGTTACATTAACTCCGCTTAATGTTGGACATTAACATCATACCAAACTGCCATTAAATATTTTCCAGCAGCATGTCCAAATGCTTTATTTCTTATACAATTTTGGCTGATGATTCATTGTTATGCAAATATTTGTGAAAAATTACTAGCAATTGTCATCACACACATTAGACTGTAAAAAATAGAAAAATTGAACAACATGGCACAAATAACACTATTACTGGAAACACAAAGGTTACTGTAATAGTTAAGCTAGGTAAGTGAAAAAATCTTCTAAGAGACTATGGTTAGTTAGAAGGCCACTAAAAATATTACAGTTACAGATAAAGTAATGACAAATAAAAATATAATCATGCAGTGATTTGATTATGTTGGTAGCTCTTACTACGTATATAGCTGAGTCTTGTATGCCAATATTCGTGTTTAATTTTTTGTTATCATATGTTTGCATTATGGCACCCTGACAGGACCTTCGCAGCAAAAAAGCAAACAAACAAAAAAAAAATCAAGAGAACACGTGTTGAGCATGTTATAATAACCTAAAACATTGCATCATGACCTTTTCTTTCAGAAAAAAAAATATGGAAAATGATCATGTGCAGTTACAAGATTCTCACAAATTTTATTTTTAGTATGTATGCTTATGTAAAGGTCCCTTCAGGGGCTCTGTAATTTCAGTAGCTCATTGTTTCTGGTCAGTTGTCAGTAAGTATCTCTGCTGAAACTGAAATATTTTAATTCCAAACAAAATTCCCCTTAAATCAGTTTAACGGAAACTGAATGATTATACAGAAGCTTGTAAACTTCCTTTCATTGGGAGGCCAAAGCTGAATTACTATTTTCAGCTAATGCTAACAAGATTTCATGTTATTTTGTATAGATTCCTCAGTCAGTCAGTCAGTCATTCAGTTGGTCGGTCATGCCCCAAACTATGGGATTCTTGTAGAAGACTTGTTTTGCTGTCCTATGTCCAGAAACCAGTTGACAAGAGCTTTGTTGTAAACGAGGAGGTGAGAAAGGCTGAGTAGCTCAAAAAGAATGTAGCAGTACACATACAAGTTTGCTGAACAATCTCAAAGCAAACTCAGCTCATCACCCAGGCATCAAGATCAAGACAAATCTCCATCCATCCATCTTCAACCGCTTATTCCTTCTTCAGGGTCGCGGGGAACATGGAAGCACAAGGCGGGGTATACCCTGGACACAATCGCATCCACACTCACACACCCATTCATACACTATGGACAATTTAGACATGCCAATCATATGTATGCATGTCTCTGGACTGGGGGAGGAAACTGGAGTACTCAGAGGAAACCCCCGCAGCACGGGGAGAACCCTCAAGAGAAATCTGTGAAACAGAATTGAAAAATTAATGATTTCTATTATTTTATAATATCATTGTGCAAGAAAGTGTAGTGTAATTATAGTTAACTCAGTGTTCATAAAGTGTTAAGACAGTCATAAGTCTAAAAATATGGCTGTACATTACAAGCCAGGGGAATTAAAGTATTACAGCAGCACGGACATCAAAGGTACATGTATACAATTGCTAAAACTTACAAAACTACATATAAATAATTAAAAATGTGCAAAGACTGCAACATGACAGGTTTCTCAAATAAATAGTATGTTATAGCTATAGATTGGAAAGACTGAATCACTAATGTGGCGTTTGTTCTTCACTGAATCTATCAATAGAAAGACAGGATGGGGGAAGGAGACTTGAACCTCCAGAAGGCCACCAGCATCTCCCTGGTCTTTCTCATGTTAAGCTGCTGCTGATTCAGCTTGCACCACTCAAAAAGGCCCACAAGTGAAGCAGATGTCATCTACAACCCAACACCCACCAACACGCCCACCCCCCACACAAACACCATCAAGAAATAATCCAGATTCAGCGAATAAGTATATACTTGTGCTCGTGTATACTGAACAGATTTAGAGTGTACAGCACGGAGTGAACATTATCTGCTAACCTTGACATAAAATGCACAATACAATAGAGAGAAAGAATGTGATGAGAACTCTAGTTGTGAATGTTTATCTAACAGCTTGAATTGGGTGCTTTGTCTTTCTAATGCACCTGCTATCCCTGATAGAGAGCTATGGTCAAACTGAAAGGAGTATTCAAATTACATTATAATCGCATTGGATCAAGGTCTGTCCACTGTCTGTTTTTCTGCACAGTAAGATCACACCAAAATTTCACACTGAGTCACAACAAAATCCCCCAAATGATGAAATAAGTCATACAGGTTTTGGACAGAGTTAGTTCACCATTTAGCAGTTAATGCACTAACTATAAATTTGCCTGATTGGTTCGTAAAGTAAATTATAGGTGATGTAGTTATTATTGTTATTATATAGTTATAAACACAAGTAACAGGCTAATCAAATGGTTGAATGTAAAGCTAGATAACATAACCACAAATATAAGAATAAAAAAACTCTAATCATGTCAGTAAATAGATAGAAAGATCAAATAAAATAAAAATACATCTGTGCAGTAAATATAATGGGTTCTTCTTAAGCTATAGGTTTTTATTAATATTGAATGATTTCTGAAAGGTCTCATGACAAATCTGTACCACCCTGTGATGTTGTCAAACAGTGTTGAATTTCCAGACAGCTTACGTCAAGAACACGGTGTGATATTTTGGTTAGGAGTCTGTGATAATTTCCAACCAAACAAGCCTGTTTAGAGTTCCAATATAAACAGATTTCCAATTTAGCTGCCATAGCACCTGAACAAGGTGGCACGAGTGCATGTTTAATAACCGTTTGAGCTATTGTAATTAGACATGATATTTGTGCTGGTTGTGCCTTTGTTGTCAAGCCATTTGACTGCTGTTTTTGATTTTACTGTAATTTTGGTTAAACAGTTACTGTAACAAGTATCTTTGCCAGATTAATGAAAAAACATTTTTATATCAATTTAATGCCAAAACTGAATGATTACATGACTGTATTGGCTGTATTTGGCTTGATTTGTGGTTCTCAAATTGAATTATAAGTGATAAATCTATTATTTAGTCATCATATGGTTATAAATATAATTAGCTTTGAACAAACAACAGGAAACACACACCATTTTATCTGAAGTATGTATGGATCCTTTTTCTGTTTTATTCAATTTCAGAAAGCTTCAGGAAAACCTACAATGTTTGTAAAATCTTTCTCAGGTGAATCTGAAGATCTTTCATATCACTTTTTATATCACTTTTCAAATCAATTTTCACTAAAGATGAATGAAAGATTAAGGGATTAGGGCTAGACAGGTGCTAGCATCCTTAACCCACCACGTGACGCAGACAAAGGCGGAAGATGATGAAATGTGAGGAAATATTGGTGTTTTTTTTTCTACAGTCAACTTGTGAAATGTGTTAAGTTGTACCAGGTCTTGCATCACTAATACTACCTGATTCAATGCAAGCAAAAAGCTTTTCATAAGCTGTAAAATACATGATATGATTCATTTACATAGTTCAACACGTCATGAAGTTTCAGTATTGTAACATTGTCTTTTCTCCTCTTTACTTTATCACTAGTATCCTCAGTGGGTCACATTTGGTACCCTATCTGAAGCCAAACCACTCAAAAGTTGAGTTGGCTTAGCATGGATCCATGAACATGAGAAGAAGGTAAAAATATTAAATAAAAAAAAATTACCCTTAGAAACTATGCAGTTAGAAAAATGTTTGCATTAAGACACAGAAAGTGTTATAATTGATTTCTTAATTGTCTGAAGTAAAATATGTCGTTGTTTCTGAAATAGATGAAGAAAATGCAAGCGCATTCTTGCATTTACCTATTTACTGTAGGTGCCAAAGAAACACAGGTGGTCCTTTCATTAGAGAAGTATGTCCTTACAGGAATGGCAAGAGTCCAACGCCTACATATAAAACATTGGAATGCACAACAGTGGTTACAACACATTCGTTGAACTGTCTCGACCTGTTCAGATAGGGTAATTCATTCTAAGAGGACAAACTGTAATTACAGAAAATGTAATATTTTGTTTGGAATATCTTCTCGTATTAAATGAAATCATTCATGGTGTTATATCCATCTAGGAAATGCATTCAGAAACTATATTTAATAATGGAAAAACCAACCTTCATTTTAAATACGCTTTTTAAAAGGAATCTGAAAACATTTCATATAACAACAAGCCATTTAATAATAAAAGACCATGTAATGTAACCATTGCCTTCAAATTGACAGGTTTAGATTTTAATGTTACTAATAGCCAGGTATTAGTCTTTGAATTTCATATGTACATCTATGTGCTCCTTGTTCTTTCCTGTAACAGTACAGCATGGTGAAACAGTACAACAATGCTGAAATTATGGTTGTCGTTTTTTTTTTTTACCTTGAAATGCATAAACTTGATAATATGTGTACATTGTACGCAAATTAATTTGCCAAATTATTCAGAGCTTATCATAGGTCCAAATTTTAGCTGAAGCACCATCACTAGCCCAGACAACTGCTGCCTGTCCAGCACATCATCAGCACAGAGACCAGCAACATCCTCGGTCCAGACAGTGGGTACAGTCATATCCCAGCTCCAGGAAACTAGAATGCCATTGGAAATTCAACCAATTTCTACACCTCAGCCACTATCCCATGCTGCAACTGTTCCCACACTGCAGTTCGCTCAGTACAGCAGTACAGCCACAACCTCATCATGGGGAAAAAACACTCTACAGTGCACTCCTAGTACTACAGTATAAATTGTAAACAATTGGCAGAGGATAAACTGCACATACCTACCTTTGTCTATAAAATACATTTACAACACTTTAATGTTTATGGATTTACTTTAATCTGAAAAAAATGTCAATTATGTGGTATCTTATGGCTTTTGTAACTTAAAGTTTGTAACTCTGGATTATTGTGTCCTGTGTGAATTATGTGTAGCGTGATGACAAATAGTTGGGTTTTTTATTTATTTATTTTTTATTAGGTCATTGCTGATGCTGATAATCTCCTAAAGTGATGTGACCATGGTGTTTACCTATGATGGTGTTTACCTATGTTTCTAATGAAAATATCTGGATAAACATGACTGTATTGTAAATTTGAATGTATTGGCTAAATGTGTAGTTCTCAAAGTGAATTATTGGTGATAAAGTTATTATTTAGTTATTACATAGTTATAAACATAATTAACTACTCATGTTAATTGGATGGTGTAATGTAAAGCTAGATAACGTAAACACAAACACCGATAACTTAAACACAAACATAAAAATCGCTCCAGTCAATAAATATAAACATACATTATTTGTCAGTATTTGTCCCATTTGAAGTTTTATTTAATCCCATGAAAAAAATTGTGCTGTGAGAATAACACAGTCTGTAATTTTTCATGGTTTTATTATTTTTCCTTAAATTAATTAGCAAATGAATGTGATTATAGGAAATTTCAGGATATTAAAGGACATTTTTATATCTCTTTCTGTCCTGCGATTTTTTGGCCATACGTTACATTTTTTATGTTCTCTCAGGTTTTTGCATTAAAACATCCTAAAATCATTAGACACAGTAACAAAACATTAGCATAGTTATACTAGTTATTAAACATGCACTCACGCCACCTGATTTAGGTGTATTGCCTGCCAAATTCCTTGAAGGGCTTTAAAAATATCTAAACATGTTTGTTTGGTTTAAATGTGCCACAGAGCAGTCACTAAACTAGCACAGACTTTACTCAGTGTTCTTTACTTGGCAGTCTAAATTCTTTGATAGGACAGGGCGGTGGTAATGATGATGTCCTTTCTACAGCCAGGGAGTCTTATCTGTTATCTTCAGTAAATGCTTTTTTTTTTTTTTAAATGTCCTTATAATATTGATAGCATGCATGGAAAAAAAGCAGCGCTCCCCCACCATATAAAATAATCATAATGATGTCAGAGTCGATGTACAACTTTACACAACTTGGGTTCATGTGAACTGCTGCCACAGCTGTGTAACAAGCGTTGCAGCAATTTCATTTTGCGGCTGAGATTCTGAACATTGACGCCTCCGATGAGAGGCATTTCAAGACTTCTGCATTCAATCGTACACTAATTATGTTCAGGTCAAGAAGCCAAATAAATACAGTGTATGGCCAAAAGCATGTGGACACTTGATCATCACACCCATCCCATGTGTGGTTGTTCCCCCAAACTGTTGCTACAAAGTTGGAAGCACACAATTAGAACAAATACAATGTCTTTGTATGCCAATGTAAGGTCCATGGAGACATGGTTTGCCTAGAACTCGAAATATTTCCTTCTAACACATTTGCCAAAGTAATTGCGCTAGCTACAACTATGTCACAGGGTGGAGTCCACAGGATGGAATGCGCAGCCTTAGTCAGAAGCGCATGGCTGTTGACGTAATACACCCCCCCCGTGGCTAAGCCAATAGGAGTGTGAGAATGTGACGCTAAGGCGGGACATAAATATGAGCACTCGTGGAAATTCCTCTCAGTGACGACGACGACAGGCAGCGACCACGCAGCATCTTCTTCTGGAGTACTTCTTCGGTTTTACTCGATTTCAGAGAGCTTCAGTTCAAGCCTTCAATGTTTCCCGATTCTTCCACAGAGTGAGTGGACATTTATATACCAATTTTGTTCCAGTAACGGCGAAGAGATAGAGAGATGGGAGGATTGGTGCTAACCGGGCGCGCGCTAGCATCTGTAACCCGCCACGCGATGCAGAAGGCGGCGGAAGATGATGAAACGTTTAGAAACAGTGCTGGGGCTCTTTCTTTCTTTCTACACTGTAGACTAACTGACGTCCTTTTATTATGTACTGTATGACTGAATTATTGCGCAGAGTCGAGCGCAATTTCAGTGATTAAAAGAAGGTGTGAAGTCGTATGTTCGGGGATGACGCAAGACCTGGTCGAGAATGTTATATTTTAGTTTTCGTGCTTGTTAGATTTTTGCCATTTGAACCGATGTGAATCGATTTATCATCAGAATCATCATTTTTAGTAAAAAAAAAAGAACAACAATAAAAAAACTGCCGTAAAGTGAAGCAAGGCGTCATGTTACCGATTACGTGCCTCTTTGACATTAAAAAGCACGTGGCGTGATGTTGTGACTCATGATGTAAATTGGGTCGCGTCCCAAACTGTACGTCCTGTATGGAAAGCACTACTGCGCTAGCTACATGCACTCTCTTTACCAGCCTGTTATGTTTGTTTGGACGTAACCATGGTAACCCTCTTCCGCGCGCCGCGACGTGACTTCCGTCATGTTTCTGGAACGTACTCAATGGACTTGGAATAAAGTTGGTTTTGACGTTGGACGTTCGATATTCGCGGAAGTTAAGGGACCGGGTCTCTAAAGTTACATACGACATTGTTATAAACGTTTCTAACTTCAATATTTCTGATTATATTATTACTAGTATTTATAATTTTCAATCTTTATGGAACTGACTCGATGGAACTGAGTCTATGGAACTTGATCGATGGAACTGAATCGATGGAACTTGATCGATGGAACTGAATCGATGGAACTTGATCGATGGAACTGAATCGATGGAACTGACTCAATGGAACTGAGTCAATGGAACCGTTAAAAAAAAAAATATATATATATATATATATATATATATATAAAAATGACAGATGCAGTGTCTTTAAGTAACACTTGCCTTAGTTAATGTTATTTTGTTGATGTCCATAAAGACAAGAAAGCTTCATGACAGAACAAATTCTTGATTATCCTCAGAATCCTGTGCCAGGAATAAATCTGGAATGAGATCTTCATGTTTCGGTGTGATGGTCAGGTGTCCACACAGTTTTGTCCATATAGCGTTAATTCATGTATTTACGTTAGAAACTTTCGACATCTAATCTAACACCTTGGCCACAACTCCTATCACAGCTCGTTTGGGTTGTGTAGTTATCTTATTAAGCCCATTTCATTCAAATATATATAAATATGAGTTAACTGGGAAGTCTGGTGACTCTGTCATGCTGCGAGAGACGTTTCAGTTTGACCTCCATCAGTTTCGTGTACTCTGTAAACTTCGTCCCGCTCACTTTGTTTCACATGTTGAAATGGACTGTATTGCAAATACAGCTGTCCCAACGTAATGTTTTACTGGGCACTGTTTTATGTTTGGGCGTTAGTTTCCTTTATAAACATATACATGACAGTGCAATATGAATAGAAAGGATTTCCGCTGTGACATTTCCTTGTAGTAACGCTTGTAGTGTTCTTGTAGCTCGCGGAGGCCTAAAATGGTTTTCTATGCTGGTCTTTCATTTTTTACTTATCTGTGAGATACAGTTATGTGACTTTATTTCCTTTATTTCCTGGTAACTGTGACTTTATGTCCACACTTTGTTTAGTCACTGTATCTAAAGCAAACACAATTTATCAAAGGGAAAATGCTGTTGTGTTTTCTGAGGTTAGGATTCATTGCCTAAATATATATGAGTGTGTTTGTGATTGAGACGTGTTGTCAAGTGCGATATTGTGTATAGTGTGATTTCCTTAAAACGTCCTTAAAACAACATATGTTTCCGTCCAGCTTCGATCCCATAATTACTTCTGAGAGACTCTGCCTCTCTAAGATCCTCTGTTTATACCCAGTCATGTTGTGGAGCTGTTTCTTTTTAATAACACTAGCTTTTCATGTCTTTTGTTGCCCCAGTCCCAACTTTTTTGAGACGTGTTGCGGCCATTAAATTTGAAATTACCTTATTTTTTCCTTAAAATGGTACATTTCCTCAGTTTAAACATTTGATATGTTTTCTATGTTGGATTGTGAATAACATACGAGTTTATGAGATTTGCTAATCATTACATTCTGTTTCCATTTCCATTTTACACAGCATCCCAACTTTTTTGGAACTGGGGTTGTGTAAAATCCCAGTGGTACTGATATAATTTATATACTAAAATAAACTGTACAGTGTGGTAGTTTGGTGTGTTATTTATATTCTGTTTTCTCTCTTTTATAACCTACCAGACATTCCATGTCATAATCTCCCATCCACTCCCTTTTCCCCCGCATGACTCACTTTGTGTACTCAGGCACTGTGATCACTGTTTTCATAGAATTTTTTATTTGACTGGATACCCTCTCCTTCAGATTTGGTTATGAGGCCTGCAAGGACACGGCTGACTGGCTGCTGAATCATGCTCCTGTGCGCCCCCTGCTGGGCATCGTGTGCGGCTCAGGCCTTGGCAGCCTTGCTGACATGCTGAAGGATCAGAAGGTTTTTAGTTACAACGATATCCCCAACTTTCCAAAAAGCACAGGTGAGATGGCACTTTATATAAATACGCTTAAGCGTCTAATCTATATGCGTGTTGATTACTTGTATATTAAAATTACAGATTCATGTAAGAGAGTTAAAATGTAAAAACACAAACAGATTCAGTTATGGGATCTTCGGTTATCTTATGTTTTTAATCGGTTTGCTGTGACTATTAACTCTCAAGTCTCGTACCTTTGAGTGCTTGAGATTAATGACTGCCATATCACTGCTCTAATTGGTTGCTGTGTGTCCCCTAGTGCATGGTCATGCTGGTAGGTTGGTGTTTGGTAGTCTTAAAGGAAAGCCATGTGTTTGCATGCAGGGACGGTTTCACCTCTATGAAGGTTATCCTATCCAAAAGGTGAACTTCAAGCTCCAAAATTTCTTTTATTATTCACTTATATTAATGATTAGTTTAGTGT